>JAJJWX010000964.1:600000-1130000 GCA_023529315.1 Papaver bracteatum
ATTTATAACGATTGGGATCAATATTTCCTTCAGCATCCAACGCCCTGGAATCTTCAAGAACTCATTATCTCTCACCCTATAAAACTTAATCCGCCAGATTTCATCCACCAGAACAATCCTATGGTTTAGCACAACATGTAATACACAAATTGGACAATTCAATTGCTAGGAGATTACAGTTCCTTGCTATAACTCCAGTGACTTGAAAGGAAAACAAATTTAGTGAAAATTTAGGGATTTGCAAGGAGATAACAGTACATACCAGTGTCCTCCACAGCTTGAAAAGAAGAACCCCACTGACCAATCCTGAAACAAGAGTAAAACAGAGGCTTTAACCACGGATGCTCGAATTGGCACAATAAACGAAAACTCAAATATTACATTAGAATGATAATGATTTGTAACCAAAAGACAAGTATTACATTAGAATTCGGATCTTAATACTATTCATATCAAGGTAAAGATTATCGTATTCAAGTTTATTAGGATTAGGTTTTTGAAATTCCTTTAATTTCAACAGATTCTTATTCGATTACATCGTGTATTATCATTGGATTTATTTCTGCTAACCATCTGAAGAGTGCTGGAATCCTAGTTAAATTAAAAGCCTGGATTTATTATGAAAAAAAAATTAATTCTATCCACATCATGTACCCTAGAAATTAAATGTTATAATTTTTCCCAGAAAAAAAAAACCTAATTACGAGACGCTTTATCAAGATCGACAACATATAAAGAGAGAGATCGATTAGACTTACAGGGAGATTGAGAAACCTTGGAGTTGCAGAGAATGGAAGTTGATTTTTTTTCTACACAAGTACAGTTGCCTGGGAAGAAACGAAGAGTGCGGAAAAACATGGGGACTATGGATAGTTTCAGGTTTTTTATCTCTATAAAAATTGAACTTTTGATACTATTGAGAAAAAAAAGAGAAAGAAAAAAATACACACTCTTCGGATCCACTTGAAAGTCACACTTAAAAATGTGACATAATTATAAAAAATTAAAGTATGAATTAATGTCACACTTTTAGTGCTTTGTTACACTAATATGTGTAACATGTTTCGTTACAGCTATTAGTGTCACAATTCAGTGTTACAAATTACTGAATTTGGTGTAGTGCGCATCTTTATCAATCACCTCACAATAAACTTAATCGACGCAGCGAAGAAGATTATTGAGGAATCACAAACGATGAGACGAAGTGTTTGTGACTACTTTTATATCTTGCCTATCGGAGATAGAAATCTCAAGCCAATTATTCCAATTGTACTCATACGATAGAAGAAGCAAGATCAGATCAGACAACTACAAGAAAAGTAGTATCTAAAATTAATGAGAAAAAAAAGAGAAAGGTCTGGCTTCACAATCCCAATGTCACACTTAAAAATGTGACATAATTATAAAAAAATTAAAGTATGAATTAATGTCACACTTTTAGTGCATTTGTTACACTAATATGTGTAACATGTTTCGTTACAGCTATTAGTGTCACAATTCAGTGTTACAAATTACTGAATTTGGTGTAGTGCGCATCTTTATCAATCACCTCACAATAAGAAGACTTTAATTCTAGAAATCTCAAGCCTTCACAATCCCAATGAAGACTTTAAGTCGTTAACCTGGTTTTAGAAGAAGAAAACAAAGGTTAAAAGAGAACCGACTGTAGCTTTGAACAACTACTATCACACAGAATGTGTGGGGATTGGGTTTCCCAGTTTCTAGTGTTCTCCCTTATATAGTCTTCAAATCAGGGTTTACAATCAATGTTAGCATAGTAACAAATCATTCAATATTCACTGTTAGATGAAAACCTGACTAGATTCAATCTAATATTTATCAACTGTTAGATCGAAAACATAGCTTGTTATACATACATGTACTGGATGTTTTTGGGTTCGCGCAACCGTACCCAAAATCGTACATTAGTTGGCTCAATAATAGTTAACCAAATGGTTAGCCATATGATAACTTTCATATTAACCATATTCTTCTTCACCATAACTAGTCCAAATGACTTAAATGAACTAGTTAGAGAGTTGTTCAATTGCAAGGAAATCTCATGTACTACACAAGACACAATTGAAGCAAAAACGATGTGATTCACTTGAATTGATTCATGAACTATAAAGCCACATTTTGCAATAGCATTCCTTAGTTTATTAAGATAAGTTCACAAACATCGTTTTTAAACATAACCTACTCAAGTTAGCGGGCTGGGTTCGCGGACTTAAGTTCCCGGACGGAGTTCACAAACTCCAGCAGAAATTCTCGGGTTCGAGAGCTTCGCCAGTTTGCAGACTGCAGATTGAGTTTGCGGGCTGAAGTTCACGTATACTCCGGTTTCACTTGATCAACAAAGTTCGCAAACTTTGGTTCAAGCAATAAGGACTTATACGTAAATGTGTTGCCACAACAATGCTTATATCCTCCAATGGTTATATAGTCTAAACTCTCATTTCAACTATTGAAACATTTTCATAGGGCGTTATATAGTTGTTATTCACAAACTATTTTTCGTCGGAGCAATTTCCAAAATGATTGAAACATAACATGACTTTCATCACTAGGTAAAGATGAACTTGATTAAAGCGAAAGCTTTACCAACACATATTTCGAGAAATAGATAAGCGAGATATACTCAGTTCGAAATATCCACATGTGTATAATCTAAGTCTATATAGCAAAACGACTTTTGTCTCAAGATAGGAGATAGAGTAGATAGACTTTTGAGTGATAGATAAGTTCAAGTCTCCACATACCTTTTAGTCGATAAAGATCCACTGGTTCCTTGAGTAGTCCTTCGTCTTGTATGATGATCGCCATGGAGTTCTTGAGCTCAACTACACTTTATATCCTAGTCCAAGACCTTATCTATAGTAGACTAGAAATCAAATACTTTATAGTTTTGATCACTAATATTGACAAACATGCTTGAGATAGCAACGCATGCGAGTTCGACCGAGCAATGCTCTAACAAAAACCATCCAACCAAGTAATTGCCAGACCTCCAGCTATTCCATCTGGGTCTACAATGTGAGTGTTTGGGAAATAATTAAGAATATTTTTCATCAAGCTCCTCCGAGACTTGGCTTCAGATAAAAAAGAATGTCAGGTTTTTCAAAGTCAAGCAAAGAATGTAAATGTTGTTGATTTTTTTTCCGACCATACCCTTGTGTGTTCCATGCTAGAATTTTCATGTCCGAGAGGAACAAAAGAAAAATAGAAAAATTCCACAAGAATAAGGCACAGAAAAAAAATCACATAACCTGCGTCTAAATACAATCTTAGCCCACAGAAATGTGCAGGATATATAAAGTGCATAGGAATGTGTATGAGTAGCTTAAGAAATTAGATTAGTAATAAAAAAGATCAGGAGATTTAGAGAGAATTTTCAAAAATTTGTATACCTGGATCCTTGGTTTTGTTCAGATAGAGTAGTAGTATAAACAGATCAATCCAAAGAACTAGGGGAGGGGTAGACCAAACCAGTCTTCAAAGAAAGGGAGAGGAGTGAACGAAGATCCAAATTGATTTTTTCCTTAGATTATACTGAGAAACAGGTTGAAATAGCTTCCTAAAAATATATTTTTATCAAATTCAATTTGTATTTAAGAAAAGGATCATGGCTCCATTGAGTAGTTGTAATTCTATCATAATTATATAAATTGAAACATGATAATCAAATTGAACAAAAGCATATAAACCCTAAAAACCTTCCGTAAGAATAACACATAGAAAGGTAAAGAACATGAATAACCCCTAGCAGAGAAGATATAAATTCGACGAAACTAACCATTAAGAAATTAAACCAGAGAAAATGACTCGGGGAGTTAACTATGGGAAATAAAAGATCAAGATAAATTAGAGTCAAAAACAATTTAACTAGGGTACTTTAAACCAAATAATGAAAAAATTTCTATCAAACGGGTGGCCCTACTACTAAACTTACACATGAGAATTTTCTGTTTTTTCTTCTTCTTCTTTCCTTTTTTTAGAGAAAAGGGCGGGGATATTTCCCATTTGTTGGAAAGGTCCGGGAAGGGACAAAGTTTATGAAAAGGGTTCAAATATATGCGATTCCAACTCGTCCCACCCGATGAGTAACTGTTTACTTGTTCTTTCCTAACCCACCTTTCCTGGTCGGGTTAGTTGATTAACCCAAGTTAGGTTGGGTTAGGTTATGCGGGTGGGTTATGTTATACGGGTGTGGTTAACATTTCTTCTTCTATTCTTATTCTTCTTCTCTCCTTCTGCTCCAGTGATTCAGTGAGAAAAATCTCTGTTGAGAAATTTGTAGAAACTTATTGAAACCAATGGTTTGAGGTAGGTGCTTGGAAGATTATAACCCTGACTTAATTAGGGTTTTTGTGTTGATTGAAGATAGATGATTCAGTGAAGTTATTATATGAAATTGATCGAGGATTTATTGAAGTTTAAGGATGAAATCGAGTAATTGTTCATGGGATTTCATTATTGATAAATAATAAAAAGATTTAGTAGGTGATTCTCAAATTGCAGTGAAGAGAGGAAAGTTTAGGGTTTCTACAAATTGAATTTGAGGGTTCAATTAAGGACGAATAAGAGAAGTTGGAAATTGGGTTTGTTCTTAATTGATGTTTGATTCAAAGATGAGTTCGAAGATGATGAAATTAAGGATGGGTTTTAGGAGAAGGACATGAAGAAGATGATAGAGTTGTTGTTGGAAATTCAGATGAAGAGAAATTCAGTTGGAAATTCAGATGAAGAAATGGAAGATGAAATTGTGAAAAGAACAATTATTTTTTTATTTTTTTAGTGAAGATAAAAAAATGGTGAAACCATGGTTTGTATTCAAGAAATACCATGTATTAGTGAAGGTTAAAGTCATAATGCTTCTATTAAGTCTTGTTCTTCATCTTCTTTACTCTACTAGTACTACTACTAATAGAACTCATAGTTCAGTTGGAGGAGTTTCTTCAATTGCCACCATTGAAGAAGTTCCCTTTCTAAAGGAAATAGTGGAAGCAGAGAAAGATGATGATTCTGTGAAGGAGATCCAAGAAAACCCACAGCAGAATCAAGTTCTTCATAAAGGTATGTGAATTTTGTTTTGATTTGAACTCTGGGTTTTGTTATTTTATCATGTAATACTCAAAATTGGAACCAAATCATAGCTATGAGTGGTGGTGGTGGGGTGATTTTAAGCTTCATTATAGCTATGGGTGGTGGTGAGTGGTGGTGGGGGATCCTAATTTCTGCCATATGGGTGATGGGTGTTTTTTAATCATATTAGCAATCATTGATGTAATTTTATAAAAAGTGTCTATGAGTGGTGGTGCATGGTGGTGGTGGTGGGTTCTTAAGCTTTACATTAGCAATGGGTGGTGATGAGTGTTCTTGATTCAGTGTAATCATTCATGTAATGATGTGTAAATGTACTTGTTTGTGCAGGAAAATGTGATCTTTTTGTTGGGGAATGGATACCAGATCCCTTGGGTCCAATGTATACTAATGAGAGTTGTAATGTAATTACTGGTGATTATGATTGTGTGTCGCATGGACGACCCGATTCGGGGTACCTTTATTGGAGGTGGAAACCAAGAGATTGTGAGTTGCGGAGGTTTAATGCGGCCAGGTTTCTTGATTCAATGCGGAATAAACATTGGGGGTTTGTTGGTGATTCGATTTATCGAAACCATGTTCAGTCATTGCTTTGCATTCTCTCCAAGGTACATTCAGAATGATTCTTAGCGCTGGATACGTCTTCTTGAATGTGCACCGATTTTAAGTGTTTCGACATGTTTGAATCTTCGTTATAATGTGTACTAAATTCAGTTGTATGCATCTAAACAGGTTGAAGCAGCAAATGATGTTTACCATGACGAGGTGTACAGAGATAGACGGTAGATTTTTCCTTTGTATAACTTTTCCCTTTCTGTTATCTGGTCTCCGTTCTTGGTGAAGGCAATTGGTTCTGTTTGTATAGAAATACATGGGAACTTGTTTTTGATACTGTGTAGTCTATGCAATGAACGATGCAGTTTTTTAATGTGTATTGTTTTACTATATCCGTGTATGACTAAGCCCATATCGTATGTTTATGTATTTTGGTTTTCTTGAAGTTGTTGTGCATTTTATTTTTTGTGTGTATTTCTTGTAGAATGTTTCTCCAACGTTGTTGTTTGGACTCCTTTTTTTTAATCATTATTGGTTATTTGTCAGTCCAGTGATGCCGCATCTCCCCAGGTGGTTGGGTCTAAGCGTAAGGGAAGATGGTATTCACCCTGCTGCTGCCGTTCAAGGGGTTATCATGCTATGCGGGAATGACTTCGTCCAGTATGTTAAAGATGGGCGGTGTAAGTGTTATTTAGGCTTACAATAGGTAGCGTCTCACACCCTGTTGCACGGGTGTAAGGATGGCCAATTCCATGAAACTATGGTCGCGTTGAGTGTACTATAATACGTTTCAATTGTTTGGGTGTACCCCCAAATATTTAATCTGTAATTCTACATTTTATTGGCATTATTCAGTCCTTCACTGGTACCTGGGTACCTTATAACTCATGCCTGGAAAAAAAATGGGTACCCCAGTCTAGAGGTCGTATAAATTTAATTGGGCAGATATAAATTATGGGCGTGTAATATAATTGGGTACCTTTGAACTATTGCCTGGGAAAAAAAATGGGTACCTCTGTATACGAGAAGCAGAAAAATATTCGGTTAAAACTTATAACAGCGTACCAAAAATCCGGGTTACCACAAAATGTTAACCCACCCGTATAACCTAATCTAACCTAACTTGGGTTAATCAACTAACCCGACCAGAAAGGGTGGGTTAGGAAAGAACAGGTAAACAATTACTCACCAGGTGGGACGAGTTGGAATCACATATATTTGAACCCTTTTCATAAACTTTATCTCTGACCGGACCTTTCCAACAAATGGGAAATATCCCGCCCTTTGCTCTTTTTTTTAATCAAATAATGGCCACATCATACATTTAAACTTACATTTTTAAAGAAACTTTGACGTACATGGACGCCCACATCATACATTTTAAGTTTTTAACAAACATTTTGGAAGAAAAGAACGAAAATAAACGGCCATGGCACCTGATCAACGAGATACAACGACACCTCTTAGAAATTTTAACTTTTAACAAATTGACACTAGATTACTTCCCTGATGCTATAGGATCCAAACCTGAAAAAACCGGATCCAATTTCCATTCATTTTAAGTTTAGTTGACTCCAATAATACCACTCATTTGGACCCAATTTTTTTTTTTCGTTTTGCACATGATATCTTTGTGTATATACCTAAACAGTCTGACAATTCGACAGGAGTTTCAGAGGTAGCATTCGCCTAAGAAACTCCCAGTAGTTATAAATAGATTTGGAATGGTGATCTAAAGAATCAATATTTCTTCTTAGCAATTGTTGTCAGTAAATTCATCTTATACACTTCACCATATAATGTTGTCATTTAATCAAACAAATAACCAGATTTAGCACGATTGCTAAAGGGGACCAAAATTAGCAGGGGTACCGTTTGAGTGATCCAACGATCATGATCGGATATAACTCTTTTATCTCAGATGAAATTGTGCCTCTGCAAATTCCGGTCCCCTTTAGTAATCATGAGATTTAGTGGCTAATGTATTGATTGATAAAGTGTAGTCTTTATGTGACCTAGCTTTGGGAGCATCTACTGCCTGATGTTGATGGTCTATAGTACCCTGATCTTGTAGTTCCATTTGGAAAAATATTCGTGAACAAGATGTATGTTATGAGACGATATTGATGCTTAATTAATTAACTAACTTGGCTAAAGTGCCATGTACAGATTACTAAAGATATTAACTTTAGGGAATAGGAAACGATAGTGGAAAGAATTTATTATTTCTTAACTCTTACTTTCTTCTTTATGAAATGAAGGGGTATATGGCTATTTATAGCCAAAGGATTGAGAGTCGATAGAACACTCTCGAATATTTTTAGGGATAAAGAAATACTAGGAGATCCTTATCTTATTGGGTGAGAAAAGTGGAGAACTAACGGGAGTGTTCCTGATTCTTCTTAGGAAGTGGAATGGTAGGCCATCCCACAATGATGTGTACACAACACTCCCCCTTGGACCACCATTCTTGATAAAATGTTTACTTATCAAGCTTTGCTGGTAACACATGATAGGACAAAACCCGAGCAAAATTTGTTGCCTCGTCAAAACTTTGCCAGAAAAAATCCAACTGGGACAAAAACTGGTCGAAGTAAAAAAAAAAGGTACAACACTGGTAGCCTTAAAGTGATGATGGTAGTCACACATTTTCTCCCATTGCCGAAACTATGTCAGGAAAACCATGTGGGGTAAAAAACCTGAAGCAGATCGTACATGCTCATCTCAAGAAACTCTATGGATATGCATCCTTTTAGATGATGATTATCACCGTTCTAAGTTGATATCTCATTAAAAACCTCGTCAGGAAAACCCATAGGGACAAAACCTGAACGTAGGAAAATATGAGTCCTCAGAACAATGATAAATCCGCAGATGTTGCCTCGTTAAAACCTTGTCTGGCAAAACCCAGTGGGACATAAACCAAGACGAAGGAAAAAGAGTACAACATGACGAGCTGCGGATAGTAATGGACTCGCATGCCTCATTAAAACCTTGACAAGGAAAACCCAGTGGGACAAAACCTTGACTAAGAAAATAGAGTACACGACGTAATGTCCAATATGCCTATATCCATAGTCTTCCATGGATTTACCCCCCCTGATGAGAAGCCTTCTTGGTTGATCATTATGCCTGGTAGTACTGCTTAGATTTCTGAACCACCCTTTGAAGTCTTCAGCAGCTCCAGCTTCCTTTAGTTGAGAAAACCAGTCTGATTTTCTTCTGTGCAATTTCTTAATGATCATATGATAGTACAACCATTTATTATCCACTGATTTCGTATGGACAACCGTGACCGGTTGGAGGAATCACAAGTATCCTCTACTACCAGAGTCTAACTAGGAGACCAATCAGCTACCTGTCAAAAATCAAAAACTTAAACAACATGATTAGCTTTTCTCTGTGGGAGACATCTAGCGATCTTTTAAGCAAAAAATCAAGCTTAATGGTACCACGAAGCTGAGGGGAGACTTTCTTCGGACCAATGTATCGATATTGGTGTTGGGAAGAGCCAGACTTACATGTTTACTACAAACCCAATATCGGGTATCTATAGCATATTTCAGCTAATATACCATTTACACATCTTTGTGTAATACAAACCACAGAGTGATACATCTCTATTATTGAGATACAAATCGATCAATCTTGTAAGAGATCGAATGACTGGAAAAAAAATGTCAGCTTGTCCATTTAAACATGTCTAAACCCTTAAGGTTGACGAAATTAATGGACTTCCATTCACAATTCTCAACCAACAGATTGAGACCTTGTTTTACCGAGATTTTCATCTCAAACTTCTGCTTTAAGCATTTTTGTGCTTTGGAGAATTCTTAAGAAGGTCCAATAAGGTAGATGTTGTATACATAAAATCTAGTAAATGCACAGTATATGAGCACATAATATATCCCTGGTTTAATATAAGCATTCACTTAGACGATTGACCACTTTCGTCCTTATTGAGCGAATGGATATGACGTGGTAATTTCTACTGATAGGTAAAAACCTTCAGGAATTTGCAGTTGTCTGTATATAGTCTTTCATACAGATTTGAAGTGACCACGTTCACTAGATGCATGTCGAGTCCTTAAAAGACTTCCAGACAAATACCAGAGAGGTAGTTGCATCCATAGTAGGGAATATGTTACAAAGAAATCCATCTCAGGTTCCTGTAAAAACTTTTTGTCATTAGTTGACTTTATTTTTCCCACTGTACACATACACCCACCTGTAGCCACTAGGGGTTACATTATCGGGTATCGGAACTGCAAACACCTGTCTGTGGCCAAGAGTAGCTCACATTATCGAGTGTTCTGGTTGCAGTACCAAACCATGCATTTTATGAGAAATTATTATTCTGCTTGAATCCTTCCTTTCCCGTTTAACCAATCATTCCTTTGATGACATTCTTATAGAGAGTGGTTCAATACCAACATCATCTATGACAGTATCAGTGGATACTCTGATATCATCAACAATCATTGGATTAATATCACAAATTTCTCTATTTCATGCATGCCTTAAGGAAATCCTATCATTTTGAGGTTCCACGGCCTTTGCAGAGACATTCTCTTATTAAGAGAACTATATTCAGAGAAATTAGTCTTCTACTAATAGTCTCTTTGAGAGTACTATCTTTCAATGATTGTGACTGGCTCTTCCTTTCGGGAGGTGCAGAATATTTTAAGTCAACTAGTCATCCATGTTGAAGGTGTGTTTTATGTGACACACTTACGACTACACTCACAGCTTCTCATGAAGCAACTTGATTTGCAATTCCTGAAGATATCAAATCTTCTTCATGTCTTTCATTACTGAAAACATTCAGATGAGATGCATCCTGGTTTATCTTTGTCCAAACCAGGATACTTCACGCCGTTTTTCAGGCGACAGCCTTTCCTCCCCCAAACGGTGGGAAGACTTTCTCATCAGATTTGCAAATCTTGTAGTAGAATATTAACAACAGTGGAATATAGCACGTCTCAAACAGAAAAGATGAAAATGGTTTCATGAGTAATAAGTTCAAAATGCACAAGAACATCAAACCATCAATGCCCAAAACATCACTAGGATGATACAATATCAATGATTGACAAACAAGAGTTCCACTCAAAAATATGTATGAGTATAGATACACAGTTACCACCAGGTGATATGTCGAGTCATGCATGACTACCAAACCATACTCCTATGAACCAGGTTAGTGTCCGTGGAAACTCATTGTCAAGTTTATCGCTATATAACAAGCGACCTTAATTCTCTCATTATGCTTTCTTATAAGCATCATCTTTCGAACTAAATTTCGTGGATGCTAGGACTGAGATCCCGAAAGCAAACATAAGTGAGAGAACAACTCAATATGGACTAAGATCCATATTTTCCAATCATATGAACTTTGTCGATAATTCCTTTGCAAAGGGGATATCTATCCACAACGATTTCAGTAGCTACTCTGAACATTATCGACAAACAAGTTATTAATCAGTTAAATAAACGATCTAATATCATTATCCAGGTTATGAGGATATCATAATCCATTGGTACCAAGTTTCAACATGCGGATATTCCTTGCCATGAGATATCAACACAACATTTATAGATGTGCTCCTCGTCGGGAGAGATATCAACTCATCACTCAAAGAGAATATGGACGTTATCTGATTATATTGGCATACCTCAAACTAGAGGTTTTTCGTCTATGCTTCCAAGCATATTTCCAGATGAAATAATCGTTGCGATTACATGGCAAGACTTGCAAGGATTTTAATTTATACTGAATCAAGCAAGCGTACTCTTGTAAAATCTAGCAACAGAGTAATCTTCAACACCTAAGGCATTTCTCGGTGTGAGAATTTAAATGAGACATGTAGATGCATTTTACTACAACCTACATCCAAAGGATAAAAATCTTCTACTCATGCAAATAAAAGTATGGAAATGACGATAGACACGAGGATATATGTGGTTCGGTATGATTACCTACGTCCACGGGGGTGAAAGATGTATCTTATTACTTTGAAGTGTTATAATGATGTTCTCTCCAAGTTCAACTCTCTTCCTTACAAGATAGAATAGTTCACAACTCTCTTTCTCTAGAGTGATTCCTAGTCTCTCTCCAAAATTGACAACCTTCCCTCTTGGATATGAGTCTCTCTATTTATAAGGGAGAGTGCATACAACCAAATTAGGGTGTTAGTCACAATCTATTTATCTTGAAGTTCTGTGTCGGACCCGCTTGAATCGCCTACCCTTCTGTATACATGGCCGACGTAATCCGATTCCTCCACGTTTCCTGACCCGAGCCGACCTCGGTACGATGTCGCACTTCCAGTTGGCTGATATAACTTATATCTTCTTATCTCTTTGGTTAACGCGTCTCGCCTGTCAGCTTTGTCAGGGATCTGGGGTCAAGTCTTGTCCGACAGCTGTATGGTGGTCATGTCCAAGCCACGTGGTCCCTTAATTATCGCGCCTGCCAGTCTCTATCCTGTGCTTCTCGTCTCTTCATCGTTAGGTACATCATAGCTTAAGATGTTGCCACCTAGCCCTGTAGATAATCTACACCTAAATTTATGCCCCTTCTTTCGCTCGTGTGGCAGACACGAGTGGAAGAAAGTCGTCCCCGCTTCCCACGTCCTCGTTCATGCCGAGATTTCTTCCATGCAGTCCCCCATTAACTCCACTTTATTACCTGTAACCGTCGGCGCCGGTTACAACTTATCTTCTTTAAATAGTCCAGCTCCTATTCTCTTTCTTCTTCTTCACCATTTATTTTTTAGCCTCCAGACGCTGCAACTTTTTCTTCTAGATTCTTCATCATCTTCTACCTCAGTAAACCCTAGTCTTCTCGATTTTCTTCCTTCATCTCTTCATCTCCGAGTGCTACAGTAGATGCAGTTACATTTTCGTCGTCCCAGCCTCCTTTATCGATTTCCGAGTTTTGCACTGTTCGCGTCCATGGCTTCTTCTCCCTCCATGACTGAAAAAAGGTGTGTTGATGATGTTTTTTCCGAGATTGATACTTTTTCCATTGCTTCCCTATTTTCGTTTGATAGTCCCTCTAAGTACGATGATCGCGCCATGAAATCTATCTTTCCTGATGATTCTTCTTCTATTTCGTGCAGGTCCGAGAAAAGGGGAAAAGATCTCTCTGATGAAGAGTTCATTGAGCAATTGAAAGAGAAGTACGATCTTCAAAATTACGAAGTTACCCTGATCTCGGGCCAAAACAGCCTCTTGAAAAAGTCTGACGTGGATAAGTATGAGCAGTCGGCTGAGTCCGTGGTCATTAATCAGGGTCAGCTAGAGCTAGGACTTCATCTCCCTTTATACAACCTGATAGCCCTTTCTATTATGATATTCTCTCCCATCTCAAGCCTTCTCGCGCTCTTTCTCAGTGGACTGGCAACACTTTTTGCATTATGGATGAGTGGAGAAATCGCCGAGATGGTCGTGGCTCCACCGCTGAATGGTCGACCTATAAGCCCGAGGACGCTCCTGAGTATACCGTTGCCAATTTCCTTGTCAACTATCGAGCCGGTACCTCAACCAACGGTGATCTTGCCGATTTTTCTGCCAGTCCGCATCGTCACAAAACTATGCCCAAGGGTGTTGAGAGGATGATGATGGATGTTGATCCCATGGGACAAGGTTCTAACAGGCGACCCCATCACACCAATGATCCAATATATCCCCGAGTTCTGCTCCTTGTCCGAGGTCCTATTTTACATGGTAGGTTTCCGTCGCCTTCATTTCCGGCCGAGCCCTATCCTTTCTGGGTAGTTAACGACGACATGGCCGATAAGGTATGCGTCTCCTTCTACTTTCCTCAACTTCTAACTTGTTGGTTCTTACACGGGTTGGATATTTGTTGTCGTTAAAGCCTCAGGGAGACTCTACCAAGGCTGCCGCATCGTCGAGGAAAAGGGGTACTAGCACAAGGGTTGAGGAGGACCAAGAGAAGGTAACAAACACGGTGTTTTTATTATAAGTACCTGTACTTGCCCCTGTTTTTTTCCTTCACATGTTCAGACGAGAAGCCTTGTGCAGAAATTCCCTAGGCGTGACGGTGATGAAGCCGATGTGGAGGAGATTGACCCTCAACCTCTTAGATGTAATCTCACAGGGGTAAGAATGTTGTTGCTAAGCTACAGCCAAGGCATAAACCAATCTTCGATATCCCCGATGAAGATGACATATTCGGCGAGGATTTCTCGGGTGACAAGGGCGATGGGAAGGAGATGGGCGAGAATGTTGGTCCTGAGGTGGTCGCTAATCCTGAATTGGACGACAAACAAGAACCCCTGAAGGCGCCCGAGCTAGGAAAAACTGTTAATGTTGAATCGGAAGTACTTCATCGTCTGCCCCAGATTACCGTTGGGTCCTCGTCCAATGTTGAAACATCTTTTACTGTCTCAGTCCCTATCATGAATTCTCTTGGAGCGCTGAATTCCCCCGACTTCGGTGCATACACTGATGAGTAAATACTTGTTGTCGTGCCCCTGTACGGAGATATAGCTCAGACTCTTGATACAGTGGTGAGTGACTCTACCTGTTTGGGTGACGCCTTGCCCTTGGTTTATTCCTTGTCGTCGCCTACCATTCTAACTTGTTTACTTGTATCAGATTATCAATCGGGTACGGTTGGATGATGCCAATCGTCTTAGGGAAAGGCAGCTGGTAGAATCTCTCCAGCTTCAATTGCAGAACGAAAAAAGTCGCGCGCGTGAGCTGGAAATCAAACTCGTCGATGCCCAAGGTATGTTATAATTCCTTAATCTTACCTTAAGTTGATTGTGTTTATCGTGCCAGTATCCTGAGTCGGGTATCCTTCTTCTAGCCGAGATAGCTAGTATAGGTTTAGATGCTTCTTCGGAGTTTATGATTATGAAGAAGAAGTGGGATATCGAAAAGTATTTAATGGAGAATCTTTATCAGAGAATTGCGAATAAGGATGTTAAGATAGATCGCCAGGCCGATGAGATCGAAGTGCTTCAGGATGAATTAGAATGCTATCGTCAGTTTGAGTATGCCCCTGAAGAGATAGACAATTTGCGGGCTCACTTTGGTTCTTCCAAATGCCTAGATGCTGAGAAGACCGCTTTGGTGACAAACTTAGAGCAACGGGTAGATGCTTTACAATTGCAGAACCGAGACCTTCATGAAGATCGCCGACGAATACTGAGGGATAAAGATGTAATGGAGCGAGCTAACCGTGATCTGATGGGAAAAGTGGGCGAACTCAACAAAGTGGAGGGTGAACTAAAGTGGAGTAAATCGCAACTTTCAATGCTCCAAATATCGCATAATCGACTAATAGACGAGTGGAGAGAACACAAGAAGTACTGCCCCGGCAACGAGTTCAACGAGCAGCACTATAACGAACTAACCATGAAATTGTCTAAGGTCGAGGATGAATTGTCCAAGTCAGTAGAATCGCTTCAGTCAGTGTTACCCACCCTTTCAGGCCTTATAGATGATGTGTGGAGTCGGTTCCTTAGGATTGGATTATGTTTTCTGCACTTGTGGAATTGTCCAAACCCTCGCTTAATAAAGAACTCCGCATTTGTTGTGATCTTGTAGCCGAGCAGAAGCGTTCTCATGAATTGGATCTGGAAGTACGACGGTTGAAACAGGTCGAGGCCGATTTGGGTTCCAAGCTGGCCGATGCCGAAGAAGCCGCGTCTCAGCTTACCCAGTAGCTCGAGGATGAACGCGTCGCTCATACAGAGGAGGTGGATGAGAAGGTTCAGAAGGGTATTGAGGAGTGGGTGGAGGCTAAGCGGCGCGAGGTCACGCAGAAGAGGGATGGCGCTATTCCTCCCAAGGATTGATTTCTCTTTTTGTAGTGCTCTGTCACTAATTCGCCCTTCGTTCTGGGTTGTAAATCGCTTTAAACACACCTTCCCTTTTTTTATTTCTGATACATTGCTTGTTTGTTCAAATATGGGTGCTGCGTCGCCGATGCCGTTCTTTTTATTTCTGTTATACTTTGCGTTTCATATGTTTTCACGACACTTTCCGCGCTTTGTTAATTGACGCATGATGCTATCAGTTTAGCTCTTGTTTCTTATGATATTCCTGCAACTGTTGATCATGTAAGTTAGTATTTTAACCTTTTCTGTGGAACACACCCAACAAGGAGGGTCATCGGGCCCAATGCCATGTCCTGATTGGGGTATCTCATCACTATCTCTTGGATTTAGTGGAAGGGTACAAGTCAACCTAATTCTAGGATCGATTGCCCCGAGCGGTTATCGACCAACCAATCTCGGGCAAGTGGTCACAGCCACCTGCGATGGGGGAAGCCTTTCAAATATAAGTAGGCCACCTAGCTGAGAAGACCTCGCGTCTCAACAACCTTTGGAACTGGTTTCCAACCACCAGAACCCTTAGGCTAACTTGGCACTTGCACACTGCCACTGCCCCGAGTACGAATATCTAGGCGACTATAAGGCACCTCGGAACTTCCACACTGGCTTTGCCCCGAGTACGAATGCCCATTCGAATGTAAGTCACCTCGGCACTTCCACACTGGATTTGCCCCGAGTACTAATGACCATTCGAGTGTAAGTCACCTCGGCACTTCCACACTGGCTTTGCCCCGAGTACGAATGACCATTAGTCACTCATGCCCTATCTCATACCCCTCGCGGTTTTACAGAAATAGAAGACAAGAATGCTCACCTTTTCACCGCGTCTCCACTCATGGGTGGTAGAGTTTCAAATACTTGATGTTCCAGGGTTTGGGCTCTTCTGTTCAATTGAGCCTTAATAGCCGATACGATCCCTCGCCTGCCTTAGACGCAATTATGTACGGCCCACCCCACTTTGGTGCAAGTTTTCTGCCCTTTTTGTCTCGCTCTCATTCAGCCAGAAATTTGAGTAATTGCTGCCATGGTTGGAACTCTCTTGGGCGAACACGTTTGTTATACTCTCGCTGTAACCTTCTTTGATAGTTTTCCATTTTTTGTAGCGCTATCTCCCTTGTTTCTTCCAGATCGTCGAGTTTTGCCAAAATTAGATCGGACGAGAGGTTTCGCCTCCAAGCTTCGGTTCTAGTAGTAGGGATCATCCCTTCTATTGGTAGAATCGCCTCGGTTCCGTAAGTAAGCATGAACGGCGAGAACCATGTAGCTTCCCTCCGGGTGGTTATGTATGCCCACAAAACGTTGTATATCTCCTCACACCAGTCACCATATGGACCGTCTAATTTCTTCTTCATGTTGTCAGCGATCGTTTTATTAGTGATCTCGGCCTGACCATTACTCTGAGGGTAAATGGGGGTTGCTTTACTCTTTCGGATGTTGTATGTGTTGAACAATAGATCAATATTTTCCCCTTGGAGTTGTTTACCGTTATCGGAGACGATGGCTGCTGGGATCCCAAAGCGGCAAATGATATGGTCCCAGATGAATTTGAAGACATCTTTGTCTCGGATATGCCTTAGTGGTGCTGCCTCTACCCATTTGGTAAAGTAATTTGTGGCCACGATCAAGTATTTCCTCTGCCACGTTCCTACGTGTAATGGTACAACAATGTCTATGCCCCATTTGGCAAAGGGCCATGGGATTATAGCAGAGTTTAAGGGTACTCTTGGCGCCTGTATTTTCTTGCCGAACCGCTGACATTCTTCACAAGATTTCGCCATTTCCTTTGCATCTTCGTTCATATACATCCACAAGTAGCCCATCGTCTTTGCTTTGGCCGATAAGCTTCTCCCCGAGATGTGATTTTCGGCGGCTCCATAGTGTAACTCGTGCAAGATCGTGTGTCCTTCCTCTTTACTTAGGCATCGTAAAAGGGTCCCTAAGTAGGATTTCCTATATAAGATCCCTTCCCTTAGCTCGTAGGCGCCCGACTTACTCTTGATTTTATTTATCTCGGGCCGACCTTTAAGTAGCTCGCCCGTTTCTAGGTAGCGGTGTATCGGCTTTCTCCAATCGTCCTCTTTATATCGCTCGGCTTTGTTAATGGCCACATCGATCCGTACTTCCGGTGTTTCTGGGATTGAGGGAGTAAGGAGCCTCATAACGCGAATGCCCTCTATGCTCGGGTCTACCAGCTGTGAGGCAATGTATGATAAAGCGTCCGAGTGTCTGTTATCTTTTCGACAAATGTGGAGGAACTTAATATTCGGTATTTGGTTGATATAAGACTGGGCGAGCTCCCAATATTTTTGCAACACGGGGTCGTGTGTATCATACTTGCCCGTAATCTTCCGGATCACCAATTGTGAGTCACTAGTTAATCGAACTTCTTGCAGCCCCATTTCTACAACTGTCCGCAAGGAATGGATCACTGCTTCATACTCGGTGACATTGTTTGTTTCCTTGAATTCTATTCTGAACGAATGCACTATCTTCCTTCCTTCGGCGTGGTGAACACTAACCCAAGGCCTGATCCCTCTTTGTTTGACGCTCATGTAGTTGCAGAATAACCTACAACTACACCCTCAATAGAATTAGTAAAAATTCAAGAAGTTCTTGATGATGAATAACAATTTTCTTATTAATGTTCTCAATTGATCACAAAGAAGTATCTAAATGGAATTAGAATAGTTACAACTTTCTCTATTCTCTCTCCTAAAATATTTTCTAACACTCACTAAAAAGAACCTCCTGAATTTTACATTTGAACTCCTATTTATAGTAAAATTTATACAGCTGTTCATGAGTTACGAAGTATCGCAACTTATACTCGCAAAATTATTTCATCCTCGCAAAACTTCATATTTGGATTAAGGCTTGGATTCTTTAGTTGAGATTTCATCTGAGAAGTTATTTTGCTGAAATTAACCAAAATCAGATAACAAATTATACAGAAATTAAAGAGGAGAACAAATGAAATACGCAGAGATAGAGGGAAATTACCTTGGAGAACTCATGAAGATACGGTAGAAGAAAAAATTGCAGAGAAAATAGTGATAGAGAGTATGAGTAGAAGATAGAATTGCGGAAATAAGAAGAAGAAAAGGAAGAGAATATAAAGGAGTTATATAAGGGAATAACTAAAAAAAAAACGGTTACAAAAGACGTGTCAAAATTTCAAAAGACTAAGTAACGGTTATGTTCTCACGATCATTTCTTCTTCGTAGAATTGACATGAGAAGAGGCAAGATGTAGGTAATGAATATCGCAAGATAATAGTTCATGAGTATCAGGAGAAAAGAGTTATGAAATGATACGATGATAGAAGAAGCGCGGAGAAATATGAAGTTTTGCGAGGATGAAATAATTTTAGTAGTATAAGTTGCGATACTTCGTAACTCATGAACAATTTGTATAAATTTTACTATAAATAGGAGTTCAAATGTAAAATTCAGGAGGTTCTTTTTAGTGAGTGTTAGAAAATATTTTAGGAGAGAGAATAGAGAAAGTTGTAACTATTCTAATTCCATTTAGATACTTCTTTGTGATCAATTGAGAACATTAATAAGAAAATTGTTATTCATCATCAAGAACTTCTTGAATTTTTACTAATTCTATTGAGGGTGTAGTTGTAGGTTATTCTGAAACTACATAATTGGCGCTAGAAACAGGGAAAGAAAGAATTCTGTACGAGAAAAAAATGACAAGAAGAAGAAACACATCAGAACCATTAACTGAAGTAAGGAGAAGTGTAAGATTAGCAGGAGGAGAAGCAAATATAACAGGAGAACCTAGTAGAAGAAGGAGTAATCGAAGAAATCAAGCTCAACAAGTAGAAGATCATGATCAAGTAAGTATACACACTTGGAGAACTAATACACCATAAGAAGAAGATAGAGAACCACAAATCAGAGAAAATGGAAGGTTGATGGGAGGAACAATTCTTGAAAGAGAAAGGGAGATGCTAGAAACATTGAGACAAGGAATCCAAAAAGAACGAATGATCGAAGTCAAGAACGTGCCAAATTGACAAGACAAAATCAAGAATTGAGAATGGAAAATGAGATGTTACAAAGGAGGAAATCTCAAAGTGTTGCAAGATCAAATGTTAGAATAGAAAGAGAAGGACAAAATTCACCGATAATCAATAATGAAAATGATATGCAAGAACAAACGCAGAATCAAGGTGATAGAAATCAAGAAAATCGTTTCATTTTAATACCAAACCGCGAACAAAATATGGAGAATTTACGAACAAGACCAAATCATAAAGAAAACAATCAGAATCGAGAGGAAGAACAGTAACTTATGGAAAAAACTGAGAGACAACAAGCAATACATCAAAATAGTCACGAGAATGGAGTAAGAAGACATGAAGAAGTTCGTAACAAACAAAATGTTGAATATGAAAGAATTAAGAGAAGAATTGTAAATCAACAAACATAAGTGGAAAGGAATGAAACAAATTCTCGAATCAGAGTACAAGTAAATCAAGAAGAAATAAGTCACAGAAGAAGGAGAAATGAAGAAGAAGAAATTCCTGATATTCGCATGAGAAGAATGAGAAGAATAGAAAGGGAAGAACAAGAATTCCAAGATGCTTTACAACTGAACAATTATGATAATTTAGAAAGAAGATATTTGCAGAATTATGCGAATGAAAACATTAATGAAGAATATGATAGAATGCAAAGGATCGCAGGGGAGGAAGTGCAAGAACGTAGAAGAAGAGAAGCTGCATTAAAAAGACCAATGGATGAGAATTCTGAGGCAAATGAATGAATCTTTCGAGAATTAGCAGAAATGAGAGGGATGATAAACAATAGAAGAGGAGGAGATAAGAGGCAATTAGATGAAGCAATAGAAGAAGCTGCGAGGACTCCATTTGCTAGAGAAGTACAGTTGGGAGGAATTCCACCAAAATGTAACTTGCCCACACTTACCAGTATTTTTGATGGGACTACATGTGCTATTCAGCACATTAAAGCATACATAAGATGCATGTTACAATGGGAGAATCATGATGTTGTGTTATGCAAGTACTTCGCATCAAGTTTAACAGGGGAAGCTCTAAAGTGGTTCGAAGGACTCCCTAAGAACACTATTACGTCATTTAATCATTTGCAAGCAGTTTTTCTTGGAGCATATATCACAAATCACTCTTCACGGCTTGGTATTGAAGATGTATTTGGTTTAAAACAAAGAGTGGGTGAAAGTTTGAAGCATTTGGTAAGACAATGGAAGACTATGTGCGGTGATATGGCAGGGCGTGTAGATGAGAGATACTTGATTCTGTCCTTCATAAATGCGATGTTCGCAAATCGAACAATTATATGTTCAAATCTTCAGAAGAAATAATTCCATAATGATGACATAATTACGAGAATTGCAAGAAGAATACATTACACTAGAAGAAAAGCAAAACAATATGGAGTAATATCCAGTAACAAACACTAACAATCAAGAGGAGGAGCAAATTTACTTCCCAAAATAATCAATGTAGTAGCAGGTATTTCGCAAACATCCTCACAAACTTCTTCACAAATTTCAGAAGAGAAGAAAATCAATGATAGCCAGCCAAAGATGGTAGCAATGGGCAGTAGAGATCAAGAAGAATATGATAGAGAGAAGAATTTCTATAATCGGATAGGAAATAACCAAATTCCAAGATTAGATCAACAACAAGAAAATTATGGTGGACAAAGGCAAAATTATTTTGGACAAGGAAACCAGAGACAAAATTATAACAACGGTCAAGGAGGTCAAAGAATGATAAGGGAAGAGATAAAATTGCCACCTTTGAATACAAGTATAGAAAAGATATGGCAAGCAATTATCCTGGTAGAGAATGTACCAACTCCATGGAATATGGGAAAGGAACCACCAATGGGTCCAAGAAGTCATGAATTTTGTTCATATCATCATTTTCATGGACATTCTACAAATAATTGCCATAATATCAAGAGGATAATTTTGCGAATGATTGATCAAGGAAAACTAAATCAATTTTTACTTAAGCAGACACAGTCGCAACAATTATCACAGGCTCCATCCATAACTCGCAGGGAGAACACGACAAAAGAAAAGGGAGAAGAAATCCTACATATAGAAGTGGGGTCAAAAGCAAGGAATGTTTTCTGTAATTCCATTGTTCATTCATATAAAACCATAGAGGAATTTCATGATAATGTGTTAAGTAGGGTATATGCGAGGGATGGTGAAGGAAAGGAAGTAATGAACATCGCAAAGATTTCACGACTTGAAGATTGGCAGAAACGTGAAATTTCTTTTGAAGCCACTGAAATTCCATAAGGTTGTGAAGTACATGATAATCCATTGGTGGTAAGACTGGAAATCTACATGAATATGGAGGAGAACGAAGATGATATGGAGGAAGAGTCAATTGGTCTTAATAGGATTTTGATTGATACGGGAAGTTCTGTCAATATCCTCTTCTATTCTGCTTACAAAACTATGGGGGAAAAGATACTGATTTAATACCTTCTACTTGGAATTTATGGTTTTAATGGAACCGCCAACAAGCCCAAAGGAGAAGTGAGCATGCGAATTCCATTAAGTGGAATGCGAACCGAAATTCTTTTTGTGTTGTTGATGTTGAATCACCATATAATGCTTTGATAGGAAGGCCATGGCTTCACGGAATTCTAGGCGTAGCTTCCACTCTACATCAGTGCATAAAATTCCCTCATATGAAGGGTATTGGAATTATCAAGGGTGATTGGGCTGAGGGAAAGAAATGTTACGATACTGAAGTAGAAGTTTGCGAAGGAAAAAGCTGAGAAGGAAAATTGGAGAAAAAGAGCAAAGGTTGTGAAAATTTAATGGCAGAGGATTAAGGAAAAAGAGAATAAAGTTACGATGATAATCATACAAGAAATTTACGATGATAATAAGGGATTGTGATTCGCGAGGAAAAAAGAAGGTTATCAGTATGTTTGCTCGTGAAAATGAGGTATGTGGCAAAACAAAATTTTTATTTCTTGATAAAAATTTACGAATATTGTTTGCTCGCAGGAAATTGGGAAAAAGTTACAAATTTTCAGAATTTATATTCCGATTAAAATTTCATTAATTTGCGAATAAAAGACCGCAATCTGTGATCATCCTCCAAAAAAGAAAGAGAGCCGCAGAAAATTTTATACACGCAAACCTTTGTGGCGTACACCCTAGTTCGCGAAGCTATAATTCGTAAGAGGCAAAGTCCTAAAGTACGTCATTTAATGGGATACCTATAACGTGGCTAAGGGTAACCGGAACACCACCAAGGGCCTTTAGTACATGGTAAAAATTTTGGGGTACAACCCAATAATGGGGTACCTATCCGGGTTAGACACCTTGGATTCTCACCTAATCTAACGACATTACGCAATATAAAATGCGGTGTAAGAAGATTTAAATTTTGGGCGACTAAGGCATACTGTCTTTCCCAAGAAGTGCAGAAAACGATCAAGGCGCCGAGGTATACGGTTGAGTCAAGAGTGCCGGGTGAGGTTGAACCACATTTGCCATTTTTGACAAGTCTTGGCAAATGATGCACTTGGCCCAAAGATACCCCATAGGGTGCAACCTCGTAACTATAAGCCCTATAGGCAAAAAGGATAAGAGGTTGCGATCAAAAGATGGTTGTTGGCAGAACCGGATGGGAAGAGCTAACCTTGTATGGTCGATGTACGCTTCCTTGAAGGGGCAATCATGGGGAAGATAAAGGGCAGCACCCTCCATTAGGGAGCTGATAAGTGCTATAAGACGCAAATGTCACGAGGCTTCTTGTTTGCGAAAACATAAAGGCTTGTCATATTTGTGCAACAAATGAAGTTCTGCGAGCCTTCTAAAAAAAAAAAAAAAAAAAAAAAAAAGAAAGAAAGAAAGAAAAGAATAAAGAACTCGCAGAACATAATAAAGTTAAGATGAGATCAATGGGTCGCTACATGAAAGTGTAGAGACGTCCTGCGATTTCATCGCAAGATGGCAATGTCATGGGGCTTCATGTTCGCAAGAATATTTAGGCCTGTCAGATTGTCGCAACAATTCCTGAAGAGGCTAAAATACTATACGAAGAAGTTAAGATGAGATCAATGGGTTTTTGCATGAAAGTGTAAGAACGTCCTGTGATTTCATCGCAAGACGATAATGTCACGAGGTTGTATGTTCGCAAGAATGTTCAGACTTGTCATATTATCGCAAATAATTAATACAAAAGAGGTGGCAAAATAAGACCTTTACTAAGGAAGGCATGATAAGACCACAGAAATTAATGAAATTTATTGCATCAATATCATTGAAGAAATTTTACAAGAATATACATCAAGATATTTTGAAGAGGAGACAGCTCTGGCAATATCATTGAAGAATTTTACGAGAAGTCCTATCAAAAAAGAACAACATCATTGAAGAATTTTGATGAAGACTTAACAAAAGATGCGATTTTGATAACAATCAAATACAGATAAGTTCATATTCGTAAAAGTTTACGAGAATTACATACTTCTCCATATATTGAATATTTCACAAAAAGATTGAATACTTCTTATAATTCCTCAAGAATATCTCATATTTATTATACTTCTTTAATGGATATTTCATTTGGTGAAAGTTAAATAATCATTATACTTCGATCGAATACTTCTTATATTTCTTCATTTGATGAATTGAATACTTCTAATACTTTTTATATCTCTTCATTTGGTGGATTGAGTACTTCTAATACGAAAAAGTGAATTGTGTATTTCTAATAATTCATTTGGTAGATTGAATACTTCTAATACTTCTTATATCTCTTCATTTGATGGATTTGGTACTTCTAATACTTCTACAAAGGTTGAAACTTCGCAAGATAAAGCGAAAGGAGATATTTTAATACTTCAAACAATGTTTAATCATTTAAAGATAAATAATAGGGGGAAAAGGATATACTAAGCTTTATCTGTGAGTTATATATTATTTCTCTTCACATGATCAAATAGGGCAAATTTAGTCAAAGAAAGGTTAAATTATCTTCGCAAAATATCAAAAAGAAAGGATAGATCATCTTCGTAAAATATCAAATGTACTTCTCAAAAAATAGAATTGTTCGCAAAAAAGGAAACCAACGGTAATAAAGGGAAGAAATTCAGAAGAAAGAAAGAAAGGAGAGCCAATGATAAATTGAACAAGGAATATTATCATGCTTCATCAACACTCTGTCTTTGGATCTTTAAGATCAGAGGGTCATTAGCGACCTTCGACTTTTGTGAGATATCATCCTTGGAAGAATATGCAGCAGGGACATCTCCTTGAGGAATAGATTCTTTCTCATCATCAAGATCTTCATCATCACTCTCATAATCGAAATCACTATCAGGCTCACGAGCAACTTCATTGTCAGATATCTTCAGAGGAGTAATCTTTACAGGAGGCAAGCCTCTTGATAAGAGAATGTTATTCGCAAAAACTTGAGCTTTCAGGTGACTTTCACGAAGTATAGCCTTTTGATGATTGGTATCTTCGATATCCTTGGAATAAGCAAGATAATTGAATCTCCGAGTAGCAAGATCACGAGAGTTGATTAAGCAAGTAGAAAGCAAAGCATTCTTCTTACGAAGCTCAGAACAGGAGGCTTCTAATCCAGCTTTTGCATTACGAAGGTGATTCTCAGATTCTGCAAATAAAACAAAGTTCAAAGAATAAAATTTGCGAATACAATGAAATTTAAAGATGTATCAGAGGCAGTCAAATTTTAATGACTACCTTCTCTTTGCGAAGTAAGAGATTGAGTTAAAGATAGACAACAGTTCTTCATCTGATTCATCGCATTATCAAAACCATCACCAACTAATCCTTTAAGTCGAGATTGAAGCTTTTGATCTTTAGAAAGGAGAAAATTTTTATCCTTCGCAAGTTTGGCATTAAGACTTTTTAATGATGAGTAATCTTCTTCAAGTTGATTCTTCTTAGCACACAAGACTATATTCTTATTAATAAGGGAATTCTTCTCAACAACAAAAGAATTTCTTTCAAGATCTCAAGACTTCTTTAATTCCTCAAGTTCACCTTTCAACAAAGAAAGAAGATTTTCTTGATCGCAACATTTATTAGAAGAGTCTTTAATTCTTGCGAAGAAACAATCATTGTATTCAAAAACGAACATTTCTCTTCTGATAAGGTTTTGTTCTCTTCTAATAAGGTTTCTATTCTCAAATTAGCTTTGGTTAAGGAAGAAAAAAGTTGAGATATGTCATCATTCAAAAAATTTCGATCATATATTAATTGAGTATTCTCTTGAAAAAGAGCATCATAGTTGTCAAGAGCACACGAGTAAAGATTAGATAAATGGGAGAATTGGTTTGAGAGGCTTTCATGCTTGGTTCGATATTCTGTTGCATCCGATTCATGGTGAAGTACCAATCTTCTACATTTCTGGATGGATTCTATAAAGGGGAATGGGTTTTAATGGATGTTTCAAGCATATGAAGAATATAAATAAATAAAAGAGAAAATATGAGGATAGTAATCATACCTTTCAGTTCATCATTTCTTTTGCGAAGAATCGCACAGTCCAGAGAATTATTCTGAAGATGATGATTTTCTTTACGAAGATCCTCGCATTCTGCTTGAGAAGCTTTCAAAGAATGGCGAAGTAATTCAATTTATTTTTCCAAGGATTGACGTGAAGAAGAAATGTCTGGATTGACGAAATTATTCAGAACTTTGCAAAATTCATATTGCGAACGAACATTAGTAGATTTCGCAGTATTGGTCAAAACCTCAGATAACATTCGGAAAGTTGAATAAATTCCATCTCGAATTTCTTGAGGAAGAGGAGAAGAATTTGAAGGAATAAGAGCAAGATGCAAATTGTCTGGAGAAATAGCACTCAAAGGATTTGGGGATAAGACAGGTTTTTCTAAAGAAGAAGTTGAAGGAATATTTTGCGAGGATTGTTTTTCAATTGAAGAAGTTGAAGAAATATTTTGAGAGGGTTGGTCTTGAAGAAGTGTTGATAAATTGACATTGATAGGAGATTGAAAAGCAGGTAATGGAGTAGAGGCAGGAGTATGTGAAGAAGCATTTTCACGAGGAGGAGAGGAAAATTCCTTATCAACTTCAGGAAGGAAATCATCAATCGGAATTAATGGTGTTGGTTTAGTTATTCGAGATCTCTTGCTTGGATTTGGTTTTTCGTCAACCTGTGAATCAAAACGTAGATTAAAAACTGAGGCAACAATATATTGTTCATGAAAGAAGACAGAGTATTTTAACTACCTTTTGATTCTCAGATTTTCTTCTTCGTGGATTAAGGCTTGGATTCTTTAGTTGAGATTTCATCTGAGAAGTTATTTTGCTGAAATTAACCAAAATCAGATAACAAATTATACAGAAATTAAAGAGGAGAACAAATGAAATACGCAGAGATAGAGGGAAATTACCTTGGAGAACTCATGAAGATACAGTAGAAGAAAAAATTGCAGAGAAAATAGTGATAGAGAGTATGAGTAGAAGATAGAATTGCGGAAATAAGAAGAAGAAAAGGAAGAGAATATAAAGGAGTTATATAAGGGAATAACTAAAAAAGAACGGTTACAAAAGACGTGTCAAAATTTCAAAAGACTAAGTAACGGTTATGTTCTCACGATCATTTCTTCTTCGTATAATTGACATGAGAAGAGGCAAGATGTAGGTACTGAATATCGCAAGATAATAGTTCACGAGTATCAGAAGAAAAGAGTTATAAAATGATACGATGATAGAAGAAGCGCGGAGAAATATGAAGTTTTGCGAGGATGAAATAATTTTGCGAGTATAAGTTGCGATACTTCGTAACTCATGAACATCTGTATAAATTTTACTATAAATAGGAGTTCAAATGTAAAATTCAGGAGGTTCTTTTTAGTGAGTGTTAGAAAATATTTTAGGAGAGAGAATAGAGAAAGTTGTAACTATTTTAATTCCATTTAGATACTTCTTTGTGATCAATTGAGAACATTAATAAGAAAATTGTTATTCATCATCAAGAACTTCTTGAATTTTTACTAATTCTATTGAGGGTGTAGTTGTAGGTTATTCTGCAACTACAGCTCCATCGACGAAAACTTCCCATCGTGTAGGTCTATTGGCTGCTAATAGGTCAACAGGTTCTTCTTGTTCCTCCATCATCCCCGGTATATCTTCCACCTCATCTTCATCACTAAGTGGGAAGTCATCTAAGAAGTCGGACACTACGTGCCCCTTGATAGACGTCCTTGTTTCGTATACCACATCATATTGTTTGATTAAGGCTCCCCATTTAGAGATTCTTCTCGATCTCCCTGCATTATCCAGGACTGCTTTAATATGCGATTTGGTGAGCACCCGTATGCGATGAGCTTGAAAATACGTTCAGAGTTTAGAAGCGGCAAAGGCTAGTGGCAGAACCATCTGCTCCATTCTGGTATAGTTTTTCTCAGCCGGGCTTAGTGTTTTGCTAGTGAAATATACTGGTTTTTCCACGTTCTCCTCCGTATTTAACAATACTGCACTAATGGAATATGTTGTCGCTCCCAAGTATAGGGTGAGGATTTCTGACGTCTCGGGCCTTTGCAAAACCGGGAGGCTGGCTAAGTGTAACTTGATATTTTGAAAGGCCTCTTCGCTTGCATCTGTCCATTGGAACTGTTTTCCTTTCTTCAGGATGTCGTAAAAGGATTTACATTTGTCCGACGACCGTGACACGAATCTCCCAAACGCTGATATGCAGCCATTTAGCTTTTGCACATCTTTTGCCGTCGCGGGAGAAGGCATTTCTAAGACATCCCTGATCTTCTCGGGGTCTACCTCTATTTCTCTGGGGGTGATGATATATCCCAGGAATTTTCCTGATATAACCCAGAAGTCGCACTTAGCGGGGTTAATCTTCATCTTATGTTTCCTCATCGTCTGGAAAATCTCTCGAAGGTCTCGGACGTGATCCTTAGCTCGACGACTCTTGACTACATATCGTCTACGTAAAATTCTATGGTGTCGTGGATCTTGTTTTCGAACATGTCTCCCACCAATCTTTGGTAAGTAGCACCAGCGTTCTTAAGTCCAAAGGGCATCTTAGTATAACAATACAACCCTCTTGGTGTGAAAAAGGAGGTATGCTCCTGATCCTCGGGCGCTAACGGTATTTGGTTGTAGCCCATGTATCCGTCCATAAATGTCATCGCCTCGTACCCGAATATGGATTCTACTAACTGGTCTATGCTTGGGAGGGGGAAGTTTTCCTTCGGGAAGGCCTTGTTCAAGTCGCTAAAATCAATACATATTCTGACTCCTCCCTTTTTCTTTGGTACCACGACCATGTTGGATATCCACTGCGGGTAATGGGATTTACTGATTATCCCAGACTCTTGTATCTTCTTTAGCTCAGCCTCGACCGCTGCCTGTAACTCTGGTGTGATTCGCCTCATTTTCTACCTAACCGGCTTGACACTCGGATCAATCTTCAAGTGATGGCAGCAGACCTCCGGGTCAATGCCCTCTAAATCGTGTACCTCCCATGCGAACGCGTCTATGTTTTCCTTTAGCACCGTCATGAGTTGTCCTGCTTTCTCGTCCGAGAGTAAAGTCCCGATCCTTACTAACCTTGGCTCCTCAATCGTCCCCAAATTCACTTCCCGTGTCGGTTCAACTGTCGAGAAATTGGACTTAGGTTCCCTGAATGGAGTTGTTCCCTTTAATTTCTATAAAGGGTCTTTCTCCTGAGACTTGTACGTCATGACCGCTTGTGAAATAGTTTCCTCCGATTATTATGCAGCCTTAGCTTCCTTGGATTTGTTCTTATCCCGCCTTTGTCTAGCTCGCCAATTTTCATTTATTTCGAGATCAACCTGCATGCATTGTCGTGCGGCTTGGGAGTCGCCTACAATTTCATCTATTCCCTTATATGTCGGGAACCTTAACCTTTGATGATATGATGATGCCACTCCTTTAATCCCTGCGATCCATGGGCGCCCGATAATTGCTTTATAGGGTGAGGCGACGTCGACCACACAGAAAGTTGTTAATATGTCAAGGTAGCCTCCGCCGTCCGAGACCCTAAAACGTTACCTCGCCCTTTGGGATGGTCACTATCCCATTAAAGCCGTAGATGTGATATGTTGAAGGGACGAGGATGTCGTCCGACAACTCCATTCTCTTAAACGTGTCGTAAAACAGCACTTCGACTGAGCTTCCGCTATCCATAAGGATCCTTCTTACTCCCCATTTCTCAATTAGTAATGTGGTGACCAAGGGATCACTGTGTGCCTAACTATTTGTTGGGACGTCCTTGGCCGAGAACGAAATAGGCTGCATCATCCAAGATTCCATGGGTAAGGTCTTGGCCATGCTAAATATTTCTTTGCCATTACGGTCCCTCTTGTGAATCCTTGAGGTGATTACCGGGCCGAGAGTGTAGTCTTGAACAGCTGAGTGTGAAATGGTATTCACAAATTGAGTTGACCTGGCAATGCGAACTTGATGAACCGGTGCATCGGGTGCTTCCATCGGCTGAGCTGGGTGTCGGACGAATTGCCTCAGGTATCCATCTCGAATGAGGTATTGGAAGATGTCTTTAACTTCTCGGCAATTATTGGTGGAGTGGCCCCTATACTGATGGTAGTGACAGTACTTGGGGTGATTCTTGGTCTCATGGAACTGGATTCCCCTTGATGCTGGGTAATTGATGTCACTCCTCTTTTCTACTTCCTTGAATACTTCCTCCAAAGGAGCGTTCAAAGGAGTATACGATCGGGCTTCATGCCTCGGCTTCTTCCCTTTAGCCACCAATTCCTTCTTCTCGCTGATCCTCGGTGGATGGTCCGATATCTTCTCGGGATGCCTAGTGGGATCATCCACGACTGTTTTGGCCTCGGCTACTTCTGCGCTAGCTTCTTGTACCTCCCCTATCTCTTGATTCGGCCTGAATTTCTTCAAGGGCGATAAAATGTTCTTGCATTCTTCGCATTTCCTTTAAGGTCTTTGGTTTTTCAAAGAACATAGCCAGATATGGTATGATCTTCCCAATGCGTTCTCAAATCCGAAGATGGCCTGATCTACTGGTACTTTTCCAATTTCAGTACATAGTTTCCTCCATCTATCGGTCAAGGTTCTCAAGGGCTTCCTGAATCTCCTGGCGAGGGTGAATAGTTTGTTCATTCTTGGACGAGGTCGACTATTGTGCGCATAAGTTTCAAGAAAGGCCTCGACTAGCGCGTCATAGCCGTTAATCGATCCGGGTGGGAGTGAGTAAAACCAATCTCTTGCCTCGCCCTCCAAAATGGCCGGAAAGAATTTACACATGACTACCGTACTACTTTTCCATTGGATCAATGACATGGTATACATTTTTAGATGTTCGACCGCGTCTCCTATTTCGTCGAGTCCAGAAGGAAATGCAGGTAAGGTACACTTTGGTGGGAACGACATCTGCTCAAGTTCTTGGGAAAAAGGTGTCTTCTCTGCCTCGCTCATAATCTCTGCCAGTTTGTTTTCATCACTACTCCCCGATAACTCCTTAATCTTTGCCTCCAACTCTCTGAGCTTAGCTTCCGTTGCCCCATCTTGTCGTCCGCCCCTTCCTCGCCTTTCATCGTCAGTAGACGAGTCTTCGGGTGGTCCGTATCCTCTTGGGTAAGGTATGGGATATCGCCTAGACCGATCAAGGTTGCTCGGCCCAGTTGGGGGTGGCGGTTGCACTGATCGGCCGCGATTGCTCGATGTTCCTCGGCTAGACGAGCCTCTAGATATGGATCGTTGATTCCTCAACTGATAATTTTCAAACTCTAGGGCGATATTCCGTTGCTGGAGCTCTCTTAATGCCGCCTCTTTCCTTCTCTGGCTTTATAAAATGGCCAAGAGTGTTGGATCTGTGCTCTCATGACTAGAATGTCCGTTTGGGTGGTGTGGCCGAGGTTGCAATGGTATCGACGTTGGTGATGGGAATAGTATCGGACCAGTTGTAACGGCGGGTGCAGGGCCGACGTTGCTAGCTACTTCTCGTCCAAGCTGAATCTACCTGAGACGCTCTTGCTCCCTTCCTAAGGCTTCCTGGTACTCAGCTTGTTGCCTTGTTCTTTGCCTCTGGGCCTGGGCTTCAAGTGCTTCCTCATCGTCTTATGTATCGGAAGCTGTGATACCATCAATTTGGTCAATTCTCCTCTGGGTCAAGATAACCTGGTCCAAAGGTAGGGTGTCATCGTCTCGCCCGAGATCCACTCCCTCATTAACAGTTGGCATGCCTCGTGTTGCTGCCCTAGATTTCTCGAGTGGTAGTTGTCGACTGCCTTCTTGCCTCGGCCCCGTTACCCATGTCTGTACGTTGCTGCTAGTGACTGTACGATTCCTTAATGTCCTTCCCGTCCCTGAGGTGCTAGCCATCGGATGTGGTGCGTGGTGAGCCGAGTGTCATCCCTATCTACGTCAGCAAATACAAAGAACACCTTACTTTGACCTAGTATTGGAAATAAACATTCAAAAAGGGTGAAAAATATCAAACTGACGCAAAAAATATCACGATATCAGAGCTTGCAGATACAAGGCCGACTCCCGTTATCGGATGGGTTTTGCATATCTACCCTATTTTGACTCTAGCTGACTTTGTGGCAGATTTTGCGCTACGTCACTATCACTCCGTATGACGTCGCCTTCAGCACCTAACCTCCGCATTTAAGTTAGTTTGTCCTACATTCTATATGCTCCAAATCATTTAACTCATGCACGTGATGATAGAATAGTACGGCACGTAAATCAAACTGAGTTTGTCGAAAATTGAATCAAGTTTCTACTATTGATAATTCCTTTAGATCTCATCATGGCCGTCTTCCACGGATTCAATCTTTCCGATGTCTCGACAATATCGCCGGGCAAGACACTTCAAAATCGGCAGCTCATCACGAAAAATACTCCTTAAACTTAACCTTATGTAATTCCAAGCATACAAACTTTATGGATTAATCAGGTAAACAGCTTATGTATTGCTAAAACTTGATCAATCATCAAAAACAAGTAGTTATCATATCAGCAGACTTTCAACCTAGCTCCGAACCTGTGATGTTTGTCGCCGGTGATCTTATGAAGATTTTCTGATGATCAAACTGTTGGTGGGCGAAGAAATAAAAACTTCACCACGCCTTGCGAGGACGCTGCTACTACTGTAACTATGCATGTAAACTAAATGACTCGACATAACAACGATTTCATCCATCAGAGTTCATCTTAGCTTCCACTACAACACTTGAACGTGTATACATGAGCTTTGGATCGTCTCTGAAGGTCTCCAAGTCAAGGTATCCGGAGATCTTAGTCGGATCCCCTTGGTCGGCGCCAGAATGTAGATGCATTTTACTACAACCTACATCTAAAGGATAAAAATCTTCTACTCATGCAAATGAAAGTATGGAAATGACGATAGACACAAGGATATACGTGGTTCGGTATGATTACCTACGTCCACGGGGGTGAAAGATGTATCTTATTACTTTGAAGTGTTATAATGATGTTCTCTCCAAGTTTAAATCTCTTCCTTACAAGATAGAATAGTTCACAACTCTCTTTCTCTAGAGTGATTCCTAGTCTCTCTCCAAAATTGCCAACCTTCCCTCTTGGATACGAGTCTCTCTATTTATAGGGGAGAGTGCATACAACCAAACTAGGGTGTTAATCATAATCTATCTATCTTGAAGTTATGGGTAGGACCCGCTTGCATCGCCTACCCTTCTGTATACATGGCCGACGTAATCCGGTTCCTCCACGTTTCCTGACCCGAGCCGACCTTGGTACGATGTCGCCCTTCCAGTTGGCCGATATAACTTGTATATTCTTATCTCTTTGGTTAACGCGTCTCGCCTGTCAGCTTTGTCAGGGATCTGGGGTCAAGTCTTGTCCGACAGATGTATGGTGGTCATGTCCGAGCCACGTGGCCCCTTAATTCTCGCGCCTGCCAGTCTCTATCCCGTGCTTCTCGTCTCTTCATCGTTAGGTACATCATAGCTTAAGATGTTGCCACCTAGCCATGTGGATAATCTACACCTACAAGACACAATTGGAATTAACCAATATCGTTGATGATTCTCCCCCTGATCCTTAGGCATGAATGTCTCATCAACAGAACATCCAGTTCCGCATAACTCTACCTATTAAGGGAGAAACTGGGTGCAGAAAACAATAATAACATGCATCCTAGGAGAGGTAACTGATCATGTTTCCTCTCTCGTTTACTGTCCAGCTGGAATAAATTAAATAATTTACATTTCCATGTAAAATTAACAGTAAACTGTAAACGAATTTTGTGACCTTAGACACTATCTCAATATCAGTCCAGTCCTATCAAGATGACCCACAGAGATCAACAACTATGAATGGAATTTCATATGCTCGTACCATGCCTCTTATGTCACAACGATAGCAGAGCTCTTCCAGGCTCAAAGATGGATTATTCAAACAAATCGTTATGCTATCGTCCCGTATTTCTCCACTTCTGGTGGTACGATACTTATCAGGTTTTTAAACACGAGAACTATTGTGGTTCCCATATTAAAAAAATATGCCTACCACAATTGTATTTTCCTTCTTTGCCAAAGATTTTAAACTTATTTGCATAGGTACTGTTGCAAATTTAATTCACCAAATTCAGGATTTTAGGTAATAGCTCAGGTGACGAGAAGACATGATATTAACTCTAAATATCATTTAAAGAAATGCGACACTCATTATTGCTCGACATTTGTATATCTACGAGGCGCGGTTAACATTTACAGCACTCGGTTTTGTTGACACAACATATACAAAGTGCAAATTAAACACTAGCTCTTTAAAGCTCGTCGATGCATGGACGCATATAATGCACGGTTCCCAAGGGCACAAAATATGCAGCTCTCTTTATTGCTCAACACTATATTATATATGGTGCATATATCTTCTCTAAAATCAAACCGAACTATTTTCCACAAATATCAATGGTGAAACGGTTCTAACATAATACCGATAAATCTCCAATTTCGTTCATTGGGCTCGACGAAATATTAATTTATCAAAGTTGAAATATGAACACATTCTTTATTTCTTAAAATAAATTGTCTTAATATCAAGTGTAGCTCATCTCATGACCGATGATAGAGACTGGCTAACCATGTTAGCCCGGTGTCCATTTTTCATCGCATTTCGACCTTAAGTGGAACGACTTTGAATTCTGGAGATTATTATAGCAAAGGAATACTAAAATTTTGCTATCCCCAAGGATGCAATAATTCCTTGCTATGTCTATATTAAAACTATTAACACCAAAAATCATTGGTGTACCAACAAAGGTAATTTTATTCTCTACGTTGTCCAAGAGGACGCGGAAAAACCTTCCGTTGGTTGGCTAAAGTGGAAAATAGAAAAATGCTGCAAAACTCAAATATTTGGCTAAATTCGGAAATCGAATAGCATCACAAATATGAGTTGTTGCTAATACGTACCTATTTTGGATATCTCTTCATATACCGTGTATTTCAACTGCTCCAAATAGCACATACAAATACGGTAATATGTCTAACTCTCTCTTTAACAAGTCATAATCAAAATAGGAAACAAAGTTAGACATAATAAAAATTGTATGCATAAAACTACTTAGAAATAATTAAATTAAATATGCAAAGGTTGAAGAGAATTAACCCTTTTCCATATCGTCAGCCCCACTCCGATTATGGCAGAGCAGTTCGTGTTGATAACGTGTTATGAGATGATATTGATGCTAAATTAATTAACTAACTTGTCTAAAGTGCCATGTACAGATTACTAAAGATATTAACTTTAGGAAATAGAAAACGATAGTGGAAAGAGTTTACTATTTCTTAACTCTTACTTTCTTCTTTATGAAATGAAGGGGTACATGGCTATTTATAGCCAAAGGATTGAGAGTCGGTAGAACACTCTCGAACATTTTTAGGGATAAAGAAATACTAGGAGATCCTTATCTTATCGGGTGAGAAAAGTGGAGAACTAACCGGAGTGTTCCTGATTCTTCTTAGGAAGTGGAATGGTGGGCCATCCCACAATGATGTGTACACGACAAGGTAATAATTACTCTCTGCTTTTACTAAACACAAGTATGAATAAATATTTTTTAGGGTGCTAACTATCACATTACATACATTTCTATATGTGGTTGACCACAACTGACCTAATTGGTATGCCTTTAAATGATGCTACTTTTCCATCTAGAATGAAAATAAATAATCTGGCAGCGCTCATATGATGATATTTTTAAGTTCAGACTGCTGACTTAATTTTATTTAATTGGGTGTAGGTATTTTGAAGCATGTACCAAATAAATTAATAATATTAGAAATGCATTCCCTCCAAGTTAACAAACTCCAAATTCAAATTTTCTTTTTGGAAAAGAAATGTGAGTCTTTCCTCTTTAAAAGTTGGGGTCAACCACTCAAATCGGACTCTGTATGAAGTCTCGAGAGCTATTTTCTTGACAACTACGCAGTCAGGATTTTCTGACGAGAATTCGTCAAAACTTTCATTATAGATATAGGACTTGCAAATCTAAGATGGGAATGAAATATATGACATGCAAAACTAAGAAAACTTAAAAAAAAAAAAGGGATATAGATACAAAACCGATGGGTTTCCTCCCATTTATCGCTTTGTTTAACGTCATCAGCCTGACTTGGCATTCTAGTTATGCTACTCCGCCAGGGGGAGTAAATCGCGAATCTCAATTTCATCCATGTTCACATAAGCAACGTTTTCATAGTATGGCTTCAATCTATGGCCGTTTACTTTTGAAGTTGTCCCATCTTTAAGACTAGAAATTTCAACTGCATCATAAGAGAAAACATTAGTAACAACAAACGGTCCAATCCATCTGGACCTTAGCTTCCCAGGAAATAGTTTAAGACGAGAATTAAATAAAAGAAATTTTTGACCCACAACAAAACTTTTTCGAGAAATCATCTTGTCATGGAAAAGCTTCGTCTTTTACTTGTATATACGAGAACTCTCGTAAGCATCATTACATATCTCCTCTAGCTCATTAATTTGTAGCTTCCTTTGTTTCCCCACATTGTCATAATCTATGTCACACATATTTATCGCCCAATATGCCTTGTTTTCAAGTTCAACCGGAAGATGACAAGCTTTTCCATAAACCAACCGATATGGAGACATACCAATCGCTTTTTTGTACGCAGTTTTATATGCCCAAAGTGCATCATTAAGCCTATAACTCCAATCTTTCCATGTAGTTTTTACGGTTTTCTCAAGAATGAATTTAATCTCACGGTTTGAGATTTCGGCTTGCCCACTAGTTTGTGGGTGATATGGCGTACCAACCTTGTGTATTATGTTGTACTTCTTGAGTAGAGCATGGAAGAATTTCTAAAAATGTGAACCTCCGTCACTGATAACCATTCTTGGTGTACCATGTCTAGAGAAAATATATTCCTTCACAAACTCACAAACAACTTTAGAATCATTGGTAGGGTGGCTTTAGCTTCCACCCATTTGGAAACATAATCCACGGAAAGAAGTATATAAAATTTTCCATTTGAATTAACAAAAGGACCCATAAAATCTATACCCCACATATCAAAAATCTCTACAGTGAGAATAGGATTGAGTGGCATTTGATTTCGAGAACCTAGATTGCCAGTTTGTTGGCATTTATCACAAGATTTAAGAAAAAAACATATGCATCCTTAAATAGGGTAGGCCAATAAAAGCCACTTTCAAGTACTTTGAAAGCGGATAGGATGGAGTGGCATTTGATTTCGAGCACCTAGATTGCCAGTTCGTTGGCATCTATCATAAGATTTACAAAAAACATATGCATCCTTAAATAGGGTATGCCAATAAAAGCCACTTTCAAGTACTTTGAAAGCGGTACGTTTAGAACCAAAATGATCACCATATGCATAAGTATGACAAAAAGTAAGAATAGATTGAAATTCAGAATTAGGTACGCACCTGCGGATGATTTGATCAGAACCGTATTTCCACAAGTATGGCTCATCCCACACATACTGCTTGGCTATTTTCTTAAGCTTCAGCTTTTGAAAATTAGACATTGTACTAGGTACTTATCTTGTAACCAAGTAGTTCACTATATCTGCATACCAAGGTGTTGACTCTTCAATTGAGAAAATTTGCTCATCCGGAAAACGATCTTGTAAAGGAAGTTCTTCTTCGGAAACAACAAGTCTACTGAGATGATCCGCAACAGTATTTTCAACACCTCTTTTATCCTTGATTTCGTAATCAAATTCTTGCAATAGTAGTATCCACCGTATAAGTCTTGGCTTAGCTTTTTTCTTATTTAATAGGTACCTAAGTGATGCGTGATCAGAATACACAACCACTTTGGAACCCACCAAATAGGATCTAAATTTTTCTAGTGCAAACACTATAGCCAAAAAAAATTTCTCGGTGGTAGAATAGTTGATTTGTGCATCGTTTAGGGTCCTAAATGCATAGTAAATCATATGAGACAACTTGTCTACTCTTTGACCCAAAATGGCTCCAACTGCATTGTCACTTGCATCACACATTAATTCAAATGGTAAACTTCAATCTAGTGACTTGATAATTGGTGCAGTTGTCAACAATTCTTTTAATCTATCAAAGGCATCCTTTCACTCCTTGTTGAAGTCGAAAACAACCTCCTTTTGCAATAATTTGCACATCGGCATTGAGATTTTGGAGAAATCCTTGATAAACCGCATGTAAAAACCTGCATGACCAAGAAACGAGCGAATTTCCCTCACCGAAGTGGGATATTGTAAGTTTCTTATTATATCTATCTTTGCTTTGTCAACTTCAAGCCCTCTAGAGGACACAATGTGACCAAGCACTATTCCATGGTTTACCATAAAGTGACATTTCTCCCAATTAAGAACAAGATTATTGTTTATGCATCTTTTAAGCACAAGTTCAAGATTTTGTAAACAAATATCAAATTAATCACCATAAACACTAAAATCATCCATAAATACCTCAATAATACGCTCCACATAGTTAGAAAATATACTAACCATACACCTCTGAAAAGTGGCAGGCGCATTGCAAAGACCAAACGGCATCCTTCTATATGCAAACATACCGAAATTACAAATAAAAGTAGTCTTCTCTTGATCTTCTGGTACAATAACAATCTGATTGTACCCCGAATAACCATCCAAAAAGAAATAATGTGAATGTCCGGATAACCTCTCTAACATCTGATCAATGAAAGGCAAAGGAAAGTGATCCTTTAGGGTTGCGGTATTAAGCTTTATGTAGTCTATGCACACTCTCCATCCTGTTTGAACTCTTGTAGGAACAAGTTCATCATCTTGATTTCTAACAACAGTGACACCTAATTTCTTAGGCACCACTTGAACTGGGTGTAGTTGTAGGAAATCCTACACTACACCCTTGTTAAGAATTTGTAATAACCAACTCAAATTTGAAGATTAAAAATGACACTTTATTATTTGATTTTCATAAATATTTACAGGAAATGTAAGAACTCAAGAATACAACTTTTCTCTTGAAGTTTCTCTCTCCTCAAGACTTTCTCAACTCTCAAAAAATACATCATCCCTCTCTGAATCTACTGGAATCCTTTATATAGGGAATTACATAGTGGATGACAGCTAAGTTTTCCTCTTAGTTTGGATTTACTCTGCGATCTCATTGCGGTAATTATAATGTTTATTTTCGCAAGCTTTGTAACCATCGCGGGACAAACATGCTTTTCTCATGTTTTCTTCAATCGTTAGCTATTACGTCAGTCTTTTGACTGCTTTTGTGACACTCGCAAAGTGTTGTTGAAGAACTCGCGGGGATGCTCGCAGGAATGTTATAAATCTCGCGAGAATATCGTTGTAGCGATATTCTGGTCTTACATCTTGCCTCTTCTCATGTATTTTTTGCGAAAAAAAAGAAGATATGAGAACTGTATCTTTTATAATGCTGCAACTGTTTACCTTTTTGTATTCTTCTGCTTTGACACGTTTCTGTATCCTTCGCCAGCTGTCTTCTCGTATTTTTTCTTCCATTCAATCTTTGACACGTCCTTTTAAACCATTGCGATCTAACCGTTCATGTCCTCTTGTTGCATTAATTGCATTTATCTTCTCGAAAAATTTCTTCTTCTATAAATTCTCCTTTCATTCTTCCCTTTTCTTCTTTTTACTTTCTTCTTCTTTCTCTGCGTAACTTCTCTGCAAGTTTATTGTTCTTCCGCAAATTGCGCATCTGCTATCATAGTGATTTCTTTCTTGTTTTTCAACCTTTTCCTTCATTCCCATACTTAAAAATGGTTGATGTTGGTGCTAAAAATTTGGCTGCTTTTGGTGAGATGCGAGATAAACTTAAAAGCAAAGGTTTTACTTTGTCCACAATTCCAGATCAGAACCCTAAATCCGAACTTTATCTAAAATTATTTACTGATTATCAATGTTCTCGCGAGAAAGTTATAGTATCGCTAGGTCAACTTGAAGCTGGTCTTCCCATTCCTCTCTACGACCCGGAACTTCCATTATTATATCAAATAATCTCTCACGAGAAGTTTTCGCGAGCAGTATATCAGCTGGGTGGAGATTGTATTCGATTACTGCTTGAATATGCCTCTCGCGATGCTGATAAAGGATCTCGCTACCCTGAATCTGCGAAGAATCCTCGATTTAAAGATGTTCCAATTGTCTCTGCAAATTATACTGTGGAGAACTTCTTTGAAAACTACAAGATAATTCCTATGAAGAGGGATAACACTTGCTGGGGTGTTCGTTTGCATAAGAGAGAGAAGATCGTTGATGATAAAGTTCTTATGCTAGATATAGATTGGCATACAAATAATAATCAAGGTCCTCGCCACTCCAGCGATGACAAATGGTTCATCCTCCCTCTAACTTTAGAGGGTCCATATATCTCTGGTTCTCATGCACTACCTGCGAGTGCTACAGAGTATCAACCATGGGTCTTCTACTAGCCTGAAAGAACTAAAGAGGTATGTTCTCTCCAATTTTTTCATAATTATTATCCATCATCTTCCTTATGTTTTCATATTCTCGTTAAATGACTTCGATCTTTTCCAGATTGACAGGATGAAGCTCAATTATCAGAACTTTAGGAAACCCAGCACTCTCTTAGCTCTTAAGTCTTTCACAGATGAAGTAAGAAATATCTTTTCATGAATTTTAACAATATATTGTTGCCCCTATTTCTTATCTTCATCTGTGTTCGCAGGAAATCGAAGAATTAGAACCAATAAAACCCGCGAGAACCAAGGTGAAATCTGTGAAATCTTCAGTTGATCGCAAGGGGAAATCTACTGCTCCTCCCAAAGGGATGCCTATTTCTCCTCGCAGTGAGGAATATGATAATCCTCCCTTAAAGAGAAGAAAAACCCAACTCTCTTCTTCTTCAACTCCTCAACCTATTCCAGAATATTTAAGTGTTGATTTCGACAAGGATAATAATGATGATAATTTTGGTGTTGATAATGACGTTCCTTCCATAAAGGATTCTTCTTCTTCTGAATATGCAATGGCTCAACTATCAAAAAAAATTGGTGATGGTACATTTGGTATCCCAAATGAGTATGGAGATGAAGCTATTAATGGAATATCCCATTATCTCGCCAAAGTCTGCGATGCTCCCATATTAGCTGATAATGATTCCCTTCGCGGGGTTTCAAGATTGCTGACTCCAAGTCTCTTAAATTCACTTGGTATCCTGGTATGTTTCTACTTGTTCATCCTTTTTATGTATTTATTGATATTTTTTCCAGATCTTAACTTATATAGTTCTATCGTAGGTTGGAAGAGCTTCTTTTGCTCTTGCTTCTGATTTGGATAATAGACGTATTATTTATGAAAAGAAAGCTGCTAATCTTTTCCAGGATAAAGAAAAACTAGAAGTTGAAGTTGATGAGATTCGCAAGAAAAATAAGCAGTTGGAGACTGAAGCTTCAGTTGATAAGAAAAAAATCTGATCTTGATAAAGCTAATCAACAACTCTGTGGTATGATTTATTTATTTTCTCTTTTAATTCTTCTCACCCTATCGCAACTTATTCAAGCAACCATTTTTGCAGATATTTATGGTCTTACTGACGAGGCTACATTCCTCCAATCTTTTCCTGAACCTGTAGATGAGAGTACCCTTCATGCTCGACTTAATAGTTCTTTAAGTAGTTTCTCAGATGATCAAATTAGGTCCCTCTCTGTAGATGAACTTAAATCCAAACTTAATCTTTTAAATATTGAGCACAGATTCAATTTAAGTTTAACTAATAAGTTTAAACGCCTTTAACTTGATTCAAAAGAAGAAATCAATAGATTAAGAAGTAAGAATAGTGATCTTATTGACGAGAAAGATCGTGCAATTAAAAATGGCACTAAGGCCCTAGCAGATTTCCATGAAACTCTTCTTAGCATTCAAATGGAAAGAGATAGACTTATCCGCTAGAATAAAGATCTTCTTACGAGGGAAACTCAAGTTCGCTCTCGTCTTCTTATTAATAGTGATGATGAATTTTCTTGGGCTGCGATGGTTCTTGATAATGCCAGAAATAATTTAGGTATAGATGTTAGTCTTCATACTGAACAAGCAGCTTTAATTAAAGACATGATTTCTGAAAGAGAAGGTTTTTAACCGTTCCACCTTATCGGTTCCTTGCTTTTATTATTCTTCCTTATAAAATTTCCAACCTGTTGTTATGTACTCTCAGGATCTGAAAAGAGATACTCTGAAAGAATTGGAGAACTTGAAGCTGATAAGAATCAACTCGCAAACACTCTTGCTGCTCGCAATGAAAAATATTCAAGATTGAAAAACAAGTTGAGGATTACTACCACGAACTTTAGCACTTCTGATGAAGTAGGATAATTGGCTATGGCTTTAGTGGAGGCCCGAGAACCAACCGTTGCTCAAGCATTCAAATTATCTAAGCGAGTAGAGAGTTTTTAGGGAGTTATATTCTAGAATGGTCGTAGGAGTTTTGTGGTGTTTATCTCCACGTTTATAGCTTACGGGTTTGTCTCATTTTGATAAGGATTAACTTATTAGTTTGTTTATCTTTTTCTTAGCTTGCAAGTTTAGGGTTCTATTTAAGGGTTCGTTTGATGTATTAGTCGGCAGTTTTTGATGAATGGAGAAAAAAGAATGAAACTCAGAGAGTTTTTTGTGTTCAGTTTATGTTTAATCCTATAACCCTGCATCAGTTTTGGTGCTAAAAACAAATAACGTTCATGGCTCGAGGAAGAGAGGAACGTAGAGTTGCTGGTCGTGCTCCTCCTCATATGGAGGGGATGATGAAGTCTGAGAGGATTACAAAACTAGAACGACAGGTTGAAGTGCTCACCCATCAGATGGATGTTATGCAGAAACAGCAAGAGCACCGTCAATATCCAAATCAGCGAGAAGCGGAGGAGGATGATGATGAGGAAAACATGTATGATGTCTTCGCTGGTAACGTAGAGGGTGGTCAACTCACTGCTTATCAATCGCGTGATTGCAGGGATTGTGAATCTGGATTTAAAGTTGTCATCCCGTACTTTGATAGTAGCTCGCTACCAGATAAGTTTAATGGAGTTTCTACAGAAGATGAACATCTGTTTCAATCGGGACATGTTTTTCATGAGGAATCGTTGATCTCAGTAAGTGCAAAAGCATAAGAAATAATTATTGTGGATTGGGACTTACCACCAATCTATGATACTTATCCGAGTGATGAAGTTTTTCATCAACAAGCTTGTATTGATCCTCGTACAAGAGAAGCTACAAATATTGTAAGTACTCAGGTGGATCTTTTACATTCTGTTAATGAATTTCAATCTTTACAAATGATAGAAAATATCACTTCTAGTTCAGCATTTTACAAGAAAATATTTTTCCGTCACAAATATAAAATTCGAGGTCGAATTTCCTCGAACACCAATACAAAGGCTACATATGAAAAATTACCGGGAAACTTGGGAAGCGTCATTTGTTGTGCTAACACAGAATATCCCAATACTAATATTCAGATGGAGGAAGTTTTGTGATGGCCCGTATTAAAAATCCTATCTTTTGTGCTTGATCGATTTACGCACAGAAGTATCTTGGCAGTAGCAAAGCGGACTCACAGACGTCCATATGCAATGGGATTTAATGCTCTTAACCATAATGCATGTGTGTACCGGATTCTTGGTTGTGGATATATTTATTCTAACGTGAAAATAGTTTTAAGTCAGATTTACCGAAGCATTTTGATTTTTGAATCCTATGACAGTAACAGAAACTATGTACGGGTCTTCATACAAGATTTTCAAGTTATGTCAAGACAAGTAAGTTTGAAATCTGAAGTCGACACGGAAAGTACGATAGGTAACATTTCTTTATCTTCGTTTCATTTCTGTGTTGGTGTATGTGTTTCTTTGTATGAGCATAAGCTTCATCACGTGGGAGGATCGTTGAACAACCTAGTTTGTTACTGGGAGAAAGGTTTGAGAGAACCGGTGTCAAAAGACATGTCTTCTAGTATGATTCATCATCCTAAGTGGTACACTATTTTTGTTCTCGAGAGGCTGATTTGCCAAAAAATGTTAGCTGACTTGTGCATGCACTATTGTGTATCTCAAGTTTTTAATGAAACTGTCAACAAGAAAGGGCAGTATGTAGATATATCTAACCTTAATCAAAGGTGTATAGAATGGCTACGAGGAGATAAAGTTATGGCTCTTGTCTTTGATCGAGGTAAGTCGAAACTGAAAATGGCGTTCACTGGTTTCAAAGAAAATAAAATGATAGGGGAAACTGGAGCTGATGGACTTCAAAGTTTAACTGGTGCTCAGCGATCGAAGATTGAACAACATAGGACTCCACTCATTATTAAACAACTGGAAGTTATGCAAGTAGAGCTCAACACGAAGAAAAGGTCAGAAACTAGCAACGGTGATATGATGGTTCAGGTAACTGTTTGGAATGCAATTGTTAGAGTGAGTAATAGGAAATACATAAGGACGACAGATGCTAAACTAATGAGTCGGAAAATACAAGGAAACAAAAGAAGAATTTGGTTGGTTTCTTGGAAGGGTTTAGAGTTTAACTTGGACCAAATATTATTTGCAAAATATGAAGATGTCGATCAACTTGACGTGTTGCTCAATATTGACGCGGCTGTGGAGTTTGATTGAAAAACATCAAAACATACATCTGGTACACACGGGATGATTTTGAGTTTTATGCTAATACTCATTTTCATGGTGATTTTGGTATCCGTACGTACAAATGTTCGAGTATCTAGTGTTGCCAGGCAATCTGCAAGAGAGGCTTTATAGATAGCTATCCGTACTGGGGGTTTCTCGGCAATTATTGTTGTCAACATGACTGTGCTAGGAGTTGCAGTCCTCTATGTTGTATTTTTACGTCCTATTGGGTGTAGATACTCACACAGTAAATGGAATTTAATGGTTGTTGTTTTTCTCCCAAATATCTATGGTGTGTTACAAATAGTGAAGGTTTACAACCTTGTGCAACAACGAAGGAAAACTAACAAGGATATCAACAGATCCAGTAAAAAAAAAAATCTCTTGTCCGATGTGCTTCATGATGTTTTTGATCGTGGGAAGAATGAAGAGGAAAAATTCGGGACGAATTTTATTTGAGATGGGGAGAATGATGAAGTAGGATAATTGGCTATGGCTTTAGTGGAGGCCCGAGAACCAACCGTTGCTCAAGCATGCAAATTATCTACGCGAGTAGAGAGTTTTTAGGGAGTTATATTCTAGAATGGTCGTAGGTGTTTTGTGGTGTTTATCTCCACGTTTATAGCTTACGGGTTTGTCGCATTTTGATAAGGATTAACTTATTAGTTTGTTTATCTTTTTCTTAGCTTGCAAGTTTAGGGTTTTATTTAAGGGTTCGTTTGATGTATTAGTCGGCAGTTTTTGATGAATGGAGAAAAAGGAATGAAACTCAGAGAGTTTTTTGTGTTCAGTTTATGTTTAATCCTATAACCCTGCATCAACTTCCCTTATTGAGGTTCGCAATAATTCCATTAAATTGGTTTGCGATGATCATGACATTCCTTATTCTACGTATCCTGATCTTGCAAAAGAAGTTCCAGCAAAAACTCCAAACCTTGTTATTTCTGATAGCGAGACTGAGGATTCTGGCGAAGATGAAGGTAATGATGATAACGATAAAGAAAAATATGGAGAGGAAGAGAAATCTGACGAAGATATATAGAGATAATAATGATAATAATGAATAAGAGAAATCTGGTAATGAGGAGAAATCTGAAGAAGAAGAGAAATCTGATGAAGGTGGTGATGGATCTACTTAGTTCTGTTTCTTCTCTTTATCTTCCTTGTAAATTTTGTATACTTATTTCCTTCTTCTTGTAATATTGTTGCACTTTTGTCCAACCTGTTACGAGTTTCTTCTGTATGAATCAGAAAACAATTCTTTTTCTGCAAATTAATCAATCAATATAACTATTACCCTTTAATTATCTGTATAAATGTATCATAATATCTATGTAATTTTATCATATGATGGATGAATAATAATTTCATCATTCTATGCATTCCCATACTTTCCTCTATTATTCATCTGCAATATGAACAAATTGAGTAGAGATTAGATATTAGTTGTAAATCAAATTAAATTTGCCTCAATATCGGCGATTTTATCTCTAGCAACAATTGCATAACTTTATGATCTATGCGTAAAATCGCAAATCTCATAAATTCTGCGAGCATTATCGCAGTAATCTTATGGTCTTATTATGCCTTCCTAATTAAAGGTCTTATTTAGCCACATTTTTTCTTTCTGCGATAAAATCGCTGGACGTCTTTACATTTGCATGTATTGACCCATTGATCTTGTCTTATCCATGTTTTTTCAACATCTCTGCGACAATATGATAAGTATAAACTCTCTTGCAATAATTAAACCTTATGACATTGTCGTCTTGCGATGAAATCACAGGACGTCTTTACACTTTCATGTAAAAACCCATTGATCTCATCTTAACTTTTCTCTTTTGGCTTGTTGCCTCTGTATAATTTTTTTCACGTGACAATATGACAGGCCTAAATGTTCTTGCGATCATAAAGCCCCATGACATTGCCGTCTTTAGACACTTATCAGCTCCCTAATGGAGGGTGCCTCCCTTATCTTCCCCCCTGGTTGCCCCTTCAAGGAGGGAACATCGGCCATACAAGACTAGCCCCTCCCATCCAGATTTTCCAACAACCAGTTGTTTTCGCAGTCTCTTGTCCTTTATGCCTATATAGCTTATAGTTACAAGACTGCACCTTAAGTGGGGTTTTCTTCGGGCCGAGTGCATCATAGCCAAGATTTGCCAAGGATGGCCAGGGTAGTTTCGTATGCCCCGGGCACCCTTGACTCAACCGTGTACCTCGGCGCATTGGTCATACTTTGCACTCCTTAGAAGAGATTCTCGGTCGTCCAACCAGGGTATAACCTTATATAGTTGGAAATCCAAGATCTCTCTCCTGGATAGGTTTTCTTTTAACCCCAACATCTGCATAACTCAGGTTCCATCAGCAATATAACCTTATCCCTGAGTCATGTAAAGATATACCACCTTATATGACGCACTATTAGGTCTTACATTTGCCTCTTGCAAGATTGTACTCGCGAACTAAGGTGTACGCCATAAAGGTTTGTCCCATTCTTTTAATCTCTGCGAAATTTTATTCGCGTTTCTTGCAAGTATCAGAACTCTAATAAAATTTCTTTGTTCTGATCTTCTCTTTTCTTGTACACTTTTTCAATTTCATCTTTTTCATAAAATATTTTTTCAAAACACTTTCTTCAAACAATTCATCCATAAATTTCTTAAAATCCAACATTTTACCTTTCTACTTACTATTTTTCTGGTTCTGCTTTTCTGTTACGTTTTGTTATTTTTTATTTATCTGCGAGACTCTCGCCATCAACTTCCTATCGCCGCTCTATTGTATCAATCATCAACCTTTCACATCTCTGTCGTTGCTTGATGTTGTACTTCCAATTGATATTCTTCTCAGCTCTTTCCTCGCAAGATTTTATATCAATCTCATAACATTTCTTGCTTTCTCCCCAATCTCCATTAATGACTCCAACACCATTAGGATGAGGAAATTTAATACACTGGTGAAAAGTAGATGCTACACCTAATATCCCATGTATCCAAGGTCGACCAATCAGGGAATTGTAAGGTGATTCAATGTCCACAACACAGAACAAGATCTTTGAAGATATCCCCTTTAATGGAATCCGCATTGCAATTTCCCCTTTTGGTTTGTTAGTTGTTCCATTAAATCCATAAATTTTGTATGTTGATGGTATCAAATCCTCATCTTTTCCACCCATGGTTCTGTAGGTATGATAGAATAAGATGTCAACTGAACTCCCAGTATCTATGAGAACTCTATTAATGGCCCAATAATCTTCATTTTTATCATTATATTCTTCATCTTATTCTTCTACTTGTTTTGGATTTATCTCTAATCTTACCACCAATGGGTTATCATGCTGCTCGCCAGGCTCTGGTACTTCTTGTGCTGTGAAAGATATAGTTTGCTTTTGCTATTCTTCTAATGGCAAAGCTCTTGCAATATTCATTATCTCTATTCCATTTGTGTCTCTCGCGAAGACTCTGCTTAGAACATTATCATGGAAATCCTCAATAGTTCTGTATGAATGTACAATGGAATTACAAAACAAATTTTTTGCTTTAGCCCCAACTTCTATTACGAATGTTTCTGCTCCTTTTACAGTATTCACCCTGCGAATTTCTGGTGCTGGAGGCAATCGCTGAGACTGTGGATGTCCTACTAAAAAGTGATTTAACTTTCCTTGGTCAATCATCCATAAAATTATTCTCTTTACATTCCTGCAATCATTTACTGTGTGACCATGAAAGTGATGGTAAGGACAAAATTCTTGACTCCGATTATTTGGATGTGGCTCTTTTCCCATATTCCATGGTGATGGTATATTTTCCATCAAAATGATAGCTTCCCAGATTTTTTCTATACTAGCATTTAGAGGTGGCATCTTAATTTCTTCCCATATTATCTTCTGATTACCTTAGCTTCTGAAATTGTTTTGCCTCTGACCACCATATGTTTCCTGTGGTAGATCAAGTCTTTGGATTTTGTTATTTCCTCCGCGATTGTAATAATTTTTCTCCCTTTCATACTCTTCTTGATCTCGACTGCCCATAGCTACTAACTTATGCTTGTTATCAGTCACCACTTTCTCTTGGTGTGCTTGCGAGGTGCTCGCCACATTGTTAATCATTTTAGGAAGTAAACTTCCATTTGGTGCTATAGAGCTGGTGTTTGCGATTGGATATGATTCCATCTCATTTTGTTTCTCCTCCAAAGCAATGTATTCTTCTTGTAGTTCTCGTAGCTCAGTCATTGTGATAGTATTTTTGATTCTGAAAATTTGTATGTATAGCAGATTGGTTGCGAACATTGCATTAATGAAAGACAAAATGAGGTATCTTTCATCCACTCTCCCATCCATCTCACTGCACATTGTCTTCCATCTTATGGTTAAGTGCTTAAAACTCTCGCCAATTCTCTGTTTTAATCCAAATACATCTTCAATGCCTGGCCGCGATGAATTGCTTCTTATATATGCTCCCAGAAATGTAGCTTGTAAATTATCAAAAGAAGTTATAGTATTTTTTGGCAATCCCTCGAACCATTTTAGCGCCTCACCAGTTAAGCCAGATGCAAAATATTTGCATAATACAGCATCATGGTTTTCCAACTGTAGCATACATCTAACATAAGCCTTAACATGTTGTACGGCACAGGTAGTTCCATCGAAAATGCTGGTAAGTTGCACTTTGGAGGTATTCCTCTTAACTGCACTTCTTGAGTGAATGGAGTTCTCGCAACTTCTTCAATAGCTTCATCAAGTTGCCTTCTACCTCCTTCTCTTCTGTTGTTTATTATTCCCCTCATCTCTGCTAATTCTCTTAAAATTTGCTCATTCACAGCTGAATTTGGTTCCATCGGTCTTTTCAATGCAGCTTACCTTCTCCTACGTTCATGTACTTCTTGTCTTGCGAGATTTTGTGTATCTTCATCTACATCTTCATTCCTTCTTCTGCGGTCTTCTTCTTCACCTTCTTCTTGAAATCGCAGTTGATTACGATGTTTATTTTCTTCTATGCGAATTTCTTCATTTCTCTTCGCTGTCTTTCTATTCTCCTTTGTATTCTATCATACTCTTCCTGAATATTATCATTATGGCGATTTTGCGTCCGTCTTCTTTTTCGATTTTCATGGTTATTTTGTCGTATTGCTTCTTAGAATTCTTGTTCTTCTACTTCTGCTCTTAATCTTTCTCTCTCGCAAGCTAGACGTGCCTGTTCAGCATAATGTCTCTCAATTTCATCCTCAATTATTCTTTGATTTCTTTGAATTCCTCGCCCATGTAATATTCTCCTACCTTCTTCTCGATTTTCTTCACCATTTTGATTGTTTCCATCCTCCTGATTTCTATTGTTACGTCTACCTTCCATAGCTTCACCGCGCGGATCATAGCGATTTTCTATTACCTCTTCTTCTCTATGACGTTGTTCTTCATTTGGATTTTGTATTTCTTCTTGGATATTTCCTCTAGCATTTATCATTGGGGAATTTCGTCTTGGTTCTTCTCTTAATGACCTTGAATTTGATCTAATAGTACTTCTTGATCTTCTACTTTGTAATCTCAAATTCTCCATTCTCAACTCGTGATTTTGTCTTGTTAAATTTGCACGCTCTTCCGCCTCTAATCTTCTTTCCTCTCGTACTATTTGTCTTAGATCATCTGATGTTTCATCTTCGCCTTCTCCATGAATTAATCCTTCAACCACTCCCTGATTTCTTTCTTCTCTTCTTCCATCTCTTAATTATTGATCGAATCCAATCTCCAAGTATGCACACTCACTCTATCATAATCCACAGTTCTATCTTGTATTGGTGTTTGTTGATTCGGTTGTGGAATTTTATTTTCTCCTTCAATCCTTGTTCTATTTCTTCTTGTTCTTATACTTGAAGACTATCCTAATTCATTTGTTTCTCCACCTGAAAGTCTTTTACTCCTCCTCACAGTTGTTGGTGGTTCTGATGTATTTCTTCTTCTTATAGCCATTTCTTCAACTCTAACAATTTGTTCAAATATTCAAGTTGTAATTAGAGATTTCTTAGCTTGATTCTCCCTGTTTTGGGCGCCAAAATGTAGTTGCAGGAAATCCTACACTACACCCTTGTTAAGAATTTGTAATAACCAACTCAAATTTGAAGATTAAAAACGACACTTTATTATTTGATTTTCAGAAATATTTACAGGAAATGTAAGAACTCAAGAATACAACTTTTCTCTTGAAGTTTCTCTCTCCTCAAGACTTTCTCAACTCTCAAAAAATACATCATCCCTCTCTGAATCTACTGGAATCCTTTATATAGGGAATTACATAGTGGATGATAGCTAAGTTTTCCTCTTAGTTCGGATTTACTCTGCGATCTCATCACGGTAATTATAATGTTTATTTTCGCAAGATTTGTAACCATCGCGGGACAAACATGTTTTTCTCATGTTTTCTTCAATCGTTAGCTATTACGTTACTCTTTTGACTGCTTTTGTGACACTCGCAAAGTGTTGTTGAAGAACTCGCGGGGATGCTCGCAGGAATGTTATAAATCTCGCGAGAATATCGTTGTAGCGATATTCGGGTCTTACATTGGGCTAACCATTTGCTGTCAGAAATTGGGTAAATCACCCCCAAACTTAGTAATTTGAGGATCTCTTTCTTCACGACATCCATCATTAGGGGGTTAATCCTACGCTGAGCATCATGTACATACTTAAAATCATCTTCCATTAGGATTCTATGCATGCACATGGATGAACTAATGCCTTTGATATCAAAAATTGTCCAACCAATAGCCGTTTTGTGCTCTTTCAGAATCCTATCTTAGTAGACATTCTTCTTGTATTGGGGTGAGCTTCTTTGCAACAATCACCAAAAGTTCTTCTTTATCACCCGAGTACGTGTACTTTAGGTAGCATAGAAGTGGCTTCAGTTCTAGTTTTGGTGCCTTCACAATATAAGGTAACAGAACACCATTAGTTATGAGTAAAGAAATATAAGAAATATTACCCGGTTTAGCTTCTCGTAGTGCTGTTGAAGCACCACACATATCCACTAGCTCTTTGGATAAGTCAATGTCCAGGTTCGCCATCCGTGAACATCTAAATCAATTCTATTACGTAACACAACTCCAAGTTCATCTTCACTGTTCAAATCAAACATTTGTTATGCTAACGAGCCAATAACATCAGTAGAAAAAGCAGAGTGAATATCACTAGGATAACGCATGGTTTCAAAAATATTGAACCGTGTGATCTCCTTATCAAATTCCATAGTGAGTGCACCACTATCAACATCAATCTTCGTCTTTGCCGTTTTCATGAACGGTCTCCCAAGAAGTAACGAAGTAGATGAACAATTATCTCCATTGTCCATATCCACAATGTAGAAATCAACCGGAAAGATTAACTGATTCACTTGAACTAACACATCCTCCACGACTCCCTTAGGATATATATTGGACTTGTTAGCCAATTGAATAGTGATCTTTGTCTCTTTTAAAGGTCCGAGATTTAAAGAATCATAAACATCGGCTGACATAACACTTATGAAAGCTCCCAAATCAAGCAAAGCACGCTCAAATCGTTGATTACCAATGGTAATGGGTATCGTGAAACCTCCAGGATCTTCACACTTTGTAGGCATCTTCTTTAGTAACATAGCTATAGAACTTTCGCCCACCTGAGTAATCTCATTAACAATCAACATATCCTTCCTTGTGCACAAATCCTTCAAAACCTTGGCATACTAGGGTACGGTTCTGATGGCCTCAATAAATGGAATATTGATGTGTATTTTGCTAAAAATGTCCATGATCTCCTTGTCTTGAGCTTGCTTCTTCGAATTGGAAAAAAGACTAGAAAAAGGAGGTGGTATAGTAAAATTGGGTACCGTGTCCTTAGGTTGGCCGGTTGGGGTTGGCTTTTCCTTTGGTACGGTTTCTGATTCCACTTCCTTCTCAACATCATCATTATATACGCGTATTGCCCCTATATCCATATTAGAATCTGCTACTTGCCTTCCATTTCTTAAGGTTAATACCTTGACGTGCTCTCTTGGATTCACAAATGGTTGAGATGAGAATTGTGTTGATGCTTGTGATTTCATGATATTCATATCATTTTCCAATATATGTAAGACCTTGCATCATGGTAATCATCTTCTCTGAGGCGTCCTCCTTTTGAGTTTTTGGTTGTGGTTGGAATTGTGATTATTGAAAACCACCTTGTCTAACATATGGATTAGGATATGCAGCTTGCTTCTTAACATAACTGAAATTAGGATGATCTTTCCAACCAGGATTATAAGTATTAGAATATGGATCATACTTGGGCCTCTGATTAGGAAATATAGCATTTACCTCGGCTTCATCTTCGTATGAAGAAATTATCATTGCTGCCATTCTTTGGACTACCTTCTCTATGTTGTTCATTCGTTGCTCTAATTGTGAAGTTCTTCTATGTTACTAACTCTTATGACATTTGAGTTATTTCTGGTGTAAAATTGTTGAGTATTCGAAGCCATACTCTCGATCAAACTAGTTGCATGCGAGATTGTCTTTTCAGTAAATGAATCACAAGCAGTTGCATCAATCAAATTATGTTTCTTTGGAAGTAATCCTTCATAAAAATATTTAATGATGAGTGTTGGAGATATGTTGTGGTAAGGGAAACTTGCCACAAATTTCTTTTACCTATCCCAATATTCGTAAAGAGACTCACCAATAATTTGGAGAATACCACTAATATCTTTACGAATGGATGCTGCCTTAGAAGTAGGAAAATACTTCTTTAAAAATAGATTTTTCATCTCCGTTCATGTTGTAATACTCCCTGGAGGAAGGTAATACAACCATTCTTCTGTTGAATCTATTAAAGAGAATATAAAAGCTTCCAACATTGCCGTATCACTGTCTTCAGTACCTTGCCTAAGATTTGTCATCTTGTGTTGAAATTTTTGAAGATGACGATTCAGAACTTCTCCTGGAAGTCCCTTGAACTTTGTTAAATGATGAAGTATATTTGGATTCATCTCCACTGGGTTAGTGATTGTAATACACAGTAGTTGCGAATCTAAGCATGGAGATGTCAACTCTCGCAGCTTGTTTTTCGGAGGAGGAGGAGGTGGTGGGTTTGTACCGTCTACCATCTCTTCTGGAGATTCTTGTAGCGTTTGTTGACGTGCTTGTAGAATCGTTCCTCTATGGGTTTGAATTTCACACCTCATGTATTCCCAGTCTTTAGGTGCCAGAGATTAAGTACCTGAAAACAAAATCTAGAAAACAAAAATTAAAAGGAAATAACTAAAAACAAGAAAAAAAAACAAATAAAAATAACAACTAAAGCTATCGACTGCTCCCCGGAAGCGGCGCCAAAATTTGATGGGTGTCGTAGGCTCAAAAAATTTATAATCTTATTTCCACACAATTAACCGGTAATATAATGGAAGTAAGGATCGTTCCCACGAAGAGCAGTAAGTTTTAGTTGTCAAAGTGTCACAAAGGGGGGTTTTGTTTTAGATTGTGAACAGAACAAATAATCAAAGCAAATAAAATTGTATTGTAATCAATAGAGAGAGATATGATAGAGGAATCATTCTTCGTTAATAAACCATCAATGAGTTATTATAATTGCATACTCGTCGTTAATCATAGATTATCACTAACCGTGGAATAACAGCTAGCTCAGTGTTGTTCCCTAAATTCCTTTTATCATTGAGTATGGAAGCTCTCCAATACCAGATTTTATTCTTCTAAACTACCTAGTATTAGCTCACTCAAGGTGTAATTTGGTCGAATGCTTTATTTTTTGTGAATTTATAGGTTGATCCTAATAGTTAGACTCTTAGATCAAGGTCCACTTTTTAGTGTTGTTTATACCCACAATCACTCCACAGAATCCCTCTGTAAGGTCTTGTGTTCTCTACTTGTGTAAAGGTTATTCGACGATTACTTATCTCCTAACTCAATACTAGCAATAGATTGAATCAATTTAATTGGCCACCTAAACAATCTATCAATCAATCAATAATCATATGATGAACTTCAAATTATATTAATATAATAACTTAAATCTTGTTTACAACTTAGAATTTATCCTCAATCAATAGGTGTTTAGCTACTCATGGATGTAGAAACATCTATGATATACATATGAGAAAAGTTTAGAGATATCGCTACGATTGAGGAACCGCTCCGAAACCCTAGCTTTTGATGTTTCTTCTCTCCAAAACTTACAATTTCGTGACCTAATGATATGATATATTTTACATAACCTAATACCTTTTTATAGGTTTACATTGCTTGGTCTTCACGTATTTAGTTCGGTTCAAGAACCCGACCCGAAATAACGAAATAACAACCTCAAACGTGACCTTAGGCCTTCCAAGGTATGCATACACGTTTTCCCACTTGCTAAGTATGTGTACCAGTACGCGTACTTCAAATTCCAGTAGAAATTTTCGGAACTTAAGTATGCGCACCCATTTGCATACTTTATTGTCTTCGATATTCAATAAAAAACTTGTTTTGGCCACAACCTCATTCTTTTTGCATCTTTTTATCTTTCAATTCTCTCCAAGATCAGTCTTTGGCCCTTCTCTTGATTTTGAGTGTTTTTCTCCTTTTCGTCTCACTTTTTTCACTTCTCTTGGACTTGGGTGCTTGGATTCTTGGAATTCTTCTCTTCCTAGCTCTTTTCAACACTTTGTAGCTCCTTTTTAGATGATTTACCTATTAGAGACAAATAAGACAAAAAAAGAGTAGTAATACAAAAATATGCAAGAATAATAGCTAAAACAAATATGGAATGGACACTAAAATCATATGAATTAAGTACTTATCAGGAACACGATTATGAGGTTTAACAGATGACTTAGGTTTATCTCTGGAGAACCATTTACTTCTTCTTAAAATAAGATCTCTAAACTGTCTTGTGATCAAGAAGACTGACTTGTCAAGATCTTCATCTGATGAAGCAGTCTCGGAAAGATCATCCTCAGAGACGCAAAAACTTTTACTTTTGTCAAGTGTTTTAGTGTTCTTTTGTGCTTTGAAATCAACATCCATTTGGTTGTATGCTCATGATCAAATATCTTTAACTTCCCAATCTAGGAGTTTCTGGAAAGAGTTGCAAAGTTATTTCCCTAAATAATGGCATGCTTATTAGAATCGTATCTAGATGGCAGCGATCCAAGAATTTTCATCACGATGTCCCTTTCAGGAATAGTTTTACCCAATGTAAAAGATGCATTAACAATTTCAGACACTTTGTAATTAAACTCATCAAATGAATCTTCATATACCATACGAAGGTTTTCCAAATCAGAATTTAGGTTTTGAAGCCTAGCTTCTTTTTCACAGGTATTCCCTTCAAATACGGTTTCTAAGATATCCCAAGCATCTTTAGACTTCATGCAAGTAGTCACATGATGTTGGAGATCTGGGGTAATGGCATGGACGATATCATTTAACCCATCAGAATTTTTCTTTGCAGCCAGAACTTCTAAAGGATCATACTCACCAATATCCTTTGGAGTAGTTACACCATTCATTGTAACTAATGGAGGATCATAGCCATTAAAAACCTTAACCCATGATCGAAAATCATACGCTTGAAGAAAGGCACGCATATATTTCACCATAAGTAATTTGAGTCATCTAAGACTGGTGGTACGTTTATAGAGATAACACTTCTATCCATATTTAGATCGCTACATACAAACACAGAATTATGAGGTCTTAAACGTGTTTGCCTGCTCCAATACCAATTGAAAAAACGGGGGTCTAACAACCACATCCAATATTTCGTTCGACAACCTGAATAGACAAACTCTAATATACTTTCAAGAGAATCAACTAGATAGTCAGACTCAATCTTTAGAAAAGTATATCAAAGAGTTTACATCTCAATTCCTCAATTCAATCTGCAATCAGCAAATAGGAATTTGCGAGCCCGATTGAATAAGAGAAATAACTTGGAAGGTATCCCAAACCAATATCCAAGTGTCAATCAATTCAATCAAGAACCCAAAGGTCGGATTCAAGAACTGATTAAACTTAACGCACAACCTGTGATATTTCTATTATATAACAAAATATAATGCGGAAAAAAAATACCACAGACACCAGAATTTTGTTAACAAGAAAAACCGAAAATGCAGAAAAACCCCGGGACCTAGTCCATCTTTGAATACCACACTATATTAAGCCGCTATAGACACTAACCTACTACCAATATACTTAAGACTGGAATGTAGTTGATCCCTAATCAATCTCACACTGATCAAGGTACAGTTGCGCTCCTTACGTCTCTAAACCCCAGTAGGATTCTACGCACTTGATTCCCTTAGATGATCTCACCCACAACCAAGAGTTGCTACGAACCAAAGTCGAAGACTTGATAAAAAAATATGTCTTACACAGAAAAGTCTATTGGAATAGATGAATCCGTCTCCCGCAGAAATATCTACGAGTTTTGTTCCGTCTTTTAATAAATGCAAGGTGTACATGAACCAATTGATAAAACAGACTTATATTCCCAAAGAAAAGCCTAGTATTATCAATCACCTCACAATAAACTTAATCATATGGAAGCGAAACAAGATATTATGGAATCACAAACGATGAGACGAAGATGTTTATGACTACTTTTAATCTTACCTATCGGAGATAAATCTCAAGAAAATCTTAGCAAAGATAATACTCAATCACGATAGTAGAAGTAAGATCAAAACATGCAGCTACAGAGAAAATAGTTGGGTCTGGCTTCACAATCCCAATGAAGTCTTTAAGTCATTAACCTACAGGGTTTCGTAAAAAACCTAAGGTTAAAGGAGAATCGACTAAGTTATCTTGGTAACAAAGCATTCAATATTCACCATTAGATGAAAACCTGATTAGATTCAAGCTAATATATTTGAATCGTTAGATCGAACTTAGCTTGTTATACCCAAATGAAATATACCTTCATTTAGGTTTGAGTAACCGTACCTAAACATGTACACTAGGTTGGCTTAATAGTAGTTAACCGAAGTTAGCTATATGAACACTCTCATATCATCCTTATTCATCTTAACCACAACTAATTCAAATGACTCAAATGAAACTAGTTAAAGAGTTGTTCAATTGCTATATTCTCATAGAAGTATACAAGAACACAATTGAAATAAAATCGGATAGATTCACTCAAATCAATTCATGAACATTATAGACAATGTTTGCAAAGAATGCATTCCTTGTTATATAAATGTATTAGTTCATGAACAACCCGATTTTAGAACTTTAACTACTCAAGTATGCAAACGGGTATGCAAACTTAAAGTAGTCGGTCTGAGTTTGGGTTCACCGGTATGCATACTTCCAAACACAGTAGAAATTCCCGGACCCAAAACCTTCGCCAGTACGCGTATGGGTATGTGTACTTAGGTACTCATAATTTCACAACTAATAGGTACGCATACAGGTATGCATAATATAGTTCCGGTCATGGATCACATACATGCAAGAACACATACTATGTTATAATCCAATGATGGTTAAGTGTTCTAAAATATATTTCAATCATTGAAACTTTCTTCGAGGATGACAATAGTTGTTTTCAAGAACTATTAGCATTAAAGCAATTTTCATGTTATTGAAATAATCATAACGAAACATTCCAAGTCTACACCAAATGATTATATCACACAAACCATGTAAGATGTTACTCGGTGATTTTCACATGATCATCTTTTGACTTTCGTCAAGAATATAAGATGAGCTTGGTTGAAGCAAAAGCTTACCAACACATATTTTGAGAAATATGTAAGCGAGTTAAACTCAGCTCGAAGTCTCAAATGTGCATAATCGAATACTATATAGTAATACGACTTTTGTCTCAATATAGGAGATAAAGTAGTAATAGACTTTCCAAGTGATATATAAGTTTTAGTCTCCACATACCTTTTGTTGATGAAGTTCCACAAGCTCTCCTAGTAGCTCTTCATCTTTAATTGATGAACATCTTGAAGTCTAATGCTCAACTACACAATATATCATAGTCTGAGACATCACTATAAGTAGAATAAAAATCAAGACTTATATTTTTGATCACTAACATTGACAAACAAGCTTGAGATAAAAAATACTTGCGAGTTCGACCGAGCAATGCTCTAACATCCCAGTTGTAAGCTAGAGTCGTCCTCTCCTTTAAAACTTTTTAGGTTTAGCGACTAAAATGACTTCTCTTAGGGGTTCGTGAATCCATGTCCAACTATCTTTATCTTCATAGTTCGTGTATCCTGATCTTGCTACTGATTGTTGAGCTTTTAGCTCCAACATGCAAGATAGATAGTAATCATAAAGTTTCTTCATCTCGGACTTTGTGATTCCATGGGTATATTTTTATATAATGATTCTTTGTTGAAATCGGAGTAGGAATTATTTGTGAGGTGAATAATAATCTAGGATGCTCTCCGAGAGTCGTAAGTACCGAATTTTGAGGTTTTCAATCGATTAGGGCTAAATTTCTGACCGTCATAAATTTTCAGTAACATTATGAGGTTTTGTAAAATAACTTTAAAATATTTTTTTATATCAAAAAATTCTGAAATTTAGTGTGGATGATCCTCGTGATGTCTAATAGATCTAGTAAAAATTTATATTACCAAATTCATTTTCATTCAAGAGATGCACATAAAACTCCACAACTTGTTACAACTATGGTCTATTAAGATTAGACATCAACATTCAATTTTGGTTATCAAGAAACCTATAAAATTCAAGCACAAAGTTACATAGTTAATGAATAATTATACCATATTCAACATAACAAAATAAACAATGATACTTATTGTGTTTCAGCTATAGTTTCTCGTTTAATCTCTATGGCAGAAGAAACCGTCTTAAAATTGTTGGAACTTATCCTAGAAATACTAGATAAAGTTCATCACAATTTCTCCTACTAGTCAAAGTAAAAGGGTTACTAATATAAGAAAAAGTATGCAAACCATGGTTCCTACGTATTTTATTCATATCATCAAGCTCATTTTGCCTAGCACATTTAGGGGCGACTCAGTCGCAATTAGGGGCGACACTAAAAGACAAAAAAGGTCACCCAAACGTAAAATTGAGCTACCCCTTATCCGCAATTTTTCAAAATGGCAACTATGCCATTATATAATCGGTAGCCAAAAACACAATCGGTAGGTTACAAACAATCGGTAGTTTAAAATGAATCATTATCTACCGATTAATGTATGGATATTTCGGCTAATGTTCCCTTTTATAATCGGTAGTTAATTGGACCTGTAAAACTACCGATTATAATAATCGGAAGGTTAACTGGTTACATTACCTTCCAATTATAGGTTGCCCCAAAATGAGTTTTTTTCTAAAATCCATTTTCTCCAAAATTTTGAAATCTTCCATAATCGTTAGGATATTTGGCTACTGATTATAAGTAGCCCCACATCGGACCTTTGACAAATTTCCACTTGGCTCTGGGTGCAGAGCCACCCCTAACCATTTGGTTCGTTTTTGAGACGTAGCCATAAAGTTTAACTGGTTACATTACCTTCCGATTATAAAAATCGGAAGTTTAACTGGTTACATTACCTTCCGATTATAGGTTGCCCCAAAATGAGTTTTTTTTCTAAAATCCATTTTCTCCAAAAATTTGAAATCTTCCATAATCGGTAGGATATTTGGCTACCGATTATAAGTAGCCCCACATCGGACCTTTGCCAAATTTCCACTTGGCTCTAGGTGCAGATCCACCCATAACCATTTGGTTCGTGTTTGAGACGTAGCCATAATCGGAAGTTTAACTGGTTACATTACCTTTTGATTATAGGTTGCCCCAAAATGAGTTTTTTTCTAAAATCCATTTTCTCCAAAATTTTGAAATCTTCTATAATCGGAAGGATATTTGTCTACCGATTATAAGTAGCTCCACATCGGACCATTGCCAAATTTCCACTTGGCTCAGGGTACAGAGCCACCCCTAACCATTTGGTTCGTGTTTGAGACATAGCCATAATCGGAAGTTTAACTGGTTACATTACCTTCCGATTATAATAATCGGAAGGTTAACTGGTTCCATTACCTTCCGATTATAGGTTGCCCCAAAATGAGTTTTTTTTTCTAAAATCCATTTTCTCCAAAATTTTGAAATCTTTTATAATCGGTAGGATATTTGGCTATCGATTATAAGTAGCTCCACATCGGACCATTGCCAAATTTCCACTTGGCTCTGGGTGCAGAGCCACCCTTAACCATTTAGTTCGTGTTTGAGACGTAGCCATAATCGGAAGTTTAACTGGTTACATTACCTTCCGATTCTAATAATAAGAAGGTTAACTGGTTCCATTACCTTCCGATTATAGGTTGCTCCAAAATGAGTTTTTTTTCTAAAATCCATTTTCTCCAAAATTTTGAAATCTTCCATAATCGGTAGGATATTTGGCTACCGATTATAAGTAGCCCCACATCGGACCTTTGCCAAATTTCCACTTGGCTCAGGGTGCTGATCCACCCCTAACCATTTGGTTCGTGTTTGAGATGTATCCATAATCGGAAGTTTAACTGGTTACATTACCTTCCGATTATAATAATCGGAAGGTTAACTGGTTCCATTACCTTCCGATTATAGGTTGCCCCAAAATGAGTTTTTTTCTAAAATCCATTTTCTCCAAAATTTTGAAATCTTCCATAATCGTTAGGATATTTGGCTACCGATTATAAGTAGACCCACATGGGACCTTTGCCAAATTCCCACTTGGCTCTGGGTGAAGATCCACCCCTAACCATTTGGTTCGTGTTTGAGACGTAGCCATAATCGGAAGTTTAACTGGTTATATTACCTTCCGATTATAATAATCGGAAGGTTAACTGGTTACATTACCTTCCGATTATAGGTTGCCCAAAAATGAGTTTTTTTCTAAAATCCATTTTCTCCAAAATTTTGAAATCTTCCATAATCGGTAGGATATTTGTCTACCGATTATAAGTAGCCCCACATCGGACCTTTGCCAAATTTCCACTTAGCTCAGGGTGCAGAGCCACCCCTAACCATTTGGTTCGTGTTTGAGACGTAGCCATAATCGGAAGTTTAACTGGTTACATAACCTACCGATTATAATAATCAGAAGTTTAACTGGTTCCATTACCTTCCGATTATAGGTTGCTCCAAAATGAGTTTTTTTCTAAAATCCTTTTTAATCGGTAGGCAAAGGTGTTACAAAGCTTTCGATTAGGTTTTAACAATCGGACACAAAATACCTCCCGATTATGAAGGGGCATATAAGTATTTTTAACCTATTTTGTCTTTTATTGTCGCCCCTAATTGCGATTGAGTCGCCCCTAAAATTGCTAGGTCATTTTGTACAAGCACATTTTCATTTCCTTTTCACAAGTATTTAGGATGAAGTCTAAATCACCTAATACAACCCCAGAGTTATATAAGTCATTCCAATATCCTTAATAATTCTATTGAGTTTTGTATCCCTCCTACTGAGTTTTGTATCCCTATGATGCGTGTCGTATGCGTCAAAAATAATTTCACTTCCTCACTCAACTAAATATGAATATAGTATTCGATAAGAAAGAGTTCGTATCCACGGAGAGGCGATTGTTGTTATGCAATTTTCAGATTCTTTAGTAACCAAAATAACCCAAGAGTGTGTTTTTTTTTATCTAAATAATAAATAAAATAAAATAAAGAAATAATTGGAATAATCAATAAGGAGAAGATATTGGTCAAGGGATAGTATCATTCACAAACATGTATTTTTCATCTATGATTAGAATTGGTAATTTAATCTCGCAAGTATCAAAAGTCCTAGGATATCTTGATTGCAAGAGTATCCCGTTTATTTCCTGATTTTATCACAAACAACATTAAAAGATGCTATTGTGAAATCTACTTAAAAAGCAACCTAAAGTGTAAAAGCACAATTAGATTTAACTCCCTAAGAGCAATAAGTTCTATGAAATAAGACTAATCAATGCAAACAAACGTGTAAAAGCACTAATTCGTTTTAACAAAGGTTATGATTCATATGCGATTAAAAAGATGTATCACTACAAGTATTAACCACAAGATGCTACTAGAAATCAGGGATAAACAACTTTTACGTATTGAAAACCCTAATATAGCTACAGAGATGAAAACAAATCCAATTTATTCCGGACTCAACCAAACTAGCATTCAAATCATATGATAATAAAAACAATGAATCATAAACGATAAAATTGAGACAAAACTAATTTATAGAATCAAATAACATGCTTGAAGAAATCAACTTTATCCCATAACCAATAGTTGTATTTAGTTACTCATATTAATGGAGTTCATCATCATAATATTCAAAGAAAATAGATGAAACATAAAAGAAAGCAAACCCTAGAAGTAGTTCTCTGCAAAAGCTCCAAGAATAGAATAAAACGTGATATCCAAAAGTTAATAAAACTTTTCTTTTTGTAGCTTTTCTTCCTTCCAAAATTAGGTCCAAGTCTTAAAAGTCCATTAGTTGGAAATTCACCCGTCCCACGAGTGAGAGAAACCCATGTAGAAAATATGTCCCAAAAGCGCTCATCGAAAAAATGGGTTTTTGTCCGGAAATTGGCCGGAATCCGGCGCCGGTCAATGGTCCAACTCGGGTCAACTGAGTCAACTCGGAGTCAACTGCCGAGTCAAATGAGTCACCGATCCGACTCTGTCCAGGCCAGGCCATTACAATCTTGCATTCACCCATGATGGCCCTGCTTCCTTCCCTGCAACATTCTTGTAGCTTAACTCTGTCTCTAGCCTTCTGCAACAGCTGCAATTCATCATTAACTTCTCTATAACTCAACTCATGCCACCACACTCTAGTACCACCAGCTCTTCGAACCCTAAATTCTGATCCTATTTGCTCCAACACGACCTTCTCCAGCCATAACCCTTGCTGTGTTGCATCAGGACTGTTCTTGTAGCAACAAACCACATATACCCTTGTAATTCTCAGCTGCAACTTCATCCATTGCATTAACCGCGACCCAAAATCGTTGCCAACCAATTACAGCAGCTTCACCAGCTTGCTCAAACCTTCCTTGACTGTCAACAGTACCAGCAACATTAACATAATAGCTGCTTCTATGCCAAGCATAAAGCACCAGCTTGTAGCTACAACTCCAGATGCTACCTTCTGTAGCTTTCTATAACTCCATGTGCAGCTGCAATCTAAGCATTCACTCATTAACAACACATACACCCACCAGCACATTCAGCTTCACATGTTCAACTGCCAATTCTTCAAACTCCAGATGAAGCTCACTCCACCTTGAGCTCTGCATCACCACCTGAGTCATGGAAAAATGCCACAACCCTCCAGCTATACCTAGTAGCACCATTTCACCATCTCAGTTCCTCAGCTCTAGCATTACATTTTGAACACCAACCAGTTTCAGTACCAACTACTCCAGCTGCAATTGCTTCTTGGCCAAACCATCTGAACCAACATATACAGCTGCACCTTTTCTACTGTGTGATCATCCATTCATTCTAACCGCAACTGCAATATCGCATCCATTCTCTAATCCATTGCAGCAGCAACCCACAGATGTCATTTCTTTGCACCAGCACATGCACCTCAACCAGGATGTATTTCAGCTATAATTCTTCCCATCAAACCTCATTCGCATTGTAACTGCATTATCACCAGTTCCATTTCAGGCACAAGAAACCAATCATTGCACATATAAGCCTTTGAAATTGCCTCAACATATCAACATCCTAACTGCATCCTGCACTTCAGTTAACAGCTTCATAACCAGTACATTCAGCTCCTTCCTGCAACAACATCAAGTTCCTTCTCCATTAACTCCACTTCAAACACCAGCCAATCCCATCACCTATAACTTACTGCACCTCTGACAATTCCATAACCTTGTACCACCACTTCATTGTGCTTGGCTACAACCACCCCTGCTCCTGTGACTTCTCTACACCACAGTCATAGAAAATCATCATCAACATTGAGATTCAATCTCCATTAATCACTCAAATCAACAGCCACCATCACTATTTTTCCTTGATTTCTCGATCCAATTCTCCACAGTACAACCCCTCTTCTAGATTTTCAAATCTTCAACAGAAACAAGTTAATCTTCATATTTTCTTGCCAGTAACACCAACCCAATTCTCAATTCAACCTCAACATTCCATAAACATGAAGATCAGAACCCACTTTTTCATTATCAACACAAACCCTAGATTTCTTTCCTTCATTCTTCAGCTGTACAGATCCCCTTTTCCTCCTCTCGATCTCTGCCATCACTTTCATGGTAGCTCCATCTCGTAGCACCAGATATCATCAATTTCATCATTTCTTCTCTTTAATTCTCTCGGACAAACAGCAGCAGCTGCCTCCATTTTTGTTCTTTCTCAACTTTAATACCAAATGATTGGAATGAATGAGAGACGACTCTCAAATTCAGGTTATAAATTTGGGATGGATAACGGTACTCTACTACTGGCTAAGGGGACACCACATTGGATACCCTATAGCAGATGGCCATCCCTTAGCAATCATCTGGCCTGTCTTTAGTGCTCTTTCAAAAGAGTTGTCCCTAAACCTTAATTGGGTTCCCGAAAGTATTCGCCTAGGAAATGACAGCTTCGACCCTTTATGCTCCAATTGAACGCTTTCTCCGAGTTCCTCCACTAACAGCAACCGTCCCTTATTTCTCATATTCACTTATACTCTTCAGTGAGAATCATCACTAAAGTTGTCGTGCTTTTCAGACAAAAATTTGCATCACTAAAGCCGACAAACTTTTCAGACAGAGATGAAGAAATAAAAGCAAATAATGAGACACAATCCACCTCCAACGCTTTTGCCATGTTTCCTCTTCTTTTGATCCAAATGACTCCAAAGTACCTAAATACTCAAAAACAAAACATAAGATACATAATTTACAAGAAAACTAGCAGAGAAAGCATAAACAATAGATAAATAATAAGGTGTTTTAGACACCTATCACCATATCCTTAAGAGCACCATACATGCAAGATAATATAGTAGGGTTACTCAAATTTAACTAAAAAATTTATGATATTTGTTGCATGTTCATAATTTGTAAATTTATGCCATCTTTCCACGTGTCATTAGGAAATTTAAAGACATCTACAAGGTATTGCATTCTTTTCTGTTTATTTTTTTATTCCAGGCAAGATAATGATATCATGACTCTGAGATCTAATGAGCATGTACTGTAAACGGTTCAAGGTTTCTTTGTTTCCAAATCTACATATATTACATGCTAAAACTTTCATGATGCTGTTAATGAAGGAAAAATAATTCACATTTACTTGAAATTTACTGGATTTAAAAGAGTTAAGCTAACCAAAACATAAATTCCAAGCTGGAATATCAATATAGTATGATGAAAGTAAATACAATTGAGCAGTATTTGGTGTAAAGATTACCTTAATCTCCCATGTAATGTTATTAGTCTGTTTGACCCTAGTAGTGTTTTTGGTTGTTGTTTGTGTATGAGACACACTTCCATGAGTTTGTGATTAAAACAGTGTAGCATTGGTCACATCCATGAGTAATTCATTGAGCTTCTTAGTCTTTTCCCAAGTCTATCAATCTCCAAATTTCCTTCTTGCTGTTCAGATATCATCATGTTTGAGATAACTCGTATTCAATCTTGAGGCGGTGAAAAGCTTGTTTGTTTGACAACTTTACTTTGAGTTATTTTTGGAATTATAGAGGTTGATCGCTTCATTCCTAGAGAAATATTTCTTCCTCCAGCACCTGGCATACCAAAGAAATAAAGTTTTTGTAACCCTTTTCCAGAAAATCAAAAGAAGATTTGCAAACACTTTTTGTGTGATTGTAGCATGAAGGGAAAATTTTATGAAGGTGTTTCTTATAAAAGAACCTTATCCATCTTGTACAACTGAGTTTGTGATTGACATAAATCCTCTTCTTAATGGGTTGTTAATGAAAATTTGGTCACAATCTTTAGCTGGATAACCAATAGCAAGAAAAACATCTTCAGGTTCAATAGTAATCACTTCACCCATTATTTCTCCAATTTTCTTTACGTCAGGTGGATTCATGTTTAAGTAGAAGTTTATTCAATTGAATCCAGAAACACTGATGATTATAATTCAAATCTTGATAAACCATTTCGTTATTGTAATCATAGAGGATTAGAAGTTGTTCATTGATATTACATGGCCTTTCTTCCCATTTTTTTCAGGGTTATCCAGTTGTTAAAATTGAACACAATGATATCGGTATCTATTTCAAAAAAAAATAAGTTCATCTTCAGGAGTGAATAGACAGGTGAACTTGATGTGATTCTCCTCCAATTTCATACTTATGGTCCCTTCAATAATGTTTTTCTTTGTCAGCATACCCTTTTATTCATCATCTTCTTTTTGTTATCCGATTCAATATTGTGTATCACCTCTTCTTCAACATCTCTTAACTTAATTTTTGCATTTCTAAATTTTGAAGCCAAATCAACAATAGAGTTTTCCATTATAGTAATTTAAGAAAAGTTTTGAAGATGGAGGATTAATATCCAGAGCTATCTTTTGGTAACTTTGGTAGAATATTAGGGTTAGACGACTCATATTACGAAGAATACGGGGTTGAGAGATATTTTTGGCATGAGAATTTTGCTTAACTTTGGTAACAAAATTGTATTCACTTGGTAGGATGAGAATAAAAAGGAAACAAAGAATCATTTTTACCGACTTTTTTGACTTTTCATAATTTTGAATTTACATGCAAAGCTGTTTTTCCTTTCTGCATACGAGTTGGACTAGCCCAGTGTGGATTCATCTTCTTCAACGTTTCTTTCACAATGATTGGATATACAATAGTTTCCAAAAGCTTTAGAACCACAACCAAAAATGCATATAAAGAACGATAACATCAGCAAACGTCGTTGGGACAACACTGCAAGTAAACACATAGGGAAACAAAGATATTAGTTCCACATTCTCAAAAGCCATAAAACTCAATTTTGAAAAGGTTTGATTAAAACCTTGAATTAAATCAAACTAACAGTAACTGTAAACAAAGAAAACAGTGAATATGCTAATTGAAAATAGTGTGATTTGAAAACATGAAGGAAAGAATCAAAAGAATGGAGATTAATTGAAAAAATTGAAATTCTATTTCCATAGAGTCAGCTCATTATCGCCCAATCCAGCCCTTCGGCTAATTCCGAACACTATGGTTGAGCATTTCACTTCGCTATATTTTAATTGTAGCGAAGCGAAATAAGAATGAAGGTGCACCTCACTACGGGGGAGAGGCACCGGTTAGCTTAACTACAAGGAAATTGAGTTTCCATGCAAATAGTTCAAAACAGAAATTGAGTTTCTTTTTTTCAAATTTTATTTCAATGAGTTTAGATAATCATTATTTACGGGTAAAAAGAAGAAATTTAAGAGAGAAAAACATAGATATAGTAAGGAAAAAATTAATAAAATTAAAGGGTTAAAAAGAAAAACTATGAATAAAAATTGGTTAATATTGAAAATTTGAAAACAGTATTCGTCCAAAAAAGTCACGGAAATTGAGTTTTTGTTTGATAAAAAAAAACAAAAACCGAGTTTCCGAATCTCATTTCTTAGTTACAAAGTGCATAATTCACCTCTCTTTGTAGGGAAGCGAAATCACCCCATCAAAACCAAGCAAATCAGAGATTAACAATGTAGGTAAAGGAACAGAAGAAAAATACTACTAGAAAATAGAGGTACAAGCTGGTCAACTTTAGGGAAAGACCAAAACACAACCACTCACCTAAACCCAAAATCACTCCCCCAATTTCATCGTCTCTCTCACTTCTCCTAAAACCCTAACTTCTCAAATGGCCATATCTAAATCTTCTCCCCAACTTGAAGATTTAACACCGACATCCGTCAACGATGAACAGTTTAGCGAAGAAGATGAAGAAGAAGAGGACTTAGATCGTTATGTTGTGAAACCCCGCTGTCCTCAGCATGAGGAAAGCGTTGTTCAGGAAAAAAAGAGGAAGACAAGCATTAGTAGCAATTTTGGAAATGAAGATAATGGTGGTGAGACTGAGAATAAGAAGAAGAAGAAAAAAAAAAGTAATGGGTCTGATTTGAATGAAAAGAAGAAGAAAACTAATGATGGATCTGATTTGAATGAAAAGAAGAAGAAGAAGAAGAAAATTAATGATGGATCTGATTTGAATGAAGAAGAAGAAGAAGAAGAAGAAGAAGAAGAAAATTAATGATGGATCTGATTTGAATGAAAAGAAGAAGAAGATTAACAATGCGTCTGAGAAGAGGATAAGTTTGAAGGTAAAGAAGAAGAAGAAGAAGATTGATAATGGATCTGAGATAAATTTGGAGGGAAAGATCCCTGGCCATTTTGGAAATGAAGATAATGGTGGTGAGAGTCTTGAGGCTGAGATGAAAATAAATAATGAATCTCATATGGAGGAAAATAATAAGAGGATCAATAAGGGATCGGAGATAAATTTGGAGGAAAAGATCCCTGTCCATTTTGGAAATGAAGATGATGGTGCTGAGAGTCTTGAGACTGAGAAGATGAAAATAAATAATGAATCTCATTTGGAGGAAAATAATAAGAGGATCAATAAGGGATCGGAGATAAATTCGGAGGAAAAGATCCCTGTCCATTTTGGAAATGAAGATAATGGTGTTGAGAGTCTTGAGACTGAGAAGATGAAAATAAATAATGAATCTCATATAGAGGAAAATAATAAGAAGATTAACAAGTTGAAAGGAGTAAGGATGATCCCTTCCATTGTATTTAGCAAGGATGATGAGCTCACTCTTCTGAAAGGGATGCATAAATGGCAGTCAGAGGGTGGAACTGATTACAAGACTACTGAATTTTACAATTCTATTAAGGATTCTTTTGGAGATCAAGTTATTAGGCAAAGCCAAGTGATAGGTAAAATTGATAGGCTCAAGAAAACCTTTAGAGACATTTTTAAGAAAATTAAAGCTGGTAAATACATTGACACCCATGGTAAGAGATGTTATGAATACATGAAGATCATTTGGCATGGGCAGGAGATTAGTAAGAAAGACCCAATGGGATTTGCTGCTGCTACTCCTACTCCTACTATTTCGGTGCCTACATATCCTACTCCTATGGCTACTTATTTTGGGGAATGCAGTGAAGATCGGAAGGTATTTGAGATTCAATATCAAAATTTGTGTCGGGAGGAGGCTAAGATTTACTTGCAGCGCTATGATTTGGTTCGGGAGCGGGTTATGAACTTTGTGAAGGCTACTGATATGTCCGATCAAGTCTAAGGAAACATGAACCTCCAGGTGTTTGTCGAAATTGGTAACTATCTGTTTTTTATGCTTAGCTTATGAACTTTAGACATAAGATTCACAAACTTGTGTATTGAACTCAAAAATGATATTGGTGTTTGTTTTTCTGGCCAAGATGATGTGTCTTCTGTTCATGTAGGTTTCTTTAAGACCCTTTGTACTTCTACTGGTCCTTCTCTTTGTTCTTTAGCTTTACTTAATCCCTTGATCGCTAAATTTGTCACTTCTGATATGAATACTTCTTTGATCGCCCATGTATCGGACTTAGAAATCAATACTGCTTTACATGCTCTGGGTCCTTTGAAGGCTCCAGGACCCATGGTTCCAAGGCCAATTCTTTGTTAAATACTGGCATATGTTGGTGTTGATGTTATGGTGGGTGTCGATGTTTCCTGTCTAATTAGGCCAATTCTTTGCTAATAGCTTAGTGCATCCTGATCTAAAAAGACATATGTAACTTTGATCCCTAAGTTAGATAATCCATGTTCTCCTCATCAGCTTAGGTCCATTTTATGTGATTTCTGTTATAAGATAATTACTAAAACTTTAGCTTCCAGACTTAGTCTTTACAAGTATGGGATGCAAAATAATATAATGTAGTGACACTATAAGTATCGTTATTTGTTAAATACTGGCATATGTTGGTGTTGATGTTATGGTGGGTGTTGATGTTTCCTGTCTAATTAGGTATTTCTTTGCTAATAGCTTAGTGCATCATGATCTAAAAAGACATATTTAACTTTGATCCCTAAGTTAGATAATCCATGTTCTCCTCATCAGTTAAGGTCTATTATTTTTTGCAATTTCTGTTATATAAGATAATTATTAAAACTTTAGCTTCTAGACTTGCTCCTTTTCTTAATTGTATGATACATCCCCAATCTGCTTTTATTAAATATAGATCTATCTTCGATTCTGTTTTGATAACTAATGAATTGTTCGACTCTTTTAAACATTAAAAAGGAAAATCAGGGTTGTTTGCTCTGAAATTAGATTTTGGAGAAGCATATGATAGGATTACTTTTGCTTTTTCCCAGTGAGAATATGTATGTGAAATAACACGGTTTAAGCCTATTAACTCCCCTTAAGAATTGGGAAAAATAAGGAACACTGTTTGCAACATGCCAAAAAGACTCTTTTTTTCAATTAAGTGAAAAAGGAGTTTGTATTATCATCTTGATTGATTGTCATGTAATCTCTTCTGTTTTTTTTGTTTTTAATCAGGAGTTTTTATTCCCTTTGTATGTTGCAAAATCTTGTACCACAGTGTCATTTGCTGTTATTGGCTTGTATATTTCTGCCTTTAGTTCTCTTCTTTTTTCCTCTTGTCCTCATTATTTGAGGTCCTTCAACCTCTGAAGTTTCAAGCTTCTTTCTTTCCATTTTCCACTCTTCTCAAAATGATTGTATTACAGGAACAGCAGGGGTTGGATGCAGAGCAGAATGTTTCCAGGATGCTCACACAGGAGGAGTAATCAGGAGGTGAAGGAGAAAGAAAGTGAAGGAGGTGATTCTGGAAGTGGGAGACGAGGGAGTTAGAAAGCAACTCAACAGGCATGTGCAGAATCAGGAGGAAATTTTGAACAATACTCCTAAATTCTGTCAAGAACTTGATTAATTATTTCAATTTGTTAAAATGTAATTTCCCTAACCAGCATATAAGGACTGAACTTCCAGACAGTGCAAATCTATTCCTTGAATCACCATCTGTAGGTGAGAATTGGGAACAGATGATGCCTGAAAATCACTATTTAACAGTTTGTAATGCTGAGTGGCTGGGTTGCGCGGACGCGTAGACGCGGACACTACAAAATTCTCAAAAAACTAGGACGCGGACACATATATAAAAAATCTATAATATTTTTACAGATAAATTAAGGAGGATTTATAAACATTCATCATATAATTTTGGCAAAGGGAATACAATTTAATTACTTTTCTTAATTTTTTCTTTTTCATTCGGAGTTTGGTCATTAGTATCCAACTTACACCCATTTACAAGTTATAAAAACTAAAAAGAGCACACCGTTTGGTAGCAGAACAAGTGCACCCCACCGCCACACGTCACCATAAAGGCACAAACGCATGTCTAGCAAGTGTTAAGGGTAGTTGGGGTAATATTGAGGCTCCATATCTCTTTCTCGCCTCCTTCACTTTCCCTCTCCCTCTCACACTCACAATGGATTACAGTAGTGAGTATAAATCGTCTTCCTACAAACACCAACAATTTCACCTCCAAACTTGAAGATCAACGTCTCATCGCATCATCTCCAAACTGAAAGTTCAACGATAATACAGAATCATAGATATGTTCTTTGGTTATTTATTTTGTTTTTGTAGATTTTGTAATTTATTCAAAGTTCATCATCCTATACTATTGTTATCATTTTCATTTTTGATATGTATAAATTGGTGATTGAATTATTGGTTGGTAATTTTACGAAAAAGGATATAATATTTGGTTGATGAATGATTTGAATCATGGAGTATTTTGGATGTTAATCAACAACAAAAATAAGATCTTAAGATTTTGACTTTCAGTCTTCGGTTGAAAAAATGGAATTTTTTTTTTAAAAAACCGCGTCCAAGTGCGTCAAAAGTGAGTCCCAACAGAGTCCGAAAAAAATCACGTGCGGACGCGCCCACGTGAGCGTCAGACGCGGTTGAGTCCGCGTCAGATCCGCGTCCCGCGTCCCTTGCGCGTCGGATGCTGACACTTCATGAAATCTGGTGCGTCCGTGCAACCCAGCTGAGTGGGGATTTTTCTCTTCCACTTTGTAGGTTTTGATGAATGGTTTTCAAAAAAAAAATGTCTGATTCATGTTCTTTTTATTTTTACCCCAACAAACAAAGTATGTTCTGCAATGTTACAAACTTGGCTGATGAAGACAATTTTCCCAAAAGAGACCTTATTTTTATTTTGTTTTTTAGAAAAACAGGATAACCTCGTTACATGGATAGATAATTACCGTATCCGTACGACTCTGTTTAAATAAGTTATAAGTTACAAAAACAGCTAGTTTAGCTGCTCAAATTATTATTTCAGTTCTTATAACACAATTATTCTATACAACATCATTCTCACACCCTAACCAGGAAAAGAATAGACAAGGAATATAATATATAATAATGAACCCACAATCTGTTGTTAGTTCATACAACGTCATTCTTACAGCACAAGAGGAAATACTGCTGCTTTTGTTTTCCTAATATCCCTTGCCCCCCAAAAAAAAAAAAAAAAAAAACCAAAAAAGATGGGAGGAAGTAGACAATACCAAAAATATCTAAGCAGATGCTAATAAAAACTACCGTCTTCATCATTTATCAACCTAACTTTACTACCTCTACTATTGCTTGCACCTTATAACCACTATGATAAACAGAGACTGTGTTACAATAAGTTATGTTTTCCTACCTCAATTTGGTTCTCTTTGGAGGACCACCGCTACCCCTAGGGTCCCTCCTATCAGGGACCCTAGACTTCCCAAATGCCTTCATCTTCCTCCTTTTCCTCTCTTCTTCACTGTCCGACTCTACCCCCTTTTCCCTGTCTGCATTGCTAGCCTCTCTTTCCAACTCCTCCCATGACTTCCCTTTCTCCTCCTCGTCTGACTCTTCTTCGGACTCTTCCGTCTCATCTTCATCCGACTCCACCAGTGATCCACCACTTGAATCCTCTTCATCTGATGCAGAATCTGACTGACCATCCGAAGGTTCGTACCCTTGATCTGATTCTTCAGACTCGTCGGATCCAGAGTCACTTACCTCCATGTTTAGGAACTCCCATCCACCATCCTCTATGAACTTCTCCGGGTCATCTGTGATTGTCTTCAATATAGACCTCCAATTCAGGTTCAGCCTACTCTCGTAGTACTTCAGGTCTGTTGTATCCAACCACTCCTTGATGCCATCCAGTGCAGTTGAGGGAATTGAGTCTATTCGGAGAACATCACGTTTGAAGTCTTTAAACACAATTGTCATGTCAAAATTCTTCTGACCAAGTCCAACACGCTCCAGATTTACAATCTCAATCTCATTTAAGGACACCACTAAGAAGGGTGTTTCAATAAGCTCCACCAGGCAACTCGTAGTTGGGACAATAAAGGCCGATGCCTTGTAAGGCACACCGTGGAAGCCAAGCTCCCTAAGTGTCTGGTCAAACTCAAGGTCCATCCCTCTGAACTGAGGTTGCCCCCACATATCATTCACTTTGTTGACGAAGTTTGAGAAATCCATGTTGATCCTGTTCTTCCTATCTCTCTCCCGCTGTTCTTCCTCAATTTCGTCTGGATCATGGTTAGATCTCCTTCCACCACCCAGGGTCTGCACCACATCCATCACTTCAACATAAAACTGAACATCCTTTGTCTTTTTAGTGCCCACCATAATGTGGTTATGCAAGTGAAAGTGCAGAAGTGTGATCATCTCTTTCTCTGCAGGCTGGAAGAAAGCATGCTTGACATTCCCATACATAATATCAACACGCTCATCTGGCTTGCTAGTTGAATAGCGAAAACCATTGACATGAGCTTCAAGAGTACCAGAAAGCTTTCTACCCCTTCCTCCAAATGGAGGGCGTATCCAGAGGTCAGACAACCGCATTGGCTTGAACTTGGTACCCGCCAGTTGCAGCTTCTCCTGAGTGACCAAAGTGGCTCTCTCTGCCCTCTCTGACTCCCTCGATGCAACCTGCCGCCGGAGAGTTTTGATCATGTTTACCACTTCACTGATATGTCTCGGGTCCTTGGAGCGAAATGAGACCTCCTTCAAATAGATGTCCTTGTGAGATTTCGAGTTTGCATCATGAGGAACGAATGCTGTCCCAGGTACATTAAAGATAATCCTGATATAACAAGTTCTGTTATCCTGCTGACTACTCACACTCTTGACTGTGGCCACGTGGAATGGGACCATGCTCCCATAGAGCGGTAAGATAATAGCTTCATTCCTCTGATCAATTTGAATCATCAATTCCCTAGAAGGTGGGACATCATTTACATTCTTATAGGCAATTAGATCACTTGAAGCTTTAGCTACACCACGACCATCTCCTGCTCCAGATCCACCCCCAGCCAACCTCCTTGCCGTTTCTTCATTTTTCTGGCGAGCGAGTTCGGCCTGATGCTGCCTTCGCAACTCTTCCTTCGACATCTCCTGGTTGTCTGATCTGAGAGTGGCTTTAGACAACAAAGCTTCACTGCCATTAGGCTCTGCTTTAGCTTTAGGTTTTACTTCTTCTTCCTCATCGTCCTCATTGAACGAGAGTAAGCCACATCCTTCACGGCTTTTGAGCTGATCATGGTCGCAACTTCTGGAATATTTTCTTTGACAATCACAGTATCACCAAGCAATAAAGAAAACTTTTCTGTCTTTGGATTGTTTGTCTGTGCTTGCAAGTTTTGAAACCCAAGGGAAACGTTAAACACCATCCCTGCTTTCAATATCCTGTCGTTCTTGGCATTCAAATTCAGACCTGATTCACGGAACTCCAATCCAATTCCAGTTCCTGCGATCTTAGTCAGGTTTGGAACAAGCTCGGGGCCATCTTTCTCAACCACTGCAAGGGCAGCTTCATAAGCCGCACTGACCTTGCTCCCTGCCTTCAAAGCACCAATCGCTGCCTCCTGGGCCTTAAGGAGAACCCCGTAAGCTTTACTTTGCATTGCATTTGCATCAATAAGAAATGTCCTTGCCACATTTGAGCAGTAACTGTTATAGCGAGAACCAACAGCACATATAATCACACTTGCTGAATCATAATACAAATTCTCTTCATTGCTAGAAGCACTCGGCCTGAGATCAAACTCTCCCCCACTTTGAAAGATCGGAGGGTAACAAATATCAACATTATCTGCTTTCAGCTTCACCTTGACCTTTGCAGGTTCCAGAACTGCCTTCTCAGTGTCTTCCATCAACGACGAATGTGTAACCTTCTTCTCCTCATCGATAATCTTCTCAAGCTTCGGCACAACAAAATGCTTCATCACGGAAGAAGACAGAAATGCAGCTTTCTTGACATTAGTAATCTCAGTGTTGTCTTTGACAGCAAGTAGTTCCGAAAACCCACTAGTTACATCAGCAAGTTGTAGGTTGGATGTTTTTAGTTTGTCACTCCACAACTCCAGCAGATTACCTTCAGGTGCCTCCTTTGCAATGTATCCAACAATAGGGGAGCCATTATCACTTGACTTCGAAATAGCCTGGAAAATATCATCCATCAATGCAGTACCATCATCATTCTTCCCCTTGATATGCATCACAGTTTCAGCACCAACAGTGTCCTTTGTGGATTTTTTCGCTTCATTAAGCAGTGATGCCTTCTTCTGACCACACAGGAAGTGGATTTGCTTGTCCATGAAAACCATAATAGTTTCAGGGAACTCCAGACCATACAACCACAAGTTCAGAGCAGATGATTTCAAGTAGCGAAGATCATCTGAAGCAGGGGGTGTTGCAATAACAATTGCATCCGAGGCACCCCAAAAATTAGTCTTGTTCTCCTTCCAGTGAGAGTAAAATGCCTTCAAGCGTTTGCTGAAGGTTTCAAGATCAATGGTGTAACTATTGCCTTTCCCAGAGGAATTTCCATTTGCCGCCATTGGAAACCCAACAATAAGTAACTCTGTCTATCGAAGGAACATATAACCATAAAGTGTAAATGAAGGAATCTCCTGAAGAAAAAAAGAAAGATCTCCATCAGTATTTGACCATTATCAAACAATAGAGTCCGTAAAGCAGAAAAGAAGGGAAATCAACAACAAACATAACTCCACAGGAAGAAAAAAAAACAAGAAAATCCCCAAGTTCCGTTGGAGATCAACTGCAGACTAAGGTTGTAGGCAACCACCATCTTTCCCCATGCCTCACATAAAATATTTTCACACACTAAAAAAAAACTTGAAATGATCACATTGTAAGCTTACAAAAATCTGTAATCTCACAGAACAAAGTAAAACCCAAGAAAAGTGAAAAAAAAAAAAAAAATCCCCATAGCAATTTTTTTTTTTTTTAAAATGACAGTATGACCTAATAATCCAACTTCAATTCAAAAATGAAAGTAATTATACATCAAGTTAAACAATGTAATCAAATAAAACACCCCAATGTTAAAATTAATCCAAAAATGAAACCCATATATATGATATACTTATTTTCCCAAAAGTAAGAAACCCTAATTTTAAAACTATGGTTAGAGTTTCCAACTTTGGCAGACAAAAACGAACCCACGAATCAAACGAAAACCTAGATTAAAAAAACTTAAACCTAAAGCTACCGAAAGAACTTGCATAACAACCCATACTATCATCAAAGGCAGAGAACTTTTATGTTCGAGTTTCTGAAACTCTTCGGGCGAAGATTTAGGGTTAGGGTTCGTAGTTAAAAAACAAAATGTAGAAATTGGAATCATATAAGAAAACTGAAAGAAAAAGAGAAGAAAAAAAAATGAAGAAGATGAAGATGAAAAGTACATGTAAAGATAAAAGAGAACGAATGAAGAAGAACTTACAGAAGGATTTACAGAGACGAATTGCCTACGATTTGCAGAAGAGTTTTTGAGGAAGCGAACGACTTAGCAGTGTTTGGAGAAAAGAGAGCCTTTTTTTGTGTTCGAAGCCTCGATCGATGTGCTTATATATATTCAGCTTATTATAAAAACACCCTTCGATTATCGACTTAATTACCGAAATGGCATACTCCCATGCTTACGTCATTGTTACGGTTTCCTAAACCAAACCGCCTGTGTCCATATATATATATGCGGAGTCCGTGACTTTGATCGACACAATTGTTAGGGTTCTGCATATAAAAAATCGATAAAGAATATATCTTTTCTCTTCACCTGTATTAGCTGCTAGTTAGGAAGGGGAGATTTAGCATGGCAGCTGCCTGTAGGGCGTCTATGTCAAGAGTGGATCGCCGGAAACAGTATGATTTAGAGGAAGGTCGCAAAGCTGGGATTTTACCACCTGAGACAGACAAACATGGTAATATAATCAATCCTCATATCCCCAAATATATGTCACAGAAACCTTGGTATACAGAAAACCAAGACCAAGCTGATCAAGGACCTAGTCTTGATCATCAAAAGAAGCAGCAGAAACCAGCAGAATCTACAACTTCGTTTCCGAGGGGTGAGAAAACCTATCAGGCAGACCTTTACAGGAAAGGTGCTTGTGTCAATTGTGGGGCTAAAACACATGATGCAAAGGCGTGTATGGAAAGGCCTAGAGAGAAAAAAGCAAAGCACACAAACAAGTTTATTGCTCCTGACGAGAAGATTTACCAGACAACCTCCTCCGGTGAAATAGACTACGATTCCAAGCGTGACAGATGGAACGGATACGACTTTGCAAGGTATGCTCACGATACCAAGATGTATGAAGCTAGGGACGAGGCCAGGATGAAATCCAGAAAAGAGCAACAGATCAAGGAATTGGAGGACTTGGGACAAGATGAAGCCAAAGTAGTCGATGAGAGCCAACAAAGGGATTTTGCCAAGGTTGAGAAACGTGTGAGGACCACGGGAGGTGGCAGCACAGGAACTGTTAGGAACTTGAGAATTCGCGAGGATACAGCAAAGTACCTCCGCAGTCTGGATTTGGAATCCGCTTACTATGATCCTAAATCTCGGTCTATGCGCGAAAATCCTAATCCTGACTGTGACCCTAATGAGAATTTCTACGCGGGTGATAACCAAAACAGGGAAACCGGGCAAGCATTGGAATTCAAGAAACTCAATGTCTACGCTTTGGAGTCTTCTGATAAGGGACAAGAGGTCCACTTGCAGGCGGCTCCCTCCCAAGCTGAACTGCTCTACAAAAAATTCAGAGTCAGCAAGGGGATGTTGGGGTCCAAAACCAAAGATGCCATAATGCAGAAGTACGGAAATGCAGCAAATGAAGATGACATCCCGAGAGAGCTTCTACTTGGACAAAGCGAAAGACAGGTCGAGTATGATCGAGCTGGTAGACCCATCAAGGGCCATGAGATGGTCATCCCAAGGAGCAAGTACGAAGAAGGCATCTACATTAACAACCATACAACTGTTTGGGGTTCATGGTGGAGAGATCACCAATGGGGTTACAAGTGCTGCAACCAGATGATAAGGAACAGTTACTGCACTGGTATTGCTGGAATTGTGGCTGCTTCTGCAGCCACAGATCTGATGAAGGCCAACATTTTCTGTAAGGAGACTAGCCAAGAACCCGCACCAGCAGAGCAGAACAAGCTCAAGCTCGCTTCTTGGGGAACTGATGTACCGGAGGACCTGGTCCTTGACCCGAAACGACTTAATGAAGCACTCCAAAAGGAGGATGGCAAGAGGAGGGAAGAGCAGGATGAAAGGAAGCGCAAGTATAATGTCAAGTGGAATGATGAAGTTACTGCTGAGAATATGGAGGCGTACAGGATGAAGAAAGTCCATCACGACGACCCAATGAAGGATTTCCTCGACTACAGATCGATGCAGACAGTGTGAGAAGTCAGTCCAATCTGCAAAAACCCCCAATGAGTTGTTAGGTAACTGAAAAAATAATTGATCCCGACTAAGCAAATTAGTTTGTCAATCGGTAATAATATTTCAATTTAGTATATCAAATTGTACCTGTAGTTGCTCTCCGAGTTGGCAAAATTTCCTTGAACAAACACAAGTACACAACAGTGTTCAAACTTAGTAAAATCTCCAGAGAAAAAGAAAGGGCTTCCGATTTTCCACCCCATCGAATATGTTATTGAAGTAACTATAGATTTAGAGTAATATAATCATTTGTGGCACGTACTCATGCTTAAGAAACAAGAAAATAGTGAAAAGAAGTTTAATATCTATAAGAATTTTGCAAAAATCATCTAATTGCCTGCTACTGATACAAATGAAAAGTGGTAGCAGACATCAAAAATTACAGATAGATATCCTTGACTAGTAATAATGGAATAGATGTATATATATATATATAGGAGCATATAATCTCTTTGACCTTATTCTCCTTCCCAACCCAATTTGCGGGCACGTCGTTCCCATAAAGATGTGACCTTCCTCTCTTTTATAATCAACGCCTCTGAACGTTCTCTGGCTTCTTCACAAATCTCTGTGGCAGCATTGCATTTTTCAGCTTCCCTTTGATACTGAGAAGCTAACCTCCTTGCTTCTCCATGTGTGACGTTCATGTGGTTTATGTGTTCTGTGGAAACTGCTTCCTGCAGCTTCAATTCTTCTGTCAAGAGGTCCACAAATTGCTTCTCCATCTCCTTGTTTAACTCAGGATCATTTTTTCCACAATCTGCATACTCATCAATTACATTGTGTTTGTATTAGTGAACTTATATTAAGAATAAGCAACAAAATAACTGAAAAAAAATGTGGTTACAATTACAGAATTTCATTAACGAAAATGGAAGACAGAAAAGAAAGCCACAAGCAACGATTTCTTTTACTAGTCTCAACTCGAGAGTCTCAGGGTATATGGACCTCTGTGTCGTTTAAAAGAAGGCAGTTTGGTAAAACATATTCTCAGAAAGTAAAGGGTTAGTGGTGGATGGTGTCCTCGTGGTAGGAAAGGTTTAGAATGCAGGACAAAGGCGCATGGCGCGGTAGATAGTGGTGGTACAACGCCTGCATGGTGCGGACAGTGGCTTCACGCATCATATCACCGTATCAAAGAAATATATTGCTTTTATACTGTGGCAAAGTTTTGTTCCGCAGGGAAGTGGCAGATAACTTTAGGAAAGTCAGTTGTATGTGCTACCATTTTCAAACTACCCTCAAGTACCACTACGCCGTAGCTAATCAGTAGGTTCAGTAGGTAGATACATTTTAATATGTTATCAATAGAAAACATCAATTAGGAATTTTGAGTCAGAGGAATGATTATTAATAGGATAAGCTAAGTTCTGAACCGAACAAATTTTACTTAGTTTGTGTATGTACAGATCATATCAAAATTTTGAACTATGGCCGTCTCCTCCGGGATTGACCACCGATGAAAATAAGGAGTTTAGATTCCCAAAGGCAACAGTTATAAAGCCTATGTGCAACCATGTAAAACCTAAGCCGTGGACAGCAATAATACACATTAGAAGTTAATACATCCTAATTTTCACTTCATTTATTGACATTTCTGTTTAGATTAAACAGAAATCAGTAATTGAGATGAGATCTAACCTGTGACAGAAAGATTGACCAGTCCTGTAGAGACGAAACAAAACACGACACTGATTAGTTCCAGAATTGGTAATTGTAATGAGCAATAACTAAGTTAAGGGCAGATTTCTAATCAATTATCAAATTAAGAATTACTGGATGACAAATCTAAGAGATGAACAAGATCAGCCCTTAATTGTGGGTATTTTCATAATTGGGTTTAATTTCCATATATGAAGATAAAAAACACATCAAATAGAGATAAAAAGAAGTAAAAACATACCAGGAGCAATCTTGATGAGCGATAGAGGAGGAGGACAATCACAGACACAGGGAGAACAAGAAGAAGGTGAAATATTATTACTATTAGCTGTTAAATTCTTGAACCTCCAATATAATGCAGGAGCAGATACATATAGAGCTGAAGCAACTGCAAATACCACTAAACAACATCTCAAACAAGCACCACCTGTTGAACGCCGAGAACCACTCGACATCTTCTTCTCTCGCTACTAATACTTAATCTAACTAAACTATCTCTTCTTTTTCTTCTTGTCTGTTTGTTTATTCGTTCAGATCTGATAGTAATCCATGTGATTTGAGTGCCCTCACCACTCTCACTCACTCCTTAGTCTCGATCTACTTCTTTAATGAGCTCGAAATAATTTCCCAGATCCCTAAAAAAAAAATTATTCAGCGGTGGAGAACATGAGGAGTGGACAGTGGAGTAGCGTGTGGGCCGGTAAAAATCTGAGTCCCATTTTTGTATGGGAAAAATATATGAATCCTATTTTTTGGGCTGAAAATGGATGGGTTTTTGGGGCTATGTTGGGTCATGAAATAACAATCAATACCACCCCTTATCCATCATTTTTTGTAATGTCTAATCTACCTTCAATTTGATTAGTGCTAATTAACTTGATTAATCTAACTAATCAGTCTTAGTGAATCAATTAGTCTAATCAAAACCTTAATGTTTTGCAAATCAAAACATGATTTTTTTGAGTTTTGAAGAAGGAAAAATGGTGATTTTGGTTAATTTTTTTTGAATTTTTTTGAAGAAAAATGATGAAACCATTCATCACAAAACTCAAGATAACCTTATAATCAACTACCAACATCAATTTCATCAATTCAAATCCGTCAAAAATCCGAAAAAAAAATATGGAGTTTGATAGTATTACGGCCGGGAAATTGTGTCGACCCAGCCGTAATTAAACAATTACGGTTAGGATTTGATGAATTCCCAGCCGTAAAAACAAAAAACGGATGGGAAGTTAAGAACTTCTAGCCGTCAGTCAACGAGAATTTCCTGAATCTGTTTTACGGATGGGAATTCTTATATTTCTCGTCCGTAATTGAGTCTGTAAGCTGAGAAATTTTGACTTTCAACATGAATACATACTACGATTGAAAATTAGTAATACTTTAATTAATAAGGCCACAATAAAACCCATTACATACTTAATAGATCCCCGTTACAAAGTTGGTTTTAATAACACCCCATTCGATGTATTAAGAAGTCTTTGATGATGGCGAATTGAGCTTCCAAGTTGAAATCATAACCTTTCCATTTTCTCCATTCCTTCTTAGCTTGAGCCGCGACTTCTCTATCAGTCTCACCTCTAAGTCGAAGTTGGTTGCACATACGATGTAAAGCCATATATTCTTCCACTTTTTTGCGTATGTCTAAAAATCGAAGATACAATTCAACCCATCACGGTTGTTAGTGTTACCTGATTCACTACAAAAATTCTCAAAAATATTACTCCAATACGATTTACTGGCTAAACCACCTTGCTTTCATTCTTCTCCCTTCTTTGGATAGCATAGTACAAAATTGTTGCAAAGAGATAAGTATTCTTCCAAAGTGAAGTTGGGTTTATCCTTTGAGTACATTGCATTGAGTTTGTAGGAGTTCAAGCCGTAATTAATAAGTTGGGTTTATCTTATTGATGTAGAAGGTGTGATTTTGTTTTGGAATGGGTGGTTATATGGTTATTTCAAGTTTAAATAAGTGGTTGAACATCTAGAACCTTCTATAGATCAGTCTTCAAACGGATCTATTTTTCAAAATTCAAAAAACTAGCCGATATGATGTGGTATTCATAATTATAGGTATTTACGGCTGGGAAATCGCCGGAGAGACCCAGCCATTATTCTGTATAAATTACAAGATATGTGGTGTGTCATATTTATGGCTCAGTAGTTCAAGACGTAAACAATAGTTGTTATTTTTTTCAGTCCAACGTCCATGATATATAATAAATTCCTATCCGTAAAAAAGAGCTGCAAATTTATGTCAGTTTTACGGCTCGGAGTGCCAACCGCAAACAAAATACACGGCTCAGAAACGTAGCCGTAACCTAGTTTCAGTTAAATTTTGAGTATCCAGTGAAACATACGGCCAGGTATTTCCTGACCGTAAACTGGTTACGGTTAAGTTTCCTATACGTTTTTATAAAATGGCAGGGACTTTCCAACCGCAATCCTGTGCAAGTATATTTGACAAGGATTATGTGCACTTGTGGCTAGGTTATGTGAAGGATCGACCTAGCCGAAAGTGCACAAAAACTTTGTGAATCTTGATTAGACAATTGGAAAGACTAACATTCATTAATAAATGCAAAGTTTTAAAAGTTTTTCCATCCAAATCCATAACCAAACACAAAAACAGTAAATAGACAAAGTCTTAGATAATAAAAGATCCATGAAGTAATATAATAAAAAGTAAATAGTCATTCACTTTCACTTGATCCCTCCTCCGACGTACTTTCCAAAAAGTCGTCCAAATCGTCCCTTGCCTGAGGTTCCAAAACTTTTTCTATAACTCTAGATTTTTTACCTCGACCGCCACCTTGAGTTGGAGAATTTCTACCTCCACCACTTCCACCTCGAGCACTTGGTCCAGTTTCTCGACCACTTCGAGCACTTGTTCCACCTTTTGCACCTCGACCACCTCGAGCACTCGTTCCACCTTTTTCACCTCTACCACCTCGGCCGGCTTTTCGTTGCTTAGACTGAACTTGGTCAGGGGTGGGGGGGGGGGAGTGTCATCGCTAAGAGAATGAGACCTATCCCTTTTAGATATCCTTGGTGCTTCAACAGGATATAAACCTCCTTTATCAGGGAGTATTATGCCTCTAACTCGATTCCGCATTAATCTGAGTTCAGCTACCGTTAAATCCTGACCCAAATCAATCATGCGGCTGATGTATTTGGCCACCCAATTAACTCGGTCGACCTATTTTTTCATATCAAACACACGTACTCCCATTATTCATAGATAATTAAAAAAAACATCATATACAAACATAATTAGTAGTATACGTACCACCATCTTCTGCCAATCATGTTCTTCACTCCTTGGTGTATTTGAACTCTCTTTCTATGCATTCCTGTAATGTCTCTGCGCCTCCGGATCCAAATTTTCCACATAAGGATGAGCCCACTCTCCATAACATTCCATGTAATTCGCATCCTCTTGGGAAGTACCATGTTCTGCTTCAAGGAGTCTTCTACTCATTTGGTTCACTTCTTCGGAATGATCATTCCAATGGCCAATCCCCGGAGCATTTTCATAGTTCAATTTGACCTATTTGTCCTTAAATTGGGAGGTGGATACGCTCAGTCTAAAATGAGTCTCTTCAGGAACAATTTTCTGGACAATACTGATTTGGCGGAGCGTTCAACATGGATCTAAAATGACGAACCCGGTTGCATGAAACAAAGGTCCCGTTGTTTATGGGTGAAAATAGTTTCTGCTGATTTCGGTAATTGGGGGTGTGAAGGTGAGAAAAAGTTTAAACCCTAAACAATATACTGCAAGGGAGTACTTTAGATTCGATAGATCAATTTGTACAAGTCCTGCCTAAACCAAGAAATGGTCGTTCCAGACTTGCTTCGGTCACAAAGTGGAGGAGAATGGGTTGGTTTTGGGGAGGGAATCAAGGAAAGTGGTGAGACCAGAATAGTTGATTCTGGAAGAGTAGTTGGGTTACTACGACTTGTTATTAGAAAGGTAAGAGAGCTCACGAGGAGAGCTAGCAAGTAAATATTTCTAAGTGTTGTCTTGTCCGAATGAACTTGTTGTTCAAATGGAAATAGGTAAGACCTATTTATACAAGTCGAAATAGAAACGTACCATGGTCTCATTAAGGAGTGGGGAAGTAAATGAGAGGAGGTGGTAACCGTATGCATGGACTTGTGGTTCCATAAAGTGGTTAACGCATGAAACTGTTATGGAATTGATGTTCCATAAAGTTGTTAACGCACGGCTTTATGTCCCATGAACGTTTCTCACATAACTTCCCGTATTTACTAGACGCCTCACCCTTATGACACTTCCTTATGAAGGGTGTAGTGTACGCCACACGTTGTAAATCACCAAACCAATACCCAAAGAGGATCCTGTAACGATCCTCAAGCTCGTCAACGCTATTAGACCGGTCAAGTGTCGAATTAGCCGATAATAACTCGATTAGTCTAACACGAACGTTGATTAATAGAAATTAATTTAACAACGATCTAGATAAAAAATTAGTGTCATTCGGATATCGGACAAAGAAGATATCATCGGATGGGTATGAAGGGAAGTTAGATAGAATTCGAAAAGTTATGCGAAACGGACTACTCGAGCGTGTCATTCGGATATCGGACAAAGAAGATATCATCGGATGGGTATGAAGGGAAGATTATTCATTTTTTAACCGACGTGGCTGCCCGTATCAATTATATGGGTGCCTTTATAAGATGGTGTTGAATTTTTTTAGGATTGAAACAGAGTTGAAGGGTATTATTAGAATTAAAAGTAAATAAATTTTATAGAAGTTGTTGGTGTGCCATATCTTCACCAAAACCCGATCATAATTCATTCTTCTTCTTACCTTCTTCTTTCTTTTCTTTCTTCTTCTTCTAGCGTTCTTCTTCTATTGTATAGAACGATTGAGAGATGAGTTTGAGATTCGGTTTGAGAAAAACAAGTGATGTGAGTATGCAGATGTTGAAGGTGATGTTCCTGCTCTGAATTAGGGGGAGAACAATTAGGAATTGAAGGTGTGGGAATGCATTTAACTCTTTGTATTCATTATTGTTGCTTTTATAAAAGTTTATGATTAATGAACTCATGCATTGTCTGTTTCTGCATTCCATGTTTTGTTTAAAATGAATTATGATAATCCTGTCGATTCTGTGAATCTTTCCACGATTTGTAAAGGACTTGTATTGTTTGTGGTCAATATGAATTTTTATGGGAAATGAGAATTTCCACTTGTGGTATATAGGATACGCTCCTTCACATTTATATCTACATGAATTCAGCTTTTATTGTTTAGAGTTGGTCACCATGGTCTTGGTGGCATCCATAGCTAAATAGGTGTGAATTGCTAGTTAGGAATTTACAACCATATTAGTACATTGTTTGACGAAGGAGTTTGTTCCATATACATGTATGATTATTTCAGTGACTTAGTCACTATTTAATGTTTTCGGAAAAACATGTATTGTTTTCCAAATCTTGCTTATGATTACTTAGAAGGTTAAATGTTAACTATTCCCACTTCAGTTTCCGTGACAGATCAGGGTTGCGCAGCGAAAGCTTTACGGGTTGACTTCGCTAGTTGATTAACTTCTGTTATATTTATTATGTTGTATATTTTATATAAAAACCAATTGACTATTATATATGTATCATTTGAGAGAAGATCTTGTATATATATTTCTGAGCGGGGTTAGCTTTGGGTTAAGTTTTTATAGCAGATTTCTTAATTGAAAGTTAAGTGTTTAATTTGGATTTTAGTGCCTCTTATTCAGTTAATATCTTGGTTTAGTCAGCTGCTAGCTTAGGGGGCGCTACAAAAGAGCTCATCATTAGATCTTATATGGGAATAGTTAGAATTAGCCAGTGCCAGTTAGTAAACTAGATTAGTTTAGAACTGAGTTGGGTTTGTGAGATAAATCTTAATCACTAAAAGCTATCAATAAATAAAATATTTATTTGATTGATTGAATTGTTTTGTTTGATTGTTTGTCTGTGTAATGGAGTAAAAATTGTAGGGTACACCAATAATTTTAGCGAATAAGGATTTGAGAATAACTAATCTAAAAAGTATTAACACATACACAGGTCAATACTTGAAATAGTAGGATTAGTATTATTGATAAATCTTGAAAGTCACATATATAAATATTAAACACCTTGACTTATACGTAGAATCAACAATTTATAATTACATAAATGTTAATAATATTTTTGGACTTAATAATAATTGTAAGAGTAGTTAGAATAATATTTCAACCATCAATGTTAACAATAAAATATTATTATAATAGTAACTATAGATAGATGATAATAAAAGTAACTTGTTGTTAAAATAATAATTCACTTGTTGTTTTTCAATAAAAGCCCGTGGTTGCTTTCTTTCATAAAAGTAATAGTAATTTTAATAAAGTAATGTTAGCATTTATGAATTAGTATTATATTACACTTAATTTAACTAAAATTTCAACAAGGATATATAATGATAAAAATAATAATTATAATTAATTAAATAGTTATGAAAAATTAGTAGCACTTGTGTATAGTTAAGTTTTGCAAATTAAACTAATTACAAATTAGAAATGTAGGTTTTGTGTTTAAATTAGACAGTTAATATAATACTTATTAGACGTTAGACGTAAAAGGTGAGATATAATGTATATAATTAAAAGACTCGACTTGTTAATAACCATGTAATGAAATTTTCTTTAGTCGAATAAATGATTCAGTAAATCGTTAAAATGAAACAAACATACAAGAAATAGTAATAATAACAATCAGATATTTAGTGTAATATTAGAATTAAAAGTAAATAAATTCTTATATTGATAGAATCCTTTTTCGTAAATAAATTTAATTTTCTTTTGAAATGAAAAGTTAGTATGACAAACTTGAACTATTAAAATTCAAATTAGTATTGTATTGAGCATAATTTAAATTAAAATATCATTAACAAATATATAGTGATAAAATAATGATTATGATTAAATATTCATGGAAAATTATTAGTGCTCATTTATAATTAAGTCCTGCAAAGTTAACTAATAATAAATTAGAATTATGTGTTTTGCATTCCAACCAAATAGATAAATATAAGACTTATTAGGTAGGACTAAGAACGTGATGTCATATAATGCATAAAATAGAGACTAAACTTGTTAACAATCTTATACCCATATTATCTTCAGTTCACTAAATCACTAAATCATACACATGAAGTGATATTTATATTACTTGAATGCTTAATACAAAATTAGTTTTAAAGGAGAATAATTTTGCCTATGAATAAGATACTTATTATTAATACCAAAATCTAAAGATTATTAAGACATTAAAACTTTTTGCGAACTCAAAGTTTAAATCATATTAAATTACCAACGCCAATATTTAACAAGACGTAGTATACGCATTCAATCTGAATAAATAAAATTTGTTATATCAATCTTTTTGTGAAAGTAAAATAATATTTACAAGATTCATGCTTAATAAAATTAAACTAAGAATCCTTATTAAGTAGTTATTCTGGTTATATTTTAGTTACGCTGGTAATAAAATAGGAAAATTTAATAAAGCAATAAAGAAACTGATAATGCTATTAAGAAAATAACTTTTGATAAAATAAGCAAATAATAATACTATATGATACTAATTACTGTAGAGTTTAGAGTTAGTGTAAATATTGTTTGGACAATAATTATAAGATGGTAATAGCAAAATGTAATTTTTATTAATAGTACAACTTAAGGATTATTTAATAATAAAATATATTTAAGGAAATAAAGTTAGATGAAAACAAATCGAGTATTAATAATAAAATTAAACTTAGCATTATGATTAATTACAAATTAACTTTTGTCGGTCTAAGTAAAAAGAAATAAATGTTATAATAATGATGAAAGTATTAACACCAAATAATTATGAAAAAAATTGTTAGCGGTTACTTATTATAACTAAATAAGCAAATAGATACATTGGAAATAATGATAGTAACATTTGAATAATCGATATAACGTTAAGTTATTCTTTAATAGTACATGAATTTAAAATCTATCTAGTTAAAATAATATAGTCTCATTTGGAATTAAAATTCGATTTCATTAAATTAAATAAATAATAATAAAATAAAAGGTAAGATAAATAATTCGAATAACTAAATTTCTTAAAATGATGTGAACAACTTATATATTTTACAAAGTAAATTTCTCAGACATACACTAGTAAAGATGGGAGTTAAAGACTAAATAATCTTTAATAAAATAAAATTAACACTTGGTTAATCGTAAAAAGTTTGCACTTAGTAATCCAGCACTGGGGAATAGTGAAGTTGGTAATTCTGATACGTTCAGGTGATACTTGTTAGGTAGTAGGCATTGTCAGGCCTCGCGAACCTAGACAGGGAAACTGCATTTTTGTATCACTAGGCATTGAAGGGAGACTTGCTTCTATTAGTGAACTAATAGATCCCAAATTTTAATGAGAAACTTTATTATGGAATATCTTCACAGTACTTAGAACCAGTAAATTATTGACATATAAATTAGTGTAGAGAATTCAAATCTAAAAGTCGTAGTTTCCATTATAGAGATTCATTCATGTAAGAAACTTAGACTTCCCTATTTGATAGAATCTAAATCAGTGTAGTTGAACTTAGAGCTACAAATTTTAGATTTTAGTTGTAGAAAGCCATATAGGTTGTGATTTGTTTTATGTTGTTTGCGCTTAGACAAGAGATGGGATTATTCTATAAGGTGGGGAGTATATGAAGACCATAAGGATGGATCAATTTTCGAGGACGAAAATAATATAAGGTGGGGAGAATGTAACGATCCTCAAGCTCGTCAACGCTATTAGACCGGTCAAGTGTCGAATTAGACGATAATAACTCGATTAGTCTAACACGAATGTTGATTAATAGAAATTAATTTAACAACGATCTAGATACAAAATTAGTACCGTTAGATAGAATTAGAAAAGTTATGCGAAACGGACTACTCGAGCGTGTCATTCGGATATCGGACAAAGAAGATATCATCGGATGAGTATGAAGGGAAGATTATTCATTTTGTAACCGACCTGGCTGCCCGTATCAATTATATGGGTGCCTTTATAAGTTTTTGGTCGGCCATATCTTCACCAAAACCCGATCGAATAATTCATTCTTCTTCTACCTTCTTCTTTTCTTTTCTTTCTTCTTCTTCCTGCGTTCTTCTTCTGCTGACGATTGAGAGATGAGTTTGAGATTTGGTTTGAGAAAAACAAGTGATGTGAGTATGCAGATGTTGAAGGTGATGTTCCTGCTCTGAATTAGGGGGAGAACAATTAGGAATTGAAGTATTAAATTGGGGGATTTTTAGTTAGGGTTCTGTGAGTTGACGATGAACTGATTTAATTGAACAAGAAGAGATTAAGGTATGGGTTTCCTTGAGTCTGATGTGAAGTGGAAGGTTAGGGGTTTGATTTCAAAAAAGAACAGTTGGTTCGATAGATTTAGGAATTAGGGTTTTTAATAATTTCCGAAGAAGATTCGGAAGATGAAATTGAAGAATTAGAAGATTAATTGGTGGTGGGTTTGATGTGAATTACGAATTAAGATTAAAGAATAGCTTAAGTTCGATAGTTAGAATCTTGTATTTGAAGCTCAGATGGAGGATTGAAGTTACTAATGGAATTGGGTTTGAATCGTATTTATAAGAAGAAGAAGAAGAAGAAGAAGAAGAAGAAGATGATGAAGTTATTATGAGTATTGAACCGGTTCGTGTTTGAGAAAAATAGTTTAAGGTAATTGCTTTCTCAATAACTTAGTAAATTCATTTATTTATGATGTTGAGTTTGGAGGTTGTTAAGGAATTAAGATTGAAATATATATGTGGATCTCTAACAGAATTTGTAGCTATAAATTAGGATGGTGTTGAATCACATGAATTGGTATTATTGTGTTGATGCAGGGATTGAATTGTTAGAAGTGGTATTGAGATGAATTACAAGTGATGATGTTGTGGAAGTCATGTTGGTGGAGAATATATGATTTGTGTAGGTAAACTGGAAATAGTAATGGTTGTGTAATATTTAGAGATGTGAGAATGATGATGTGTTGTTGTTGAATGTTAGTTGCTGCAATAGGAATGGTGGTAAGAAGATGGGTTATTTTTCTGAAATAGGATTGAAACAGAGTTGAAGGGTATTGGTGAACTGTAGAAGTTGTTGGTGTGGATGCAGATTATTTTAGTGTTGATCTAAGTTGAATTGTTAGTGGGTATTGGTGTTGCAGCTCATGGAATTTGGTGGTGGTGATGCTTTATTGGGTAAAATCAAGTAAAGAAGAGGATGAATTCTAATTGCAGAAGCAAGATTAATCAAGGTAATTGTTATTTCTTGTAACGGTTTAATAGGATTATTTATCTTCTCTGTTAGACTTATATGATGATCCTTGAAGCTAGAATTTGGAATGAGTAAAGAAATGGAACTATAGTTGTATTTTATGGTTGTAATTAAGGTACATGGAATGGTCTTATGCTAAGATGTTATAATGTGTTGAGATGCAGCTGTGGATGAAGTTACGAGAGGAAATTGAAGGGTGTTAACTGAGTTTGGGGTGAATGAGTTTACCTGAGGTTAGTGTTGTTGTTGTATGTGTAGTTGAAATTTCTGAACTGAAGACAAATGGTATATTGTCTTAGAATGGTGGTCTAGTGATATGAATTGCAGTTGTGCTAGTTGTTTCAGGGCATGGATGAAATAGTGGAATTTGGAAGTGATATTGGTGGATGTGTAGCTTGATGATAGTCTCAATGGAAGCTTGGTTCTGCTACCTAGTGGTAAGATGAATTTGTAATTGAAATTGAGTTATGAAATTGTATTGAATGTATAGAATTGTATAGAATGGATAATTTGTATTTGAATCAATGGATAAAATCGGGTTGGTAGTAAACCGAAGTTGCATTGAGTTAGAATTTGTACAAGAGTCTTAGTCGAGTTCTTTCGCTTATTGACTCGACCTAGTGCATCCGAATCGTGTCAACTGAGTTAAACCTTTGACCCGAATCAGTCTAGTTGACCTGAGTTGACCTTGACTGATTCATTTTTTTGACCTTTGACTTGACTTTGAACTTTGACTGACGTTGACTGTTAGTTGACTCTTGACTGTTAGTTCAACCGTTAATGACCGTTAGATTGACCCAGTTGGGCCAGTCCCTTATTAATGGGTTTGTTTAAGTGGGCTTGGGCTTTAGACCAGTTTTCTTAGTTAGATGTTTTGGACCTCTCGTGGACCGAATTAGACTTTGACTTCTTCTACAAAGTTGTAGATATTCTTAAGACTTAGTTAACGGACTATAAAACTAATCTTATTGAATTAATAAACCTTAGATTTGTTAAAGACATATAAATAAAAGGTGTAGAACCTTAAATGGGCCTAGAATCATTAGATAGACTTGCATGATTCATGTGTGAGCCTTTTTGGCTAGACTCTTAGAATGCTTCTTTGATTAACAGTTAATTATTAACAACGATCGATTCAAAGGATGAACCAGTGGATCTCGAGGTAGGCGTGGCTTGTCTTCAAAAAGGTGTGGGAATGCATTTAACTCTTTGTATTCATTATTGTTGCTTTTATAAAAGTTTATGATTAACAAACTCATGCATTATCTGTTTCTGCATTCCATGTTTTGTTTAAAATGAATTATGATAATCCTGTCGATTCTAATCCTGTCGATTCTGTGAATCTTTCCACGATTTGTAAAGGACTTGTATTGTTTGTGGTCAATATGAATTTTTATGGGAAATGAGAATTTCCACTTGTGGTATATAGGATACGCTCCTTCACATTTATATCTACATGAATTCAGCTTTTATTGTTTAGAGTTGGTCACCATGGTCTTGGTGGCATCCATAGCTAAATAGGTGTGAATTGCCGGTTAGGAATTTACAACCATATTAGTACATTGTTTGACGAAGGAGTTTGTTCCATATACATGTATGATTATTTCAGTGACTTAGTCACTATTTAATGTTTTCGGAAAAACATGTATTGTTTTCCAAATCTTGCTTATGATTACTTAGAAGGTTAAATATTAACTATTCCCACTTCAGTTTCCGTGACAGATCAGGGTTGCGCAGCGAAAGCTTTACGGGTTGACTTCGCTAGTTGATTAACTTCTGTTATATTTATTATGTTGTATATTTTATTTAAAAACCAATTGACTATTATATATGTATCATTTGAGAGAAGATCTTGTATATATATTTCTGAGCGGGGTTAGCTTTGGGCTAAGTTTTTATAGCAGATTTCTTAATTGAAAGTTAAGTGTTTAATTTGGATTTTAGTGCCTCTTATTCATTAAATATCTTGGTTTAGTCAGCTGCTAGCTTAGGGGGCGCTACAAAAGTTGGTATCAGAGATCATCATTAGATCTTATATGGGAATAGTTAGAATTAGCCAGTGCCAGTTAGTAAACTAGATTAGTTTAGAACTGAGTTGGGTTTGTGAGATAAATCTTAATCACTAAAAGCTATCAATAAATAAAATATTTATTTGATTGATTGAATTGTTTTGTTTGATTGTTTGTCTGTGTAATGGAGTAAAAATTGTAGGGTACACCAATAATTTTAGCGAATAAGGATTTGAGAATAACTAATCTAAAAAGTATTAACACATACACGGGTCAATACTAGAAATAGTAGGATTAGTATTATTGATAAATCTTGAAAGTCACATATATAAATATTAAACACCTTGACTTATGCGTAGAATCAACAATTTATAATTACATAAATGTTAATAATATTTTTGGACTTAATAATAATTGTAAGAGTAGTTAGAATAATATTTCAACCATCAATGTTAACAATAAAATATTATTATAATAGTAACTATAGATAGATGATAATAAAAGTAACTTGTTGTTAAAATAATAATTCACTTGTTGTTTTTCAATAAAAGCCCGTGGTTGCTTTCTTTCATAAAAGTAATAGTAATTTTAATAAAGTAATGTTAGCATTTATGAATTAGTATTATATTACACTTAATTTAACTAAAATTTCAACAAGGATATATAATGATAAAAATAATAATTATAATTAATTAAATAGTTATGAAAAATTAGTAGCACTTGTGTATAGTTAAGTTTTGCAAATTAAACTAATTACAAATTAGAAATGTAGGTTTTGTGTTTAAATTAGACAGTTAATATAATACTTATTAGACGTTAGACGTAAAAGGTGAGATATAATGTATATAATTAAAAGACTCGACTTGTTAATAACCATGTAATGAAATTTTCTTTAGTCGAATAAATGATTCAGTAAATCGTTAAAATGAAACAAACATACATGAAATAGTAATAATAACAATCAGATATTTAGTGTAATATTAGAATTAAAAGTAAATAAATTCTTATATTGATAGAATCCTTTTTCGTAAATAAATTTAATTTTCTTTTGAAATGAAAAGTTAGTATGACAAACTTGAACTATTAAAATTCAAATTAGTATTGTATTGAGCATAATTTAAATTAAAATATCATTAACAAATATATAGCGATAAAATAATGATTATGATTAAATATTCATGGAAAATTATTAGTGCTCATTTATAATTAAGTCCTGCAAAGTTAACTAATAACAAATTAGAATTATGTGTTTTGCATTCCAACCAAATAGATAAATATAAGACTTATTAGGTAGGACTAAGAACGTGATGTCATATAATGCATAAAATATAGACTAAACTTGTTAACAATCTTATACCCAGATTATCTTCAGTTCACTAAATCACTAAATCATACACATGAAGTGATATTTATATTACTTGAATGCTTAATACAAAATTAGTTTTAAAGGAGAATAATTTTGCCTATGAATAAGATACTTATTATTAATACCAAAATCTAAAGATTATTAAGACATTAAAACTTTTTGCGAACTCAAAGTTTAAATCATATTAAATTACCAACGCCAATATTTAACAAGACGTAGTATACGCATTCAATCTGAATAAATAAAATTTGTTATATCAATCTTTTTGTGAAAGTAAAATAATATTTACAAGATTCAGGCTTAATAAAATTAAACTAAGAATCCTTATTAAGTAGTTATTCTGGTTATATTTTAGTTACGCTGGTAATAAAATAGGAAAATTTAATAAAGCAATAAAGAAACTGATAATGCTATTAAGAAAATAACTTTTGATAAAATAAGCAAATAATAATACTATATGATACTAATTACTGTAGAGTTTAGAGTTAGTGTAAATATTGTTTGGATAATAATTATAAGATGGTAATAGCAAAATGTAATTTTTATTAATAGTACAACTTAAGGATTATTTAATAATAAAATATATTTAAGGAAATAAAGTTAGATGAAAACAAATCGAGTATTAATAATAAAATTAAACTTAGCGTTATGATTAATTACAAATTAACTTTTATCGGTCTAAGTAAAAAGAAATAAATGTTATAATAATGATGAAAGTATTAACACCAAATAATTATGAAAAAAATTGTTAGCGGTTACTTATTATAACTAAATAAGCAAATAGATACATTGGAAATAATGATAGTAACATTTGAATAATCGATATAACGTTAAGTTATTCTTTAATAGTACATGAATTTAAAATCTATCTAGTTAAAATAATATAGTCTCATTTGGAATTAAAATTCGATTTCATTAAAGTAAATAAATAATAATAAAATAAAAGGTAAGATAAATAATTCGAATAACTAAATTTCTTAAAATGATGTGAACTACTTATATATTTTACAAAGTAAATTTATCAGACATACACTAGTAAAGATGGGAGTTAAAGACTAAATAATCTTTAATAAAATAAAATTAACACTTGGTTAATCGTAATAAGTTTGCACTTAGTAATCCAACACTGGGGAATAGTGAAGTTGGTAATTCTGATATGTTCAGGTGATACTTGTTAGGTAGTAGGAATTCTCAGGCGTCGCGAACCTAGACAGGGCAACTGCATTCTTGTATCACTAGGCATTGAAGGGAGACTTGCTTCTATTAGTGAACTAATAGATCCCAAATTTTAATGAGAACTTTATTATGGAATATCTTCACAGTACTTAGAACCAGTAAATTATTGACATATAAATTAGTGTAGAGAATTCAAATCTAAAAGTCGTAGTTTCCATTATAGAGATTCATTCATGTAAGAAACTTAGACTTCCCTATTTGATAGAATCTAAATCAGTGTAGTTGAACTTAGAGCTACAAATTTTAGATTTTAGTTGTAGAAAGCCATATAGGTTGTGATATGTTTTATGTTGTTTGCGCTTAGACAAGAGATGGGATTATTCTATAAGGTGGGGAGTATATGAAGACCAGAAGGATGGATCGATTTTCGAGGACGAAAATAATATAAGGTGGGGAGAATGTAACGATCCTCAAGCTCGTCAACGCTATTAGACCGGTCAAGTGTCGAATTAGACGATAATAACTCGATTAGTCTAACACGAACGTTGATTAATAGAAATTAATTTAACAACGATCTAGATACAAAACTAGTACCGTTAGATAGAATTCGAAAAGTTATGCGAAACGGACTACTCGAGCGTGTCATTCGGATATCGGACAAAGAAGATATCATCGGATGAGTATGAAGGGAAGATTATTCATTTTGTAACCGACCTGGCTGCCCGTATCAATTATATGGGTGCCTTTATAAGTTTTTGGTCGGCCATATCTTCACCAAAACCCGATCGAATAATTCATTCTTCTTCTACCTTCTTCTTTTCTTTTCTTTCTTCTTCTTCCTGCGTTCTTCTTCTGCTGACGATTGAGAGATGAGTTTGAGATTTGGTTTGAGAAAAACAAGTGATGTGAGTATGCAGATGTTGAAGGTGATGTTCCTGCTCTGAATTAGGGGGAGAACAATTAGGAATTGAAGTATTAAATCGGGGGATTTTTAGTTAGGGTTCTGTGAGTTGACGATGAACTGATTTAATTGAATAAGAAGAGATTAAGGTATGGGTTTCCTTGAGTCTGATGTGAAGTGGAAGGTTAGGGGTTTGATTTCGAAAAAGAACAGTTGGTTCGACAGATTTAGGAATTAGGGTTTGTAATAATTTTCGAAGAAGATTCGGAAGATGAAATTGAAGAATTAGAAGATTAATTGGTGGTGGGTTTGATGTGAATTACGAATTAAGATTAAAGAATAGCTTAAGTTCGATAGTTAGAATCTTGTATTTGAAGCTCAGATGGAGGATTGAAGTTACTAATGGAATTGGGTTTGAATCGTATTTATAAGAAGAAGAAGAAGAAGATGATGAAGTTATTATGAGTATTGAACCGGTTCGTGTTTGAGAAAAATAGTTTAAGGTAATTGCTTTCTCAATAACTTAGTAAATTCATTTATTTATGATGTTGAGTTTGGAGGTTGTTGAGGAATTAAGATTGAAATATATATGTGGATCTCTAACAGAATTTGTAGCTATAAATTAGGATGGTGTTGAATCACATGAATTGGTATTATTGTGTTGATGCAGGGATTGAATTGTTAGAAGTGGTATTGAGATGAATTACAAGTGATGCTGTTGTGGAAGTCATGTTGGTGGAGAATATATGATTTGTGTAGGTAAACTGGAAATAGTAATGGTTGTGTAATATTTAGAGATGTGATAATGATGATGTGTTGTTGTTGAATGTTAGTTGCTGCAATAGGAATGGTGGTAAGAAGATGGGTTGTTTTTCTGAAATAGGATTGAAACAGAGTTGAAGGGTATTGGTGAACTGTAGAAGTTGTTGGTGTGGATGCAGATTATTTTAGTGTTGATCTAAGTTGAATTGTTAGTGGGTATTGGTGTTGCAGCTCATGGAATTTGGTGGTGGTGATGCTTTATTGGGTAAAATCAAGTAAAGAAGAGGATGAATTCTAATTGCAGAAGCAAGATTAATCAAGGTAATTGTTATTTCTTGTAACGGTTTAATAGGATTATTTATCTTCTCTGTTAGACTTATATGATGATCCTTGAAGCTAGAATTTGGAATGAGTAAATAAATGGAACTATAGTTGTATTTTATGGTTGTAATTAAGGTACATGGAATGGTCTTATGCTAAGATGTTATAATGTGTTGAGATGGAGCTGTGGATGAAGTTACGAGAGGAAATTGAAGGGTGTTAACTGAGTTTGGGGTGAATGAGTTTACCTGAGGTTAGTGTTGTTGTTGTATGTGTAGTTGAAATTTCTGAACTGAAGACAAATGGTATATTGTCTTAGAATGGTGGTCTAGTGATATGAATTGCAGTTGTGCTGGTTGTTTCAGGGCATGGATGAAATAGTGGAATTTGGAAGTGATATTGGTGGATGTGTAGCTTGATGATAGTCTCAATGGAAGCTTGCTTCTGCTACCTAGTGGTAAGCTGAATTTGTAATTGAAATTGAGTTATGAAATTGTATTGAATGTATAGAATTGTATAGAATGGATAATTTGTATTTGAATCAATGGATAAAATCAGGTTGGTAGTGTAACACCCCAAATTTTGGGCCTGGATTCCGACCCAAATCCAAACCCAAAACCCGAAATGCTACATTTAAAATCAATCCCGGACTTTGCACTTTTGTCCAAAGCCCAAACACCCATTTATTTGTCTAGTCTTTAATTATGTTAAATTTGAAATTTTGTCGCAGCGGATATATAAAAAATCTTTTTAGGAACATCTAACAGTTAACTTGAAGTGATTTTTAATTCACATGAACCCTAAATAACTATGGTTTGTCATAAAAATTAATTTTACCATTAAAGGTTTCAGATTCAATCCAAAAGCGTGACAAGTTTAATGAAGCATCATAAAACAGAAACAGACATTAGTTGACTCCAAGAATTTTAGTGAACCCAATTAAAATCCAAAAATTATTATAATTATACAATCTGAATCCTAACTGAGTATAGTTCCTTTCATAAATTTTTTATAATTTTTAGTTTAACGTAAGGACCTTTTGACCATAGTCAAACTTGTAGTTGACCAGAACTGCAGAAAAGAAAAACAGAGATAGTCCATTTCATAAAAATCGTATAAAATCACTCACGACTCCAAATCAGGTTTATTTTACCATTTTGAAAATTCAAAAGAAATCTATGCAAGTTTACAGAGACACCAAAGCCTAAAACATGTCATAGAATAGTTCGAAAATAGGAAAATCTTCAATATAGTTGAATCTGTCAGAAAACGTCTGAATTTTATATAGTGAGAAACAATTATTTTAAAAATACTTCTAAAACTCAGAAAATTCTAATATTTTTACCACTTCATATAACGAGAGTCTTACGTATACCAAAAAAATTTCAGGCATCAATATGCTATAGAATAATTATAATTAATAGTCAAACTTACATGACTCAGAAATTTTCATTGTCTAATCAAATAGAATTTTCTTAATAAAACATTGTTCCATTGGATATACATTAACCCAATAATCTCCAAAGTATTAATAATCAATAAATACTCAATTAATCATCTAAAAGAGAGTTTGATGATATTTTATTACAATTTTTCAATCATAAATCCTAAGCAACTCCTAATTAAAGCACCAAAACCGATCTCTATGCTTTTCCGCCATTAGCTCCTTGTGGTGCCATATAATCTGGAATTTTTTGTCATGAAACGACGTGAGTTGTGACACCCAGTAGGAAAAGAAGCAACAAAACATTTTATCAAACATTTTCAATTCCCTTTAAAGACAACTAGCATGATTAATAGCATCCCAAGCACATGGAAACACCACATCCATAAAAACAATTAAATCAATCAAATCCGCTCGCCCCAGGGAGCCCCACGTGGGTTTAGGGAAACAAAACCGTTCCCAAGGATATCTCGTATCCCATCAAAGATAATTTTAAGGATCACAACCTATGGACCGCAGCCCGATATCATCATCATGCTCATATCATCATCAATAGCATCATAAAAACTTGTAAATATGAATTTAATTAACAAAACCATAAATAAAAAGAGTTTTAGATTGTGTTGCGCCTACCTCAATTCGGAAGATCCAAAAGTTATGAAAATACAAGCTATTAACTTTTAAAAACCACGATCCACCATCTTCAACACCAAAATAATCATCTCCAATATTATTCTCTATTTTATCTAGTGACTAAACTTTTATGTTTTCTAAACGACATAATCGTCTTCTCTCCCAAAATATCAAATTATCGTCGTTCCTCTCATAATAATATTTTTTTTTCGTTTTCTTATAAATAATGTTCAGTAGAAAAAGAAAACCCATAATATGACAACATTTATTTTATCTTATTAGGAAACATTTTTGATTATAGCGAAACCGCTCGCATGCAAATAATAAAGCTCATTGACTTAAGTTAATTTCCTATAATAAAGTGACAACCCATGAACATTATTTATTAATTTAAACTTACCAAAAGATAATAAGCATCTTGCTTAATACTATACTTGACAAAGATATTTCTTCTTTCCATTATATTAATGTTATTTCTATTTTTATCCAAATCTACCTTTCATACACCTAAACATAATTTCAAAATTATATATTTCCTTCCTTTTCAGGCCTAAAATAAATTCCACATTTATTCTCAATATTTAATCATGCCAAGTCTATAAATATATTCAAGATTTTTAATTTCACATCCTTGATTAGCCAGAGCACAAATTATTAAGTTACCAAAATAATTCAAAATTTCCATTTCAATTTTCTTATGCATTTAAAATCCATGCGAAAATTTCATTAATCACTAACTGTGACAATTAAGGAAACTAAATTCTCTTTATTTACATTTACTAAATAATCAACATGCAACCAGTCATTAATAAAATATACTTGTTTCCATTTTCACCTCACATCAATGTTATGAAAACCGGCCCGGACGTCGACTCGGAAAAGTTACCGGGTCAGAGTCAAAAGGTTCAACCAGTGAGTCAACTCGGGTTCACTGGGTCACATATATTATAAGCTTAAGAATATGTTGTAACTTGTAAGCCTGTAACATGAGTAACATCCCTACAGTGTACACAAATTCCATAACAGTTGTTGCATATTGAGCTTAAAATCTTAATTTGAAACAAACAAGCAACCCTTTACTACTAGTAGATTCTTACTGTTTAAAGCAAATGTTTGTTATATCAACTAATACCAATTTCAAATATGTATTACTACTAATTTAATTCACAAATGTCTAAATCATTTGTCGTAAACCTAGTATGAGGGTGCAAGCAACTGACAGTAGTCAAACTTGGACATCAGGAGAAACAATAAGCATATCCAGTACCAAAAATCTTGATTGAGGTTTTGTGATCATCGTTTACTGAAATTTCTGTTTATAAAATGATTTGAAGAAGTTCACCCAATAACCATGACTCACTTGGACAAATCTGAGTTATCAACTTATCATGCTCCTCCAGAATCCAAATCGAAATACGGTGAGCTAAATCGATTAAGGGTTTACCAGTGTCCGATCAACTTGAACTACAAAGCACCGGTTAATTGCAAAAACTACAGTCTACAATCCAATTGAGAATGCAAATAGGTCTAATAAAAAAAAAAGATTACAATGAACTACAAAGCACCGGCTAATTGCAAAAACTACAGTCTACAAGTACAATCCAATTGAGAATGCAGATAGGTCTAATAAAAAAAATAAAACAAAATAGATTACAAAAGAGAAATTAAAGTCTAAAATCATATGATATCAGTTCACATACCTTAGAAATCCCTCACATTACAACTAGCAATAATAATTCTTATAATTAAATTAATGAACTTAACACATTGCCAAAAATAATCGATTCATAATTATATTATTTATATCTATAAAATGAAACCTAATAGTATATAATATGTACACACTTTTCCAAAAATAAATCATAAAGACATTCATAAGCTCATGCAAAACATATACTGTATTTTTTTTTCTTATATACAATAAATATCAAGTTACACAAATGTCATCATGTCACATGTCAAGCTCCATCAATTATTTATATTCTTGTTAAAATCAATCAATTCAAATTAATTAATAAAATGAAAATTAATGACGACTTAGATCAAGCACTAGTTCGCTGAGATAATCTATTACATTACAAAATTACCCTTTTATCAATATACAAAAATACCCTTAAAATTTTTACTGGGTATTACAGGTAGTAAAACTGAAGTTTCATTGAGTTAGAATTTGTACAAGAGTCTTAGTCTGAGTTCTTTCAGCTAAGCTGACTCGACCTAGTGCATCTGAATCAGTGTCTGACTGAGTTAAACCTTTGACCCGAATCAGTCTAGCTGACCTGAGCTGACCTTGACTGATTCATTTTTTTGACCTTTGACTTGACTTTGAACTTTGACTGACGTTGACTGTTAGTTGACTCTTGACTGTTAGTTCAACCGTTAGTGACCGTTAGATTGACCCAGTTGGGCCAGTCCCTTATTAATGGGTTTGTTTAAGTGGGCTTGGGCTTTAGACCAGTTTTCTTAGTTAGATGTTTTGGACCTCTCGTGGACCGAATTAGACTTTGACTTCTTCTACAAAGTTGTAGATATTCTTAAGACTTAGTTAACGGACTATAAAACTAATCTTATTGAATTAATAAACCTTAGATTTGTTAAAGACAGATAAATAAAAGGTGTAGAACCTTAAATGGGCCTAGAATCATTAGATAGACTTGCATGATTCATGTGTGAGCCTTTTTGGCTAGACTCTTAGAATGCTTCTTTGATTAACAGTTAATTATTAACAACGATCGATTCAAAGGATGGACCAGTGGATCTCGAGGTAGGCGTGGCTTGTCTTCAAAAAGGTGTGGGAATGCATTTAACTCTTTGTATTCATTATTGTTGCTTTTATAAAAGTTTATGATTAACGAACTCATGCATTGTCTGTTTCTGCATTCCATGTTTTGTTTAAAATGCATTATGATAATCCTGTCGATTCCGTGAATCTTTCCACGATTTGGAAAGGACTTGTATTGTTTGTGGTCAATATGAATTGTTATGGGAAATGAGAATTTCCACTTGTGGTATATAGGATACGCTCCTTCACATTTATATCTACATGAATTCAGCTTTTATTGTTTAGAGTTGGTCACCATGGTCTTGGTGGCATCCATAGCTAAATAGGTGTGAATTGCCAGTTAGGAATTTACAACCATATTAGTACATTGTTTGACGAAGGAGTTTGTTCCATATACATGTATGATTATTTCAGTGACTTAGTCACTGTTTAATTTTTTCGGAAAAACATGTATTGTTTTCCAAATCTTGCTTATGATTACTTAGAAGGTTAAATGTTAATTATTCCCACTTCAGTTTCTGTGACAGATCATGGTTGCGCAGCAAATGCTTTACGGGTTGACTTCGCTAGTTGATTAACTTCTGTTATATTTATTATGTTGTATATTTTATTTAAAAACCAATTGACTATTATATATGTATCATTTGAGAGAAGATCTTGTATATATATTTCTGAGCGGGGTTAGCTTTGGGCTAAGTTTTTATAGCAAATTTCTTAATTGAAAGTTAAGTGTTCAATTTGGATTTTAGTGCCTCTTATTCTGTTAATCTCTTGGTTTAGTCAGCTGCTAGCTTAGGGGGAGCTACAGATCCCTCAGTTTGTGTTGATGTCTCGAATGTTTTTGGAAAACACGTTGTTGTGGCTTTGCAAGTTGAGCTCGGGGAACTTGCTAGCCTGGTGACCTTCGACGGTTGAGATTTTGCATCTTGAGAGGAGGGGCAACCGTTGATCGTTGCACGCCTTCATTTTGGTAGCCGCGTAGTGAGGGCCAACATGGTGGAATGGATAGGGTGTGTTTAGACTTGGCATGAGGGGCCAAGGGTTCACCATGGGCGTATGGCATGGCGAGGGCGCTTGGCTTGGAATGACGTGACTAGCATGGCTAGGGCCAAGGCAAAATACGTTTGGCATGGCGCGGCTAGCCTGGCTAGGTTTGGTTTGGCTTGGCATGTGGGGCCAAGGATTTTCCATGGTTGTATGGCATGGCTAGGGCCAAGGCAAGGGCGCTTGGCTAGACATGACGTGACTAGCATGGCTAGGGCCAAGGAAAAGTATGTTTGGCATGGCGCGGCTAGCTTGGCTAGGTTTGGTTTTGTAGCGCCCCCTAAGCTAAAAGCTGACTAATCCAAGAGATTAACTAATATAAAGGAACTAAAACTAAACATTTACTGAATTAATCATATAAGAAATCTGTTATAAACTTAACCCAAAAACTAACCCCGCTCAGAAATATATATACAAGATCTTCTCTCAAATGATACATATATAATAGTCATTTGGTTTTTAAATAAAATATACAACATAATAAATATAACAGAAGTTAATCAACTAGCAAAGTCAACTTCTCGGAGCTTTAGCTGCGCAACCCTGATCTGTCACAGAAACTGAAGTGGGAATAATTAATATTTAAACTTCTAAGTAATCATAGGCAAGATTTGGAAAACAATACATGTTTTTCCGAAACATTAAACAGTGACTAAGTCACTGAAATAATCATACATGTATATGGACAAACTCCTTCTTCAAACAATGTATAATATGGTTGTAAATCCATACCCGGAAATTCACACCTAATACCTATGGACGCCACCAAGACCATGGTGACCAGTACACTAAACAATAAAAGCTGAATTAAAGTAGGTATAAATGTGAAGGAGCGTATCATATATACCACAAGTGGAAATTCTCATTTCCCATAACAATTCATATTGACAACAAAACAATACAAGTCCTTTCCAAATCGTGGAAAGATTCACAGAATCAATAGGATTATCATAATGCATTTTAAACAAAGCATGGAATGCATGGACAGACAATGCATGAGTTTGTTAAGCATAAACTTTTATAAAAGCAACAATAATGATGATTACAAAAGAGTCAAATGTATTCCCACACCTCTTGGTGACAAGCCACGCCTACCTCGAGATCCACTGGTTCGTCCTTTGAGTCGATCGTTGTTAATAATTAACTGTTAATCAAAGAAGTATTCTAAGAGTCTAGCCAAAGTGGCTCACACAAGAATCATACAAGTGCATTTAATGGTTTTAAGCCCAACTTCACTAAACAAGTCCATTAACTTAAGGCCCAATCTACTTGAGTCAACTAACGGTCAATAACAGTCAGACGGTTAGTCAAGGTCAACTAACAGTAAACGTCAGTCACATAGTCAAGGTCAGGTCAAATGGTCCACTGAGTCAAATCGGGTCAAGTCCACTGAGTCAGATAAGTCGACTCAGTCAAATGTCTAGGTCAGTCTAGGTCAGTTCAGTCAGAAAGACTGAATAGGTTACAGACCACATAGCAACACAAAAAATCTTTAACTCTACACTGCCAACTTCTTCTTCATTCACTTCAATTCTACCAGATTATGCCACTTCATCTGAATCATTTCAATCATACATTTAATTCATATAAACTTCATAACTTATACACAACAATAAATTCAGTTTACCTTTAGGCAGCAACTGCAAGCCTTTCACTGCACAGATTCAACTCCAATGTTCATCTGATCTCATTCTTACAACACAATCACACAAACATTCATTTAATCTTACATAAACATTTCAACTCTAACTCTATCTCTAGATACAACTTCAAACTATGCTTACCGTGATTTGCAATTGCAGGCTTTCACACTCTACTGCCATTTCAGCAATACCATTATTCATATTCCAACTCATGTTACCAATACAAATAACTAACAATGCAACACTCATTTATTCTTCATAATCATAACCCAATCCGTTCAACCTGAGATTACACATCTCAATTCACACACACTCAACTGTATTGGCAATCTATCTCACTCATAATCCAACCTAAATCTGCTCAGCAACCAAACACATAACCAAAATCATATAACCTGTAATCAACACATAAAAGCAACGTCACCAGTTGAAATACAATGCTTCACATCACTCATACCCCTGCAACTTCAACTCTAAATTACCAATCCTTTGCACCACTAACTTAATGCCATCAGCAACACAACACAACCACACCACCATATTTCACTTGAGATTCTCAATCCCACCTCCATAACTCAGCTTCACTATTTCAGAACCACTACCTGCAATTATACCTCCACCAGATACTCGATTTCCATTTCCACCAGCAATAGTTGTAGCTCCAATCACTTGCACCTTCAACTGAGACTATACTCAGTCCTAGCAGACTTCATTGTTATATCTTAACATAATTCTTCAACACAGTTAACCACCATTTTCAACTCCACCACAAACACTTCGTAACTGAATTGCACATGCATCATCTCATCAGTTCCATTATCCTCACAGTTAAGCATCACCAACATCTACAACATTACCATCACATAAATCATTCATCTAAAAGACTTCAAGCGTTCCCTGCATTAACCTAACTCAGGCCATAATCACACCACAATTCTATCTCATAACCATTTCAATTCTCAACTTCATCAACAATCATAAAAACTCAGTAATATAAGGAAAACTCTATAAGTTCCATCTTAAAAAGAACAATTACCTCTGAATGGAGTCAATCAAGCAATCAAAACTGAATTCTTCTTTACTTGTCTCAAATTCATTACATCATCTCAAAACCACCACCATCTCAACAGTTCTAATCATCACCTAATCAAACCTAATTGATTTCACAAAAACCCTAGCTCACTGTTTACTCAAATCCTCAATCATCTCTTCAATTTCTTCATTAAACAGTTTCAATCTAACAAACCCATCCACGGATTCCATCTAATCCTTCTTATACCACTACTCAAGTCAAATCTTAATTCAATTTCCAGAAAACCTAATTCTCTGATTTCGGAAAGAACAGAACATAAACCCTAATTTCTCCAATTCATCTACAGAACATCTTCACTTCATTAATTCGATAAGAACCCCTCAATTCTTCATCCATTAACAACTCAATTCACTTCTCAAATTTCAAACCAAACCCTAATTCCAAATTACTCTTCTTCTCTGAAACCTAATCTTCAAAATTAACACAACCATCTTCTTCTTATATTTAATCTCTCGAAACCACGAAACCCATCTTTAATTGACATCTCAAATCAATCTTAAACCAAACAACATAAACCTAAACTCACGGATTTACTTTCTCTTTTGATTCTGAATCAACAACAAATAACAACACCATCACTATCAAATACCTCATGAGCTTCTCCACATCCTACCTATCATTAAGCCTCAGTTTTGATCTCTCGAATCGAACCTCACAGTCGATTCTCGAAGCAGCAGAAGAAAATAAGAAGAAGAAAGAAAAGTGAAGAGAAGAAGAAGATAAAAGAAATAAAGAAGATAACTCTTCTCGACTCGGTCCATATAAGACCAACGGAAATGACACGCCAGCCACCTGTCAAATAGCGAAAAGACCAATATGCCCTTCAAATAAAGCTGATGAAATCTTCTTCCTTCGGTATCCGAATGACACGCTCGAGTAGTCCATTCCGTATAACTTCTCGAGTTCTATCTAACGGTACTAGTTTTGTATCTAGATCGTTGTTAGATTAATTTCTAATAATTAACATTCGTTTTAAACTAATCGAGTAAGTAGTGGCTAAATCGTCTTTTGACTGGTCTAATAGCGTTGACGAGCTTGAGGGTCCTTACATTCTCCCCTCCTTATATCATTTTCTTCCTCGAAAATCGAACCATCCTTCTGGTCTTCAAAACTCCCCACCTTAAAGAATACTCCCATCTCTTGTCTAAGCGCAAACAACCTATATGGCTTTCTACAACTAAAATCTAAAATTTGTAGTTGTAGGTTCAACTACACTGATTTAGATTCTATCAAATAGGGAAGTCTAAGTTTCTTACATGAAAATTTTCTACACTAATTTCTAAGTCAATAACTTACTGGTTCTAAGTACTTTTAGAAGATATTCAATAATAAAGTTTCTCATTAAAATTCGGGATCTATTAGTTCACTAATAGAAGCAAGTCTCCCTTCAATGCCTAGTGATACAAGAATGCAGTTGCCCTGTCTAGGTTCGCGACTCCTGACAATGCCTACTACCTAACAAGTATCCCCCGAACACATCAGAATTACCAACCTCGCTATTCCCCAGTGCTGGATTAACTAAGAACAAACAATTAAGAATTATTATGTATTAATTTATTATGATTAATTAGTCTTTAACTTCTATCTTTACTAGTGTATGTATGATAAATTTACTTTGTAAAATATATCAGCAGTTCGCATCATTTTAAGAAATTTAGTTATTCGAATTATTTATCTTACCTTTTATTTTATTATTATTTATTTGTTTTAATGAAATCGAATTTTAATTTCAAATGAGACTATATTATTATAACTAGATAGATTTTAAATTCATGTACTATTAAAGGGTAACTGAATGTTATAACTATTATCCAAAAGTTACTTTATACTGTTGTATGTATTTGTTTATTTCATTATGTGACTTGATATAAGTAAATCACCTCTAACAATTTTCATAGTTGTTTGGTATTAATATTTTATTATTGCTATTACGCTTATTTCTTATTTCCTAAACGAATAAAAGTAATTAATCATAATGCCAAGTTTAAGTTTATTATCAATATTAGATATGATTTAATCTAACTTTATTTCCTCAAATTATATTATTGCTAAGTAATTCTTAAGTTGTACTATTAATAAATTTACATTTTACTTTTACTATCCCATAATTATTATCCAAATGATATTTACAATGACTTTGAATTTTTATAGTAATTAACATTATATAGTATTATTCTTTGCTTATCTTACCAAAAGTTATTTTTTTAAGTAGATTATCAAATTCATTATTGTATTATCAATTTTTCCTGTTTGATTACTAGTGTAACTAAAATATTATCAGAATAACTACTCAGTAATGATACTTAGTTTAATTCTATTAAACTTTAATCTTGTAAATATAATTCTACTTTCACAAAAGATTGTTAGAACAGATTTTATTTATTCAGATTGAATCTGTATACTATATATTGTTAATTATTGGTGTTGGTAATTTAATATGATTTAAACTTTGAGTTTGCAAAAAGTTTTAATGTCTTAATAGTCTTTAGATTTTGGTATTAATAATAAGTATCTTATTAATGATTAATATTATATAATCATTTTTCCCTAAAAAAAAAAAATCTTATTAATAGGCAAATTTATTCTCCTTTAAGTCTAAGTTTGTACTAAGCATTCAAGTACTATAATTATCACTTCATGTGTATAATTTAGTGATTTTGTGAATCTTTTACTGGACTAAAAATCATCTGGGTATAAGATCGTTAACAAGTTTTAATCTTTATTTTATGCCTTATATGACCTCATGTTCTTAATCCTACGGAATAAGTCTTATTTATCTATCTGGTTTAAACGCAAAACACAAAATTCAAATTTGTTATTAGTTAACTTTTGCAGGACTTAATTATAAATGAGCACTAATAATTTTCCATGAATATTTAATCATAATCATTATTTTATCAATATATATTTGTAAATGGAATTTTAATTTAAATGATACTCAATATAGTACTAATTTAAACTCTAACAATTTAAGTTTTCCATACTAATTTTTTTCATTTTAAAAGATGATTAAATCTATTTACGAATTTACAAATTTATTAAATATACAAATCTATTTTCCATACTAACTTAATACAAATTTACGGATCTTATAAATGTACAAATTTATTATCTTTTAATTCTAATATTACACTAAGCATCAGGATACTAATATTACTACTTCATGTATGTTTGTTTTATTTTAAAGATTTATTGAATCATTTGTTAAACTAAAGATAATTTCCGTACAAAATTTCTAACAAATTGAGTCTTTTCATTTTATACATTATTATATCCTCGTTTTCTTAAGTCTAACGCCTAATAAGCATTACATTAGTTATCTAGTATAGAAGTAAAACTTATATCTCTAATTTGTAATTAGTTTAATTTACAAGACTTAACCGTAAACAAGTGTTATTAAATTTTCCATAACTATTTAATTAATCATAATTATTATTTTTATTGTTATATATATCTTTAATGAATTTTAGTTAAGTTAAGTGTAACATGATATTAATTGATAAATGCTAACAAAATTTTATTTACTTTTATTATCATTCATAGTTACTGTTGTAATAATATTTTATTGTTAACATTGATGGTTGAAATATTATTCTGACTACTCTTACAAATATTATTAAGTTCCAAAAATATTATTAACATTTGTGTAATTATAATTTGTTTATTCTTTATATAACACTAGATCTTAACCCGTGCCGTAACGGCACGGGATTTTTTTTCTCTAATACGATATTGTTCACATTCCTCTTGCTTCATTTTATTCGTGAGTAATTATTTTGATATTCAAATAGGTTTTGAGAAACAAAATGGGTTACCTGATCTTTTTATTTTTTACTTACGCATGTTATTCCGATTTATTATCTGGACGTAGTAATAATGTTGTGCCAAGATGAAAATAAAATAAAAAATACAGTAAATAAAAATTTTCCCCATTTATTGTTCCATCATACCAAAAAGAATACTTCATCTAACAGTACATATACCTAAACTGCCAATCCAACTCCATGATGTTTATGAATACATTTATTCCGAAATTATTGATAACTAAGGCTATAAGGAGTGAAGCAAAAACCCATAATATTTTCCCTACTATAGATAAACACTATTTATTTATATTTTGCAAATGTGAGAGTTATAAAAATGAAGAACCCTTGGCTATTGGAAGGTTGAGATATACACATGTGAGTTGAAAAAATAAACTTATATTAGTAAATCAAAACATGTGTAAGATTCTTTCTCAATCATATTGATAACATAAAATTGAAGAAATTCGTGGATAAAAAGATTTCACACCAACTATGCTAAGTAGTGCATGAATGACGTTCTCACATCTAGTGTTACTCAAGTAATTTGTAGTTTTAAAGAGCATAGTCATATTGATATTTGTATCTACATAAATTCAACTAACCTTCCGAAGAAAAATCATTAGTTTCAAGGTAGAGCCGACACAAACTTCTGTCGCCTTCAATGTATACAACACACATTGGGTTTAATCGGCCTTGAGATTAAACAAATACTCCAACATTAGTCAAATAATGTCTACAAATACGGGATCGAGTCAAATAATGTCTACAAATACGGGATCGAAACGAAGTGCTAATGGGAAAAATAAGAGACTAACATCAGTTCTACAAATAAAATACCCTATATGTATCAAAGTTTGTTAACCAAACATGTATTCAAATTAAAAAGTCATCAACTTAACACAAAAATATAAAAGAACCCAAGTTAAATCAATACTTGCATAAACAAAACTTATAAGAGAATTTTGTAATTATTAAATAACTTTAAAATCACTATTAGAGATTTAATTGCATGCCTCGTTAAAAACAACGGTAGGACGAAATCACCAGATTAATCTGTAGAATTTTCACTGGATATGTAGCAATTAAGAGAAGTTTACACTGGTGGTGATGCGTTCCATCTAAGTGTTGTTCTATTAATTATTTTTTTTAGAAGGTTTCGGTTTTCATTGGAGAAACTAAGAGGGAACATTTCATTATATTCATTATCATTCAGAAATCCAAGACCAACTTGCCCTCTGCTTACGGGATCTCAATACAACCTTAGATTTATCTATTGGACGGAGAAACCTTGATACTAAATATGTAGTTTTTAATGTTATTTATTATATTTCGTGACATCCAAATGTTTTTTTCTTCTTCTTAATTTTCATGTATTTTAACCGAGTTTATATTAGCATTAAGACGATCAACCACATTTCTAATTTATAGTGTTATCCTTTTGTAGCAGCACATAATTAACATAGTCAATTACTACTCACAAAAACCGGCCAGTACCACAAACCACCAGATATCACTTCATTCTCCACCACCACCATTTTCCATCCCTCGTAGAATATTGGGCACACTTATAACTTTTAATCCCACACGTCATGTATAAAGTTTAGATATAACAAACTTAGGTCATCAATTAATTTATTCTACTATATGTTTTTTGTTAATACTGAAAATCATGCGTATGAACGGTTACCAAAGATAGCAGTGGTACCTAAAACAACCATTTTGTCTAATATGATTTGGTATCATCCCAAAAGTATTTGTTATCCGCCTTTTTTGATCGTGTCAAAAACAACCAACTATACTTTTCACAATACAATGTTACCTGTCATGTAATTTTTATTATTATTTTTGATTCAAAAAGAAAAAAACCAATACCACCGCCATTAAAACCATCCAACGCCACTATTTCTTCCACCAAAACTAATGTTACCGCCTCCACCACTTAGTAACACCTTCCACCGCTTCCACCACTTACTTCTTCCTCTACTACCACCACCACCACTAATATCTCAAAATTATTATTTATTGATGGAGATATGTATTAATATTAATTAAGGGATATTTATGATGTAAAATTAATAAATCATTTATCATGAGAAATTAATGAGACAACAATTAATAAAACACTTATACTAATTAATATTTGAGTTTAACAAATCATAACCATAGATTTATCTTCTCTCTAGACAAATCACTTATACTAATTGATAAAACACTTATACTAATTAATATTTAAGTTGAACAAGCAACCACTGTTGATTTATCTTTTCTATCAATTCCAACCAAGATGGAACAATGGTTAGAGGCCACTCTTATGACACAATAGGTCATGAGTTCGAACCTCCCCGTTATAATTTTTGAAATTCCATATCTTAACTTGATTATTCATTTTTAATTCATAATATTGGAATAAACACCACGTGTGCGACTTGTAGGGTGTGGCATGGAGAACCACATCCTTTGATTTATCTTTGCCAAGGATAAATCCTTACCACCACTCAGATAGGCAAAGTTAGCTAAACTCTGCTTTATACTATTGATAAGTCAATGTGTTCAGTAATTTTCTATGTGATTTACAAGCTCTATCAATTATACTAATCTCACTATTATTATAGCATTAATTATTTACATTTTCATACTTTTTGGATTAATTATTCTCAAATCCTTATCAGCAAAAGTTATTGGTGTACCCTACAATTTTTACTTCATTACATACATACAAACAACCAAACAAACAAACAAACAAATCAATCAATCAAACAATTCTTTTAATTATTAATAGCTTTTAGTGATTAAGATTTATCTCACAACCCAACCTAGTTCTAAACTAATCTAGTTCACTAACTGGCACTGGCTATTTCTATCTATTCCCATGTAAGATCTAATAGTAAGCTCTGATACCAACTTTGTAGCGCCCCCTAAGCTAAAAGATGACTAATCCAAGAGATTAACTAATATAGAGGCACTAAAACTAAACATTTACTGAATTAATCATATAAGAAATCTGCTATAAAACTTAACCCAAAAACTAACCCCGCTCAGAAATATATATACAAGATCTTCTCTCAAATGATACATATATAATAGTCATTTGGATTTTAAATAAAATATACAACATAATAAATATAACAGAAGTTAATCAACTAGCGAAGTCAACTTCTTGGAGCTTTAGCTGCGCAACCCTGATCTGTCACAGAAACTGAAGTGGGAATAATTAACATTTAAACTTCTAAGTAATCATAGGCAAGATTTGGAAAACAATACATGTTTTTCCGAAACATTAAACAATGACTAAGTCAATGAAATAATCATACATGTATATGGACAAACTCCTTCTTCAAACAATGTATAATATGGTTGTAAATCCCTACCCGGAAATTCACACCTAATAGCTATGGACGCCACCAAGACCATAGTGACTAGTACTCTAAACAATAAAAGATGAATTAAAGTAGGTATAAATGTGAAGGAGCGTATCATATATACCACAAGTGGAAATTCTCATTTCCCATAACAATTCATATTGACAACAAAACAATACAAGTCCTTTCCAAATCGTGGAAAGATTCACAGAATCAACAGGATTATCATAATGCATTTTAAACAAAGCATGGAATGCATGGACAGACAATGCATGAGTTTGTTAAGCATAAACTTTTATAAAAGCAACAATAATGATGATTACAAAAGAGTCAAATGCATTCCCACACCTCTTGGTGACAAGCCACGCCTACCTCGAGATCCACTGGTTCATCCTTTGAGTCGATCGTTGTTAATAATTAACAGTTAATCAAAGAAGTATTCTAAGAGTATAGCCAAAGTGGCTCACACAAGAATCATACAAGTCCATTTAATGGTTTTAAGCCCAACTTCACTAAACAAGTCCATTAACTTAAGGCCCAATCTACTTGAGTCAACTAACGGTCAAGAACAGTCAGACGGTTGGTCAAGGTCAACTAACAGTAAACGTCAGTCAACATAGTCAAGGTCAGGTCAAATGGTCCACTGAGTCAAATCGGGTCAAGTCCACTGAGTCAGATAAGTCGACTCAATCAAATGTCTAGGTCAGTCTAAGTCAGTTCAGTCAGAAAGACTGAATAGGTTACAGACCACATAGCAACACCAAAACTCTTTAACTCTACACTGCCAACTTCTTCTTCATTCACTTCAATTCTACCAGATTATGCCACTTCATCTGAATCATTTCAATCATACATTTAATTCAATAAACTTCATAACTTATACACAACAATAAATTCAGTTTACCTTTAGGTAGCAACTGCAAGCATTTCACTACACAGATTCAACTCCAATGTTCATCTGATCTCATTCTTACAACACAGTCACACAAACATTCATTTAATCTCACTACATAAACATTTCAACTCTAACTCTATCTCTAGATACAACTTCAAACTATGCTTACCGTGATTTGCAATTGCAGGCTTTCACACTCTACTGCCATTTCAGCAATACCATTATTCATATTCCAACTCATGTTACCAATACCAATAACTAATAGTGCAACACTCATTTTTTCTTCATAAACATAACCCAATCCATTCAACCTGTGATTACACATCTCAATTCGAAGCAGTAGAAGAAAAGAAGAAGAAAAATAAGAAGAAAGAAAAGTGAAGAGAATAAGAAGATAAAAGAAATAAAGAAGATAACTCTTCTCGACTCGGTCCATATAAGACCAACGGAAATGACACGCCAGCCACCTGTCAAACAGCAAAAAGACCAATATGCCCTTCAAATAAAGTTGATGAAATCTTCTTCCTTCGGTACCCGAATGACACGCTCGAGTAGTCCATTCCGTATAACTTCTCGAGTTCTATCTAATGGTACTAGTTTTGTATCTAGATCGTTGTTAGATTAATTTCTAATAATTAACATTCGTTTTAAACTAATCGAGTAATTAGTGGCTAAATCGTGTCTTGACTGGTCTAATAGCGTTGACGAGCTTGAGGGTCATTACAGGTTTGGCTTGGCATGTGGCGCCAAGGGGAATCCATGGGCGCACGGCGTGACTAGCTTGGGCTAAGCACAGTTTTGGCATGTGGGGCCAAGGGGTAGCCATGGGCGCATGGCGTGACTAGCTTGGGCTAGGTGCGTGACCAAGCTAGGGTTTTGAGCTAAAGGTCGTGAGGGGACCTTAGACGGCCAGGATTTGCTCCTGGGTTTGAAGGGCAACCGTTGATTATTGCACGCCTTCACTTTGGTAGCCGCGAGGGGAAGGCCAACATGGTGGCGCGGCATGAGGGGCCAGACGAGATATATTTGGCATGGCGCGGCTATCTTGGCTAGGTGCGTGACCAAGCTAGGGTTTTGGACCAAAGTCGTGAGGTGACTTTAGGCGGCCAGGATTTTCTCCTGGGATTGAAGGGCAACCGTTGATTGTTGCACGCCTTCACTTTAGTAGCCGCAAGGGGAAGGCCAGCATGGTGGAACGACATGAGGGGCCATGGCGAGATATATTTGGCATGGCGCGGCTAGCTTGGCTAGGTGCGTGACCAAGCTAGGGTTTTGTGCCAAAGTCATGAGGTGACTTTAGGCGGCCAGGATTGAAGGGAAACCGTTGATTTGTTGCACGCCTTCACTTTAGTATCCGCAAGGGGAAGGCCAGCATGGTGGCGCGGCATGAGGGGCCATGTCGAGATATATTTGGCATGGCACGATCGGTGTGGATGGCATGATTTTCCATTGGAACAGAGGTGCGGCTAGCATGGTTGGCATGCCTTGGCGCGGTTGGTGTGGCTGGCATGATTTTCCATTGGCACAGAGGTGCGACTAGCATGGTTGGCATGCCTTGGCGCGGTTGGTGTGGCTGACATGATTTTCCATTGGCACAGATGTGCGGCTAGCATGGTTGGCATGCCTTGGCGCGGTTGGTGTGGCTGGCATGATTTTCCATTGGCACATAGGTGCGGCTAGCATGGTTGGCATGCCTTGGCGCGGTTGGTGTGGCTGACATGATTTTCCATTGGCACAGGGGTGCGGCTAGCATGGTTGGCATCCTTTGGTGAGGTCGGTGTGGATGGCATGATTTTCCATTGGCACAGAGGTGCGGCTAGCATGGTTGGCATGCTTTGGCGCGGTTGGTGTGGATGGCATGATTTTCCATTGGCACACGTGGGAATTAGGGTTTGGCTTATCGTAACCCTAATTTGAAAAATATACCCCGATAATTATTTTAGAGACACATTAAAGGTTTTAGTAAATGTGCCTAGTAAATGCTTGTTGCTTTAAATGTTGTGACATCACTGTCTGCTAGGGTTTAGTGTTTTACGATTTTAAACCTAAACTAAAAACCACCATCAACATCCGTATAGGTTGCCACATCAGAAAATACTCTATCATCAACTTCCTCTTCACCATCCTCATCAAGTTTCAAACATGGATCAAAAACCACATCTTCAATTGTCAAAGAATCCAATGTTTTCCTCATGTCGACCATTTCCGTCTCTTTAGCCTTGTGTTGGGTCCCTACAAAAGGGTATCTCCCTCCTATAGGTTTATCAAGAGGCCAATCTATATTCCGAGTAGGCCTTAAGCTTTTAAAATGGTCGTAAGCCCATGACTACGGCAAAAAATAAAAAAAAATTGTTTATAAATAAGTTATAAAAGTAAAACAAATAAACATCTGTTATATTAAAACAAAAAGATACATGGACAAGAGCAACACATCCCGTAATTTGTGTTTCATTCCATCTAGAAGCTTTGCAAAGACATTAACATCTGTTATGAAGTACGGACACACCAGTATTTACTTGGTATTGTTGTGAATTTTAGAAAATCATTTTTATGTTGTGCTGTGATGTGTTTTGCTGTGCAAATAAATTGGCATGACGTTTGGTAAACTATAATTTAAAAAGCATTGTACAATTAACAAACTGTAAATTTTATTTGGTAAACTGGTATTTAAAAGTGCTGGTGACGTAGTTAATGAGGAAAATAGACATATTTCAAAAATTAGTTTTAAATACAAATTTATTATAATAAATTCTAATTTTAATATATTTAATAAAATATAAGTAATATTTATTTTAATATTATTTTATTTATTTGCACATGCCTTGAGCATAATAGAAACTAAAGGGCCAAGTAAGGGGTTGCATCTCAATGTAAAGAAAACCGAAGTTTTTTGGCCTTCTTTTGATCCAAGAAGCACGGCTGAGGGGGTCTTTCCGCATGACATTGGTAGACCCTCTAATGGTGTTAAACTTTTAGGTGGACCGGTGAGTTTGGATTTGAACTATTTTATCTAGGTATGTGGATTACCTCCTTATTATTGTGTCGATGATACTGCCCCCCCCCATGCACGGCCTGTCAGTCACTTATTTCGATGCATTTAAGAAGCAAATCCCATGCCAATTTTCTATGTCTACAAGAGATTCCATTTTGTGGCAATGTTACCGTATCAAGCATGCTCAAGATTATTTATTAGCGATACCTATTAGCGGGATTAATCAGTGCATCGGGCCTAGGAAGTTCCGAGTTGTGCTCTGCTATCGCCTTGGTATCCCTTTGTTTGTTGAGAATGGTTTATGCTCAAGTTGTAACAAATCTATGGACATCTTAGGAGATCATGCGCTTCATTGTGCTAAAGATGTTGGAAGTAAGTTCCGACATGATGTTGTTCGTGATGTTATGGCCGATATTTGTTACAAATCTGGTGTGCCTGCGCGTAAGGAAGTCCTTCTTGGTATGGTGTCAGATGATGGTAAAGATTTGAGGCCTGCTGATATTCTTGTGCTTAACTGGGAAAATGGTCAAAATGTTTGCATGGATGTCACTGGTTTCTCGCCGTTCACTGGTGGTATTCGTTCTTTTGTTCCAAGAAAGGCTATTTCTAATGTGGTTTCAAGAAAACGCACTAAATACTTAGACAATTGTACTTATTTGGGATATGGTCTGGGTATCTTGGCTTTCTCCACTCTAGGGGAGCTTGGTGAAGACACTTTGTGCTTTTTCTAGCGTTTGAAAAATTGCTTAGTTAGTAATGACGCGAGTAGTGGTTTTGGCAGTTTTATTTTCCATAGACTAGGCATTGCTATTCAGAGAGAAGTTGGAGGCCAGCTTGTTGCTAGGCTACCGACCACAAGCTCTGTGTGATTTGTTTTTATCAATTAATAAATTTTAAAATAATAAATTATTAATGTATAAAAGTATAATATAAATTATATAAAAAAATTATTTATTTTTATTATTTAAAAAAAACATGATTATGGTTTGCTTAGAAAATATTATTATTTTAATATTTATTACAAAAATTATGAAAGAGACACCAAGGCATATTATTAAGAAACGAAAGGGAGAAAATTACAAAGGAGCAGTTGGTAGCCTAGCCACAAGCTGGGCACAAATACCTTTATGATTTTTTTTAAGAAATAATTTCTTTTTATTATTTTTATTTATTAATATAATAAATTTGAAAACAAGAACTATTACAAAGATTAGTTTGGCAACCTAGCAACAAGCTGGGCGCCAACCTCTTTTTTTTTTTTTTTTACTTTTTTTTTAAGGCCTGATACATTTTGGTAGCAGGTAGCCTAGCAACAAGCTGGGCACCTACACCTTTTTGAATCACGATACCAAGTCTATAAAAAAAGAGTTACAAAACTTGTAGTTAGCATCACGGCTAAGGAGACAGTTGTGTAACCTCTTTAAAAATGCAATCGTTTCATAACCCAATTCACCCAATGTGAAAAAATCTAGGACTTGAAACCCATATCCATGCGCAGAGCATGTCTCCATATATTTGTTACGTTTCCGAGTGACTGCCATAGAGATATATAGCCCGGCCTGGTGTGAATGTTGTAGTGCTGGCGGTAGTAAAGGGTGAAACACCCGTAACATCCATGCATACATCTTTACCATCCATGCATACACCCGTAAAATAATTATAGTATTTATTATTTTAAATTAAAAAAAAAAATAGAGAAATAAAATAATAGTTAGAAATATAATGTTAAATGTACAATATTTGAGGGTAAAACTTGTCTTTATAATAAATTAACAAGGTTATAATAGAGAAACAATTAAATCAAATTATGTGGGTCCAAAGCTTCTCCTTTTCCATCTTTTAAAAGCTAGTGCTGAGCAGCTTTTAAAAACAAGCCTAAAATGAAAGTGTTTCTCTCCAAAATCACTTTGAAAAAAAATTACCAAACACAATTTTTGGTAAAAGTTTGTTACAAGGTGCTTTTGGTCGAAAAAAATAAATCCCAAACATGGTTTTTATATCGTGTTCGCGTCAAACACACGTCGGACACAAGATATGCATGTGATACCGACACGACGCCCGTGTAGAAATTTGTATGTTATTTTACTAATTGGGTAATCAAATGGGTTACGAAAACTGGTATAATAGTTAATACTTGTATAGGTGGGATAACCTAATGGCATAAAATTGAGTATTTTTCATGTATTTGGGTGATTAATGTATTTGATATACCATAATACTATAATATTAGTGTATAAAAATTATTTAATATATATATACAAACAAGTCTGTGTCCTGATGATTTTGAATTTCGTCGGTTCATGTGTATCGTGTCCATGTCACGTGTCTGTTTCGATGCTTCCCAGATTCCTGGGAATAAACTCAAGTGCCTTATTATTGAGTGTTTGCTATAGGGGCTAAAACTTTCTAGAAGATTAATCCAGGATTAAGGTTCGAATCATGGGACTCTAGATTTAGACTTGGAGAAATTAGGCTAAGGCCCCAAAAAGATTATTTTTCTTATTGTCAGACTTAAAATATTTTTCAGTTTCTCCATACATATAATTATTTAAAATTATGAAAAATATATGCATAACTCAACATGTATTTTATTTTTTCAGGGATATGATTGGCAAGTGAACTAGAATATAAATTCTCTACAAAATCTATCTTTTGGAATTTTACAAATTTTTATCTCTAAAACAATTTACTGGATTTCTAAAAGATTTGCTTACTGGTGGGAAATACGAGGAGTGGAGTAAAAATAATTTCCACAAAAAACCACATGGTATTCTTAACTTGCCCCTGGTTGGTTTTTCAATTTGGTACTCCTCTTTGACTTATGTCAAGCTTAAGGTTTATTGACCAACATTATTGCAGGGTTGCAAAGAAAAAATACATTAGAGAATAAACTCAAGTGTTCTATTATATTATCATTATTATATAATTATTAAATAAGTGTAAGTTACATATCAATGACAACATCGGTGGTAGACAACCGAGCAACAAGCTGGGTGCCAACACCTTTTTGGATAACAATGCCTAGTCTATGAAAGAGAGAACTGCCTATCTTGGAATTGGCGTCGTGGCTAAACAAGATTGGAGATACATTCCAAAACATGGAAGAAGAGTTTACTTTAGACCAATTAGCTAAAGCATGTGCAACAAAATTACAAAGTTTAGGTTGAAAACAAAAGATACAAGCCATTAACTATGAAGAGAAAAAAGAAATATCCTTAAAAATAGCATTCGTTGCCTGATCACCATCAAAGTCTCCTGTAGAAAATTGGTCGATCAAAGCTTTAGCATCGCTCTCAATGATAATATGAGACAACTTTAGTTCTACTGCTTTCTTTAGGACTGCCTAAATAACTATGCCTTCAGCTTCAACTGCAGATGCCACATCAAAAACCATTGCAACACAAAATGAGGCTTTGTTTGAAAAGTCTCTCATCACATACCTTGCATCATTATCCATTGTAAGGTCATCAAAGGCTCCATCAGTATTGAATTTTATCCAACCATGAGAGGGACTTGTCCAAACAATTGACATTAATATTGATTGGGATTTGGATCCTAACTTTACTAGATGGAAGCATGGCTTTAGCTATAAGGATAGATGCGCTCTATGCGGGTTTTTGTCTTATCATTGAACACCACATTGTTTCTATTATTCCATAGAGACCAAAGAAGAGTAATAAATAAACATTGGCTATCATCTAGAAGCTTAGTAACAGGATCAAGAAGCCAGAACGTTAACCATCTAAAAAGGACTAATCATGGAAAACAGAAGTATTAATGCATAAAGAGGACAGAAACCAAACACGACTAGCAAACGAGCAAATCAACAAAGCATGCATAATCGCTTCAAATGGGTTATTACATCTTGAACAATCAATAGACGACACAAATCATTTTGCTAAACAGGATGTTAGAATTATCAAAATTATTTTTTTAGCTAAAGGTTATGTAGTATTTATGCAAATAATCTTTTATAACTAGAAAGTCCTTAACAGTAGCCTTAGAAAACAAGAGAGAATCATCAACAAACATGAGGTAAGTAGGTGAGTTTTTACACACACTAATACCCTCCACTATATCTTTACTAGTAAGAGAATCAGTGTAGGAAGATTGAGCCTCAGAAGAGATAATGTAGAGATAAAGGATCCCCTTGTCTCAAACCTCTCCCATGTTTAATAAGACTTGAAGGGACACCATTCAGCAACACAAAGTAAGACACTATATGTTAGAGAATATCTCGGTTGAACTCACTAAGCGTTGGCATGTCAAGTTAGGTTGTCATATTTTAGTATCAAAACTCATCTAGAGTCGTTTGATTAAATACCAGTGTCAAATTCATTTAGGTTAGATTAGAAAGTCTAGGAATCATGACCTGAAAAATTATAATAAGTAATGACTACAACGAAGACATCATCCTTCAACTTGAGGTTACTAATATTAACTTGATCTTGTTTCCATTCCCAACGTATCTTTCAAGTCGCATTATATTGAAAATATAGCATGCGAAGCTGTAATGTTGACTTGATCTTGTTTCCATTTCTAACGTATCTTTCTAGTGATTAGACTTCGTCATATCATTATAATCAAAGTGTCAAGGAATGTATTGAATTTCGAAGTATAAACGCTTATCTTTTGGAACTTCGTAAATACAACATCAACATAATCTTGGTATTTAGTTACTTGATTATGTGTAAGATGTAGGTGTGATTTCATCCTAGAAAACTATGTATTATTACATTGGTTTTGTTAGAGCATTGCTCGGTCGAGATCACAAGTATTGCTATTCAATCTTGTTGTTAAATTTAGTTGTAAAAACTATATATTGATTTCTACAATTAGTTAAGTCTCCGATTAGGATAGAAGATGTAGTTGAGATCGGACATCACAACTGTCATCATTGCGTTCAACCATTTGAAGGCGAAGATCAACCGAAGATTTTGGAGAACCTCCTCAACAAAAGGTAAGTGAAGACTGAACAACCTATTTCTAAAGTTATATTCACCTTTTTATATTTGAGACGTTGTCGCGTAATTAATTAGACTATCCTAAGCATATCAAGGATTTCGAGTCACGATTCTTCTTGTAATTAGTCATCGAAATATGACTAAGCTTAATAAAAATTTCATATTTGATGAATTTCGGTTAAGAAAAGTTTATTGTTCACAATCAAAATCATGATTTAAGATTATCATTCGAAAATAGCTCGAAACAGTGATATATGTCATTGATGTTATTCGAGAATGTTTCGAATCGAGTTAGAGAAAAATATAGAACTACTATAAATTAAGATACAAGAAAGTATATATATAAGTCTTACAAACTGGGGAAACCGTTATAAGTCTGAAGCCGCAATACATGTACTTAGTACACGTAATGGAGTAGCTATATGTCGACAAACAGATTTTTGGTACGCATATTAGTATGCATACCATTAAAAGTTTGTGAACTCGTGAATCCGGATCGCTACACAAACCAGTACGCGTACTAGAAAATAACTGCTAGTTACGGAACCGGGTTGGTATCCATACCGGTACACGTACCATAAAAGTTATGTAAACTCCGGAACTTGGTTATGTTTGAATGGTATCCATACCAGTACGAATACTAAAAAAGTTATGTGTTAACTCCAGAACTCGGTTATATTTAAATGGTATCCATATTGGTACACGTACTGAAAAAGTTCTATGAACTCCGGAACTCGGTTATGTTATAAAGTATACATACAGGTACACGTGCCATGACATAACCATTCAAGAACATATTAATTATTTGTACCTTGTACACCTACTTACCATGTCGATTAAATTCATATGCACATAAAATTATTTCTCTGAGATAATTATCATTTGAATAATCCCTATTTATTAAAAATCATAGACATGTTTGATCACATTATTATGACTCGAGTTAAGTCTTAAGTGTTTATGAAAATACTCAAGCATATAGTTCAGTTGACTAGCTTCGGATAACCATTCATGAGCATGGTCATGTTCATGGTTCACTTACGGTTCATACTATCCAGAGTTTATATCTTTATAATGTAAATCAGATTCAAAGATTTATCTAACGGTGGATATTTTTTACTTGGTACCAAATTTATCTTACCTTAAACCTAAAACAATTTATGCTTTGAATGTCTATATAAGGGGAACCTCAAACAACTGGAATCTTTGAATCCCGACACTACTTTTCTTGGTGTGTCGTAGTTGTAAAACTGGAGCCTTCGTCTTCTTAAAACGCTTTTAGGGTTTATTGACTACAAATACTTTATAAGGATTCATGAAGCCAGGTTCAACTATTGTTTATCTGATAGCTCGAGTATCCGGATCTTGATCGATTGTTGAGCTGCTCACTTGATCAAGATAGATATTAATCTTCAAAGTTCTCTTCATCTCATACTTTATTCATTTCACAAGTTTAATACTTGTGAGGTGAATACTAAGCTAGGCTGCATTTCGGGTTGCATAAGTCCGGATTTTCAGGTTAGCTAGACTTTTTCTATTGCTATCGATTTCCATCACCTTGATCTTTGATAAAAAAAAATCACATATATAGGCTTATTTATGGGAGGAGGATTGGTTTAAAGTCTTCAATTGAGTGGAAGCAACTCTTAGCTGGTGGGACGACAACTAAGGGAATCAATTACACGAAGTCCTGCTAGGATTCAAGAGGCGTAAGGAACGCGACTGTAAATGAATTATTGTGAGGGTTTAATTCGGTCTCAACTAAATTCCATCCAGAAGTTAATTGGTAATAAGATAGTGTATGTAGTGGCTTAATACAGTTTGGTATTCAATTTGGACTAGGTCCATGAATTTTTCTGCATTTGTGGTTTCCTCGTTAGTAAAATTTCTGGTGTCTGTGTTATTTCTTTTCCGCATTGTACTGTTTATCTTTATAATTAAAATATCACAGGTTGTGTGTTAATCAATTATAGTAGATACGTCCGACCTTGTTTGTTGGATATAACTTGATTAATTACTTTGGAAATTGTTCTTTGGAATCATCCAAGTACTCTCACACACAAATCAGGTTCACAGACTTGTCTCTGTAAACTTTATGATTGTGAGAGAAACAGATATAGCTCTGAATATTATTCCTTGATTGAGATTCATTAAGTTGAACTCTCGGAATTATGGTTAAGTTTGTCCATACATATTGCCTAAGAAAAATTTGGTGGTGTATTTTGGTACCCCTACGTTTTCAACTGGTATTAGAGCAGGCAAACACGTTTAAGACCTAATAAGTATGTTCTTGAAGCAGTGTATGGACAAGAGTAAAATCTCGATAAATATATCACCAGTTCAAAATCATTCAGACATGTTTCAAGGTTATGGTTCCCATGAAAAAATTATCACATATGATACATCATTAAAAACTATGGATAACTGGGAGACACACAAGAACACTTGGATAAACTTTCTAAGGAAAATGATTCTAATATCGATAAAGATATTGACGAGGAAGTATCACAATATATCAAGTTGTTTGACCATCTCTTAAAGAGAAAAAGACCAACATCATGTCTCACTAGATTTCTGACTTCTCTCTGTTGAGAAAACAAAAAATTGAGAAAGGTCCTTAAAGGTTATGATTGTGATCATCGTCTAATACAATTCCTTCTTAAGGATCGTGAAGAAGATGTGCATTCAAAAAATTATGAATGTGAAAATCATCCTAGAAATCTCACTGTGTTAGAAGAAAAACTTGCAAGGAAGGAAGCATGGTTTAACTCTTAACAAATTAATTTTAACGACAAAGAAAGTGTTTTTCTCACTCAAGAAGGACAGCTAGAGGCTCATTTAACTGTCGCACTTGATAATATCAAGTTGTTGGAAGAAAACTTGAAAAAGTTCAATGCTAGTTGATAGGTGTTGTAAAACACCTATTTTTATATCTAGTATTTATACTTTCTTTGCTATTATCTTTGGGAATTGCATCTCTTATGTTTAGTTTTGAGTTATTAGGTGTAATGGAGTCCTTGGGAGCAAAAGAAGGACAAATCATCCATTTGGAGCGAAAAGAGCAAAAAGATCAATTGGCGAGCGGAATATATTTGGATCCGGCTAGGTTGTGAAAGAATGAGGTTGTTCTGACGTCGTATGAAAAAGTTATGAGCAAAATCATTGATTATGCTTGTTAGTTTCCCAGAACTGGAAGTACATGTAAAGGGGTGCCATTTCAGTTGGCCCATATCCAGTACTACATGGGTGGATGTATCACTCTCCCTATTCCTACACAAAACCTAAATTTCAGAGAAGATCTATTTCTTCTTATCATTAGCTCTGTTTTACTCCACTTGAGGTTCAGAGAGATGAAATGGTGTGGCTATTGTATGCCTGAGATGCAGAAATCATGAATCAGAGAATTGGTGACGAAATTGAGAGGGGTTTCGAGCGTGGTTGCAGATGGTGATGATTTGAGCCTATAATTTGAGTAATTGAAGAAGATGGGTTCATTTCTGTAATGACTTCTGAGATTCGGATCTAGGGTTTGTTCTTGTGTTCATGCCATGGGTTTGATTTCTGAAGCAAAGAATGAAGTACGATTGAAGATTTTGAATCAGATCGAATTTGGGTTTGATATATGATGGTCGAGGAACAAATGGAAAAATGGGTTTTGAACTGAAGTTAGGGTTTCAGTGATGAACAACTTCAGGAATTGATGCTGGTTTGAGCAAGGAATGGTGGAATTGAACTGGATTTTGGTATGGTTGAAATTAAGGGTTTACTATGTTTAAGGTTGTACTATGCTGCAATGGGTATAACTCAGATTGTGATTTGGAGAAGCTATGGTGATGTGTTGGCTCAAGGACAATGTAGATGAATGTTAGGTTTTGGTTGACTGAGCTGGTGCTATTGGTTATGAGGCTAGGCTGTATTGCAGGAATGAATGAGATCAAGGCTATGATCTGTGGCTATTGGATGATATATCACAGTTGCTATTGGCTAACTATGGTTCAAGGAATGAATTGCTGCTGTGTGTGTTGGTGGTTATGAAATCAGGGAGAATATGGTGTGTTGATGTTGTTATTGAAGTGATTCTGGTGATGAATGAGTGGTATTGCAGGTGGATGTGATGTGCTTATGGATTTGGTGTTGTTGCTGGTAGCTGGGTGCAATGGAGTGAAGTGAAGAGAAGTGATTTGATTGTGTTGTTGGGGTCCAAGAAGAACAAGAATATGTAGCTAAGGAATGAAGTGAATTATCTACAATTGATGATGCAGTGAGTGGTGATGTATTGGCTGTTCAATAGCGGAGATTCAGAAATTGCAACTGAGATATGGTTGTTGTGCAAGTGCTAGGTGAAGGAACATATGGAGTTTGTGCCTTAGGAAATGGGTTTGCTGTGGTTCAAGATGGATGGTATTGGTGCTGCAATGGTAGGCAGAGCTGGAGATGTTTGAGTTTTAAATGATGGAGATTAAACTGTGAAATTAGCGAGTGCATGAGATGGAATTATAGTGAAAAAGGTGGTTTGCAGTCGACAAGGTTGTGGTAGGCAGTGAAGCTAGCATTGATTGTTACAGATGGCTTGAAGCAGCGGAATGTATTGTGTTGTGTTATTTTGAAGTGCACATGGCTGTAACAGAATTGCAAGTTGAGTTGATGGTTGTGCATTGAAGATGGAGATGGAATTATGTGATGTTGGATATTGCAGAAAGTAATTAATGGTTCACTTGATCGAGTTATTGGCAGTCAGAAGAGTGTAGCTCACTTGAGACTGTAATGCAGAGAATGGTTCGGAGTCTGGATGTGATCAGATGTTGTGAGTTAGTGCAATTGGTAGAAATGGAGCTAAATGGCAGTGAGTTAGATGAGAAGATAAATGTTGTTGCAGGTGGTCTTATATGTGACAATGGAGCAGAAACTGGAGTAGCAATGGTGCAGGTGATGACTGAAATGGAGTTAGAGCTGTTGCAGTTGTAGCTGGCAGCTATGAAGAAATGATTGTGCTAGCTCATTACATAGGGATATGAAGGAGTGTGTTTGAGGTGATGGGTGTTGATAGCATGAAGAGAGAGTAGATATCTAAGAGGCAGAGGTGCTGGTGAGTGTTTGCTTTGAGTAAGTGCAATGGAGGGGTTTCCAGCTCCAGTTCAAGTGGGTATTGGTACTTGGCTCTCAGCTAAGTTTTGTTGGAATAGTGGATGGAATTGTAGCGGCTGGTTTTGATGTTATAGGCTCTAGTGGTGATTTGAAACTGAAATGGAGAATGACAGTGGCTAGGAATGTACAACCAACATGGATGGATGAGATACAGTGAGCCACAATCATTATGCATCACATGTTTGGCCTATGCCAAGACAATTCAGATGATTCGGCCAAGTCAGTTGACTGACTCACACCCTGACTCACCTGACTCGGTCTGTTTGACCCGAGTTGATTCAGTTGACTCTCGAGTTGACTCGTTTGACCGGTTGGACTTTTCCGGTCACCTGAGATACTTTTCTGGCCGGTTCCCGGCAGAAGACACAGTTTTCCGGCGACATATTTTTGGGACATATTTTCACATGGGTTTTTCACACACATGAGCTTGGTGGACTTCTTGTTATTGGACTTTGGGCTTTAAAGACCTAATTTTGGAAAGTTGAAAAGCTATAAAAGGGAAAAATTTCTATTCTTTATGATCACACATTTTTCTACGGGAGTTTTGGAGGAGAGCGACAACAAGGGTTTGATTTCATTTATTTTTCATGTTCTTCATTTTATTTTTGATTATAATTATGATGAACTCAAAAGTTATGAGTAGCTAAATTTCATTTATTGGTTATGGGATATAAAGTGGATTTCACGAATAATATTTGATTTAATGTATTAGTTTTGTCTCAACTTTATTGTTTATGATTCATGGTTTATATTGTTATGATTTGATTGTTTGTTTGGTTGAGTCCGGAATCAATCCGATTTATTTTCATTTCTAAAGCTATATTAGGGATTTCAATACGAAAAAGTTGTTTATCCCTGATTCTAAGTAGCATAATTATGGGTAGTGCTTGTAGTGATATATCCTACTAGTCACATATGAATCATAACTTGGATTAAATCGAATTAGTGCTTTTACACATTTTGATTGTCTTGATTAGTCTTATTCCATAGAACTTATTGCTTTTAGGGAGTTAAACTTAATTGTGCTTTTACACTTTAGGTTGCTTTCTAGGAAGAATTCACATATGCATCTTTTAATGTGGTTGTGATGAAATCAAGGAATTAGCGGGATATTTGTTGCGATCAAGGTATCCTAGGACTTTTAGTAAATGAGAGATTAAAATTTCAATTCTAGTCATTGATGAAAATATATGTTTGTGAATGAAACTATCCCGTGACCAATATTTTCTCCTTATTGATTATTTTAATATTTTATTGCTTTCAATTTATTTTTATTGCTTTTAAATATCAAAACCCCCCATTGGTTACTAAGAAACTGAAATTTGAATAACAACAAAAGCCTCTTTGTGGATACAAACTCTTTCTTATCGCATGCTACTTTTATTTTAGTTAAGTAAGAAAGTGAAATTATTTTTGCTCGGCTGATAACCGGTCACTAGTTCAAACAAATCAACCACTATGCTAGGTGCAAGTAAAAATCATCGTGATACACGAGGATTAGGATATAAGGGAATAAATTCTCCAAGTATTAGCAAAGGGGTAAAATTTGTCAAATATAGTACTTCCTATCAACCAAAGGTTTTCACTGATGGAAAAAGTGAAATACCTACATTTGCAGTTGAAGTTCGGAAGAGAAAATTATATCAACCTCCAAAATCAACATACATGAACCCAGGCAATAACCCTCTTTATGTTTGATATTATTGCAGAAAAAACGGTCACCTACAACATGAATGTCCTTTTAGCATAAGGAATGAAAAACTTCATGATGTTCTTATTTGGGCATCAAAAGAAGTGATCAAACCTAGATTATCTGTTAAGACTAATACTCTTGACATTACGGGTTTTCAACGTCCAACCCTTAGGCAAGGGAATCAGTGTTGTGATAAACCTAAACTTGCCTATAAACGTCATATAAAACCATTTCACAATTGTAATGATTATTAAAAGGTTAAATTTGTAAATACAAATACAATATCCGATGCTCCCAATTGGATAAAGACTAACTTTCACAAGAATAATCATTCGAATTTACCCTCAAGAAATCTTGAAAAGAATAATGGGAAGAAGAGGATAACGAAGAAATATGTCTCAGAAACAAATTACTACACAGTTTTGAATCTTTAGACAAGGGTTGATCATACGATTTCTGAGCTCAGAAAATAGATTAGACAATTCAAAGTCTTTAGGAAGGCAAGGAGAAGGCTGAATACAGGTAAGAATTTTACACCGTTTTCCCTTAGTAATATAAACTGTGCTAAAAACATAAGAGGTACTAAACATGGAATATTACCAATGAATCTTGTTGTTCATGATGGGAATTTGACGGATGCCTACCATAACATAACTTGATTTTGGTAAATCGTGCCTCCTCCTAAAGCATGAAAATTAGGAAGAACAATCTGTTCAAGAACGGTGTCAGGACCCAAGTTCATTTTGTGTCTTTAAACGGTTGTTAAGGGATGTCCAAGTTGATATTGGCACCCGATAGTATTTACTCTTCCTTTTGTTTTGTGGATGCTAACTTATTTGTAATCGTGCGAGTCACACAAGTTGTGTTTTTTGTTATCCTCTTATTCCCCTTTTGTGGCTGAGAGAAAGACATGAAAAATTAATCAGTAAAGTTACTTCTCTATCAATTATTTTGTTCTTCCCCTTCCAATCTCCATCCTTAGAGATTCACCATCTTTTTTAAACCACATTTGAGGAAATTTATATTAGTTTTCTTTGATGACATCCTAATTTACAGTCCTAACATGGAGACTCATGCTCAATACTAGGAGATAACTCTGGAATTACTCAAAGAACATAATCTGTTTTCTAAGATGAGAAAATGATCTTTTGGTCAGACCTCATTTGAATAATTAGGTCATATTATCAGTGGTGATGGTATTACTGCTGACCCAACTAAGATGGAATGCATGAAGAACTGGCCAGTTCCCAATACCTTGAAGGAGAGGATTTCTAGGGCTAACTGGGTACTACAGAAAATTTGCACAAAACTATGGTCTTATTTCTAAACCTCTTACAGAGCTATTGAAGAAGAACAACTTCCAGCAGAATTCAGATGATCTTAATGATTTTGAGCTACTTAAGGAAGCTATGACTACTACACCAATACTCATTCTGCCTAATTTTAGGAAACCATTTGATCTTGCTACATATGCTTGTGACTTGGGAGTGGGGGTTGTGTTGATGCAAGAAAAGAGACCAATTGCATTCTACAACAAGGGAATGGGTACCAGAATCTTGGAAATGTCAGTTTATGAGAAGGAGATGATGGTTATAGTCATAGTTTTTAACAAATGGAGAACCTACTTAATGAACAACAAATTCACCATCTACAATGATCACCAAAGAATCAAATACTTCTTGGATTAGAGTCCATTCACTTCTACAACAAAAGTGGTGAACTAAACTGCTAGGATACAATTATGAACTGAAGTATAAAAAGGGATGTGACAGAAAGGTAGCAGATGCACTATCTATAATGCAACTTCCAAAATATGCATCATGCAATATTATTTCTCAATTACATCCAGCTTGGTTGAATTAAGTGCAAGAGAGTTACTTAGAAGATGTTGTATCACATGAGTTACTTCCAAAACTAATATTAGGAAATACTAATTCTGGAGAGTTTTCACTGGAACAAGGCATCATTATAATCTACATTGGAAATTCCGGAAGGTTGAGGTACAAGGTTATGATAGTTGTACATGTTTCCTCAGTGAGGGGACATTTAGGCTCTAGATCTAGTTACCAAAATACAAAGCTTTATTCTATTATAAGGGAATTCATCTCAGTATAACCCAGTTCGTACAAGAATGTGATGTATGTCAAAAACATATGGGATTTACTACTCTTCCAGCTGGGTGTCTAAAACACCTTGATATTTATCTATTGTTTATGCTTCCTTTTCTATGTTTTCTTGTAAATTATATATTTTATGTTTAATTATGAGTTTTAGGTACTTTGGAGAAAAAGAAGAAGAAACATCGTTTAAAAGGGCTAAAGTGTCATTTCATGTGCAACTGCTGATGGAGGCGAATTATCTCTCATTATTTGCTTTTATTTCTTCATCTCTAAAAGGTATGTTGGCTTTAGTGATGCGAGTTTTGTCTGAAAAGCATGGCAACCTTAGTGATGAAATTAAAGAAAAGAAGTGAATATGAGAGGTAAGAGATGGTTGATCGAGAAACTACTAAAAGCACCCAGAGAAGTGTTAAAGGAACCCACAGAAATGTCCCAGAAGAGTCGCTAAAAGCGCCCGGAGGAGTTGATAAAGGTATCCAGGAGTTTTCACTATTCACGGCCCACAATTCATCTTTGCACCCTACAAATTGCTATTCGCACCCCAGGAATTACTAAATGTACCCCAATTTGCTAAAGGGACACCAATATCAGTTAAGGGGCAGTCATCTTCTCCATTTAAATTTTGAATTTTGGCGGGAAAAGAAGACCAAAATTAGGGTTGAAGATTTGATGGTGTTCTATTGAGATTAAATCGCTGGAATTGAATGGGTTTGTTCCTAAGGTATAACCATGGATGGTAATGGTCTTTGTTTCGACCAGAAGTGGCTAGATAATCGACAAAAGATGAATCAGTGCTCACGGATTTTGGCGGGAAAATATTGTTCTTCATGACAGTTTTAGGGTTCGATAATTGAAGCTGTTCAAGAGAGATTCAATGGCTCAAATCGTTTGTGTTGGCTTATATCAACTAAACATGACTGGTATGTCCATTAAAAACGGTTAACTTGGGCTAAATAATCCCGGAGAAGAAAGCAGGGGAGGATATGTGTTACCGAGTTTCTGGATTGGTTTGGCCGTGAATTTATCGGATTTTCTCATGGACCTGGGTTGGTTTGAGTTTGTTACGACTTAACAGGGCTGGTAAACGAGTTGGAATCGATAAATAAGGAAGATTCGTCAATTGGAAGAAAACAGGGAGGTGGAAACATTATCGGGTTTTACCGGGAAGTTTTGGTTGAATAAAAGGAAGTTATGAAGAAATAAGGGATGTATATTCTCTGTTCGATTCCATGGAAGGTTAGTGAATATATTCGACAACTCAGGGACGCGAAAAGAGGAAAGAAAAGAGAATTATTCTCATGACTTAGCCGTGAAGAAGAAAAAAGATATCCGAGAGATTTAAGGCATTGTTTCTTATATAAAGAGGTGTTGGAAGCTGTAGGAGAGCATACGGATACCTTGGAGAAGAAAGTAGAGGCTTAGAATCATAGAATAAGAAGTTTCATAAAGTTCACCTGCTGCTTCAAAACTCAAGAACACCAAGAACATTAAACCGTCAGAGACAGTCGCAGAAAAGTATCGTAGTCAATAGCGGAAACACAGTATCGTTAATCAACAACATAAACATAATATCGTTTATCAACAACAGAAGTCTTATATCGTTTACTGCAGAATCATTGTAAGCTTATTTATATCTTTTTGAATACAATGATTAATGAAATTTTCTTCAATTTTGATTCTATGAGTAGCTAAATCTATTTTCTAGGGTTTTGGAGGAAACTATTTTTGATGGGTAATATTTAGTAATTGTTTTCCTTGGCAAAATACTCCAAAATTGTGTTTTAATTTGTCTAAAAAAAATATCTCTTCTTAATATGCTTCGTAATAATTGTTTTGGGTAGTTTCAACTTTTTTTTTTTTGTAAGCGAAGGAGGATTAGGCCTTAGAATAGTGACGAAAGTCATAAAAAAAGAGCTTGTAACGTTATATTTTCCAAAGCATGAGATTGGGTTCGAAACTGTTTTGAGTAAAATATGAGTATTTTGTCAAAGAAACTATTATTGAGTTTACAAATATTGGAAGTAGTGGAATCCAAAACCCTAGAATCATCTCTCCTTGGTAAACAAAATCAATTTTAATTAGTTTGTCTTAGCATTTTTCTTTAGTTAATCTTAAACCAAATCTTCAAAAGAGTCCGAGCAACGAATCTTTTCTTACCACTTGTAAAACTACATCAACTTTTACAGACTCTACTAGTACCTGAACAAGCCTGATTGACATTAACATGGATTTTATTTATGGTATACCAAAATCTAAAGGGAGGGAGGTCAGCCTGGTAGTGGTGGAAAGATATACCAAGTACAACCATTTCTTAGCACTTAGTCATCCTTACACAACAATATTAATGGATAAGGTAATACTAGACTCGATCATTAAATTACATGGACTACTTAAAACCATAGTGTATGATAGAGATAGTATATTTTGAGCAATTTCTGGTAATTCCTTTTTATCAAGAACGGGTACCTCCTTGCATTTGGGTACTGCTTATCACCCTCGGACAGATGGACACACTTAATGACTAAGCTTAATGAACATTTCATACTTGATAAATTTCTGTTAAGAACAATTTATTATTCGCAATGAAATTCATGTTTCAAGATTATCATTTAAAAATAGCTTGGAACAGTGATATGTGTCACTGATGCTATTCGGGAATGTTTTGAATTGATCTAGAGAAAAATACAGGACTATTATAAATTCAGATACAAGACAGTGTATTTATCAGTCTTACAAATTGGGAAAACTGTTATAAGTCCGAAGTCGTAATACATGTACTCAGTACACGTAACAGAGTAATTATATGTCGACAAACATATATTTGGTACGCATATTAGTATGCACACCATACTAAAAGTCTGTGAATTCGTGAATCTGGATCAATGCGCAAACCAGTGCACGTACTAGAAAAGAACTGTTAGTTACAAAAACGGCTTGGTATCCATACTGGTACACGTACCGGAAAAGTTATGTGAACTCCGGAACTTGCTTATGTTTAAATGGTATTCACACTAGTACGCATACCAAAAATGTTCTGTGTTAACTCCGGAACTCGGTTATGTTTAAATGGTATCCATGTCGGTAAACGTATAAAAAGTTCTGTTAACTCCGAAAACCGTTGATATTTATCATAAAATCTTGGTAATCTCTTACATCTCTTAAGGATAAATCTTGTCTATTCCTTTTAGAACAAGAATTATGTATAATATCAGATTACCAGGAAAAACTCTCTGCAATGGTTTCAGAAAGGTATTCTAAAAAAAATGTGTATACTCCAACTCAATTGGTCTAGATGGAAACATAGTTACATCTTGTAATAATATCAATCCATCTTATTCCATGATCGATTATGAAAAGGAGTTCCACAAAATGGCACATACCTTTGCAGAAACAAAATTAGAAGTTATTATGTTGAAGCGTTCTCTTGAGAAATCTCTACTTGTTGAAGTTCATCTTGTTCAACAACAAGAAATTCTTCTGAAAAAATATATTAAACGAGGGAGAACCTAATCTTCTCAAGGTTGAGGAATTATTCTTTGATTAAGGATCTCTTCAAGGAATTCGAAGAATTATACCTATTAAACGAAGAAGATCGCAACATCATGAAGAGATTTGATCTTCAAATCCTTTCTATTTATGAATAGACTGTTCAATTGTTGATTTACTTAGATACTTTGATCCTTGATCATTTCAAAAAAAGAAGAAGGTTTATTTGAACAAAGCTATCAATTATTTATGAATAAATAAAATTTTATTTTATAATTTTTGTTTCATTATTTCATAGTTCCTATTGCATAGCCTGTGCGAATGATAATATCTTATGCTATTTACTTTCAGATTATGAGATGTTAGTTTCGGTTGTTATTCACCTAACTAGGTATCATCGGGGCCTTACAACCCCGACTAAACCTCCCAAGTTGTTGCTTATATCTTCGTTTAAGCTGGTTTGAATCTGTAACTAATATTGAGAAAGTAATATAACACATTTTCTTTATCTTTATTTATTTATGCCTTCACGAACCATATATTTTGTGAACACATAATAACTGATACCCGAATATACAATGTAATTATCTTTGTCACCATTAATTATGTTTGTTGTGGATTAAAATTTGCAATTGATTTTAAGAACATATAGATCCATGTTGTCATCTACAAATTAGTTTGGTTTAGTTCGTATTAATGATAATGGTGAGAGAGAATGATACAGAGAAGAAGTGTTCAAAATGGATCAACTCCAAAAACAATATTAATAGAGATTTACTTTGAAAGTACAATATGATAGTGTTCTTTAACAAAACAGATGTGATTTCCTTAACATGTGACTAATTTGGTCAAGATAAGGTAGTAGAGTGCAGGTACTACAACAATGTGACACTAATGCATCAACACATCTAAGCTCTAGTTTAGTAAGAATTGGGAAATCAGCGTGCTCAATTTCAGACTTAAACTGTTTTCCAATTTAGGGGGACTTTTTTTCTAACCTATTTTTCCTTTTTTGAATCAAAATTAATTAATTTATTATTATTATTATTTTTTTGGTAAATCCATTTTTTTCTTTCAAAAACCCGTAATTATTTATAATATTACATGATTTACAAAAATAACCTTTAATCTAAATTAATTTCATTATAGAAAAACAATAAGAAAGCGTGAAAAAATATTGATTAAAGGTATTCCCTATAAAAGCTCTTGAATTTCCTAAACTAATTGGCTAGATAACCAAAGCCTAAAATACAGTAATCCCTAAAATAACTCTTGACTTCCCTAAACTAACTCCCTACCATAACTATTTAGCATGCAACCGATATTTAAAAAAAAAAAAAAACTCAATTATCACCATCTATTTAGGAAAAGCAAGAAAAAAAAATACAATTATCACACTAACTGAGGAAAAAAAAATCTTTCTAATATCTAAAACAAATTACATAGTAAGCAAGCGAGCAACAAGCTGCACCGCAAGCCCTTTTTGAATTGCGAAACCTATCCTATTAAAAATAAACTCTCTCGAGCCGGGGGTCATGACATTGATGTGCATGACTTTCTGGAAAATTATAGTTTTCACGGTGGTAAAAAAAAATTAATTGAGGAAAATTATAGTTCTCACCATGGTGAAAATTTTAAATTTAGGAAAATTATAGGTTTCACATGTGTGATTATTTATTTTTTTAAGCTTTCACTCATAATAAATCGACAAAGATTCTATAAAATCCAAGTTTTCAATAAATATTCCAATTTATTCCGGGTTGCATGTGTAAATTTTAATTTCCCACCTATAATTAACCATGTGAAATTCATAAAAATTCAAGTTATTAGTTTTTTTTTTGCTCAATAATAAATTTTATTAATAACCAAAAATTATGCAAAAGTTACAAGATAGAGATAAACAAAAGAAGACAAAAAAATGAGCTAAAACTAAAGATTAGTCCTCACAATGTTATTAACTCAACCTATAGTAAGCTTGATTCTGATTTTCTATTTGGGATAGAAAAGTAGGTCTGGAAGTGTATATAACTTGTTGTCTCTTTCCCAGTCTTGAACCTCTTTTAGCAAGAGTGTCAGCAGATAAATTGATCTCTCTATAACTATGACAAAGTTCCATATTTTCCACACTTTCACAGATTCTACTCCATCTGTTTATAGCAAGTTATTAGTGAATATTCAAGCATTTACCCGTAATAACCTTACCTAATTGGTGAAAAATGCAATTTCGAGCGAGTCATGATGGGGTGATTACCATATTTTCACATTTATTAATCAATTAGTCCTCGTAAAGTTACCATTTTTACTTTGATATAAACCATGCTTCTCTCTTATTACTGTTAAGATGATTATTTAATTGACATTCACGTTTGGAAAGGATGGTAGTGAGATCGGAAAAGGAATACACTGATGATAATTCAGCCGACTCACAATGGTACTTGCAATAGTAATATGCAAATTTCTCTTGGTAGCCAGGAGATGGAACGACTCACATATCTATTTCCGAATTCGTTAAATTCTCAAAAAATAAAAAGCGAGGAGCGTGTGGGAAGCATAAGTTGGGTTTATAAAAAATTTATTTATACTACTAATTTTCATATAATATCATTAATTTTTTTATTTTATATTTTTCTCTTGGAACATTCGGAAGTAGTTTTGTGATTTGTATCCTTTAAACTTAATGTAGATATGAAGGGAAAGATGTCGGACTGGGGCTCTAACTTAGCCCAGAGTGAAAATAATAATAAAAATGATCCAAACTAAACGTTTTATCAACAGGACTTTAGGATTTCACCTAAATGTTAACATCATTCTTTTTCTTCTCCTACTTGTGCAGTCGCGTCTTCTTCCATTTCTTCGTTTGTACTTTTTTTCTACTTTCTTCTTCCCTTTCTTTTCTTCTTCTTGCCTTTCTTTTCCTCTTCTTCCTTCTTTCCTCTTCTTCTTCTCTATTTTCCAGTGTAAGTGTTTTGAAACATTTCTTAAAGAATGAGAGCGAGATTCTCTGGCGTTAGGAGCGTGCTCCCATCACCAATCTCAATGAGGAATGCAAAATCATGATTCTCAATGAGATTCGTGATGTGTCTGGACGTTCTTGGCTACTAAGAAATTTCTATTCTTCGCTCCACCGGTTATTATCTTCCCATCTACCATTTTTGCATGCTACAAAAGAAAACTACATTTTTATCTGACTCAAAATATCAAAATATTTTGATATTTTGGGTTTTTCATTACTGCGCCCAATAACGTACCTGGATAATTTGAGGCCTATTATGATTATTTGGGGCCTATAAGTTACTTTATTTGCGCAACAAAAAATGATAAGGGATGTCTACAATTTACCTTCTTAAAATATTAATAGTACTAATTTACCTTCCATCAACTCTTAATACTAAAACCAAAAACTAAAATCAGATTCATTTTCATCTCTTCTATAAACCGATTCTTCTTCTCTTCTTCTCCCTTTTTTTTTTCTTCTTTTTGAAACCAAAACTCATCGATTATCGACGATCCAAAAACGATTAATCTTTTTTTTTCTTCTATAAAATGCTGAAACAAACAAGAGTGAAGCATCCTACTAACATGAAATTTCCTAGTGATAATAATCCCATAATTTTTGAAGCGATTAGAAACAAAACGAAGAAAACGGCTGAGGAAAACGAAGCATCTTTGATCGCACAAGAGGAGGAAATTAGTCGAATCAGGTACTTTTATGTCAACCCAATCCTCTAAACTAGGTTTCAGTAACCTGCAATCGTTTAAAAATCAAAAAATTTGAAATCATAATTTTTCGGGTTTCACATAATCGGATTATGTTAATGTTGTTGTGAACCGATTGTGTTTAGAAACGGTTGATGTTCTTGGTCGCATGCACCGATTGTGTTGCATGTGTTTTCTGGTTCGAGAAATTTGAACCAGAATCGGTTAATGTTAATGTACACATAGCCCGATTCAGTTATGGTAGGGATAATAGTTTTTCTATAACTTTTTTTTGGTTAGAATCAGATTACATATGTTTCCACAAAAACCGATTGTGTAGCCTTTGGTTTATAACTTCATAGCCATAATCGTATTTTATATGTATATCGAGTAAACCGATTATTGTAAGAAGAACTGCCCATCCTTGATGTATGTTTTTTTTTTTGGTTAGAATTGGATTATATGAGAACTTAAATAATATGATTGTTGATTTGTTATGTCAGTTTTTTTTTTGGAGAGAAACCCTTACATATAACAATCCTAGGGTTCTATCCCCAATTTACTATTTTTTAGTCTGTACTACCTCGATCTGCAACCCGTCTCCCCAAAAAAGAATTGAGTTATTAAATTAAATTAAAGCTCGAAGTCTTAAAATAAGAATCTAGAATATCGGTCTTTAGTACTTGACTTGAAATGGGTCCGAAAAGGCAGGAATACTTATTAATGTAATAAAAATTAGTTTTAAAGTAAGACCAACCACTGGGTTGGCCTTCATGCAAAAAATATTTATTTTGAACGAACCCTACACAACGAAGTATATCACAACGGGAAAGTAAGCCGAATCCTAAATAATTTACAGAATAAACTTCTTCTAATCGAATCGCGCTGTATCAAATCTAATAATTCGACAGAACAAATCCCCCAAACAACTCATGGAAATAGACAGGGATGCAAACACTAATAGAGTTAGGAACCATTCATTATCTTTGAAACAACGAATTGAGTTCTGCTCCCGAAAAAACGATGAGTTGGGGGCTTCTTAACTCGTCCAAGTGCAAAAAGGAGACCTCAACCTTCTTGCATAAAGTCAGCATACAAAAGTTGTATTAATCACTCAGAATATTTGCAAGATAGATTGTGAGAAAAGAGGTCACAACAACCTCCAAAACTCACAAAACTATTTTAAAACGATAATAAGATACTTTAGGAACCTCAATAGAGCTTAAAAAATCTGGACGACCTACATATCACTATATTACCCAACAAACACTCATGTTTAGCTAAATTGTCAGCTGCAAAGTTTGCTTCAAGATAAGAGTGAACAAACCTAATAGACTCATACAAACTACTCACTGCCATCCACCTTTGCTGAGCAAACAATAGTAAAGAAGACTCTTCCAAAGCTCGAATCACACTTAAAGAATCAGAGAGAATAAGAATTTTCATAAAACCCCATTGAATCGCACACTCCAAGCCCACCAGAATACCATAAATTTCCACCGAATAGTTCGAAGTAAAACCAATCCCAGTGTACAAATCTCCAACCACACTACAGTTTGCACCCCTTGCAACTACACCAGCTCCCGCCATTCCTTGATTGCCTCTCGACGCCCCTTCACAACATAAAAGAATCTCATTAGAATCCGGAGGAGACCAAAAACACGGCATTGGCTCAACATGCTTCACTTTCCTATGCTTAACCCTAAATAAATTAAGCACACGAACATCTTCACTTTGTGTTGGGAATATATGTTTTAAAAACATTATTAATTTCCAATAAATTATTATCTCATTTAAATGGTTTTATTGTGACATTTATTCTTCCTTTAAAGAATAAATTTATTTCGCTTTTAATGTCAAAAACCGTTTTTTGTTGAATTGGTTAATGATGCTAATTACCAACTTATTAATTCATTTCATTTAATCTTATTTAATTCTTTGACTATGATAAATCAGTTTTTTCATGAAAAGAATTTGAAGAGTTGTTAAAACCTTTTTTATATAGAGAGAGTTTTTTCTTTTAAGTTACTTGAGTTTAGAAAATGAATTTTGAGAGAGAGAAAAACAAGTGTGTGATCATCCTTGGTTTTTTCTAAAAGAGTTTCTAAGAAAGAACGAAGTGTAGAAGTTTCACATTCTCTCACCGTGCAAGAGTGATTGTGTAAGAGATTGATCTCGGCTATTTTATCCTGGGGACGACGCGCCATTGAAGAACTGCTTGCACAATCTTGGGCAGAGCCGTGAAACGTCTTAAAGAAAGCGACCTAGTCCGCGACTCATCCATAACATTTGTTTCGTGTTTGGTTTTTATTTTTTTGTGAAGGCATAATTCAGCAATTGTTCCAACAATTTTAAGACGTTTTTTCTACCATACATATCGAAAGAAAAACGATTGCTGAAACGCGATAAGTATCATTGTTAATTTTGTTTATTGAATTATTAACGGTATAGTTTTTCTTTAACGACTTTATATGATGCTTGGAGGTTTTAGGTAACTTTATACCTAAGAGTTAATTTTATGTTATGGACTAGGATTGTAAAATGGTTGATACATTTTCATGAATTTTTAGCATAGAAAAATATTGCTGAACATACACGAACGTTTTTGATATGTTATAGAGTTTTATGTGCATTTCTTTAACGAAAACGAATTGGGTCTTGAAATTTTAAACAAGTATATTATACATCATGAGAATCATCCATGTTAATTTTCAGAATTTTTGGAGTCCTAAAATTATTTTTAAAGTATTTTAGAAAACTGCACAACGTTGTTGAAAATTTTTGACGAGAAGAAATTTAGTCCTTGTTGAATTCGTTTTTATGGTCTTTGTGTTGATATTTTGGATTTGTGTATAAAATGAAACTTGTAGATAAGGAACTTATATTCAAAACCATTTTTGAAATTTTCCATTTGGATATCTAGTTTCCGAGTTTTGGTAATTTCAGAATCGTTGTGTATGTTTGTCCAAAATAAGAGACGTGATACTTGAGATTGGAGATGTAAGAAACTATATTAAAAATCATGTTTTGATTTTATACTTCATACTCTTGTTTTGGTAATGAAAAATATTATCATTTATAGTAATCAAACTAATGCACCCCATATGTTTGATAACATGCTTAATAGAAAGTTATAAGTATATGTATGATGTTATAACTATATAACTTTGAATCTTTGTTTGACGTTTGAGAGAAACTTGGAGTACTATATTAGTTGATTTTCAAGTAATTATGTAAGTGCATACCTTACTTAATTTTTGATTTCAAATGCTCACATGTACATGATTTTGACAGGTGAAAATTCACTTGCTTGAGCAAGTTTTTATTTTCAAATGAAATAAAAATTGCGGGAGATTAATTGATGTGAGGAGCAATGGGGTTGCTGATTTCTTTGTTGGTGCGCAAAGAATGGACAATGGTTTATAACCAAATGGGCTTTAAAAGAAATTGAGGTATGTTTGGTGAACCATTTGTAGTTATTGTAGTGATCAAAAATGACATTCTAAATTGAATAAATTGATTGTTCAATCTAAGAATAAATTTTAGGGAAACAGGATATTGAGAATTATTGTGTATGACAATAAACATGTGACTCATATAAGTTTGGAACTTATGAGATGGAATTTTATACAAACCCAAAACCGAAAAAATTAGAAACCTAGTCAAAACTAATGTGAATATCAACTCTCACCAAGAAATGAACATAATATTGATTATGAATTTATTTGCTATTCTTGCACGGAATTGTAAGGATATCAAATGTTATTAACAACGCTTTTTAAGCTAAGTTAAATGTGAATTATGGATATGGTGAGAGGTTGGTATATATTGGTGTTTTACACCATGTTTGTTTTGATAGGTTATGGTTCAAAAGTTGAACCAAATCGTTTGAAAGAAAGTGGTGTTGAGATATACTCACATCACTAGGATTTTCGGTATTGGTATGATCTCAAAGTTTACTTTGGGTAGAACAATCTTGTTAAAGATGTTCATACTTCCGAAATGAGAAAGAATTCTAATTTCCACCTTTCTTGTTATTAACAAGATAGAAATTAGAAATTTGTTGAATTTGATCATTGCACTACTACAAATGATAGGTTATGGATAAAATGTTTGAATATAATATTACAAAGGAAAGAATTGAATTTTGAATATTTGAAATATGAGTTTTTGTCATGCTTTTAAGAAATCAATGAGTTAGTGATGAATATGAGCATGTTATATTTTCTTATAAACTTGGTGAATTTTTTGAGTAACATGTATGTAATCTTACCTAACTCATAAAAGCATGTACATTTTCAAATCTTACGCAACTTGTAATGATATTTGATGAAATAAAGTATTTGAGAATTTTATAAAGATGCTTCGAGTAACTTGTCTTGATATCAAATATTACTTTCACTTTTTCATTTTTTAGGCCAAATTTGATTATGATTTTTGATTAGTAAATTAGGCAATGTTGCTTTCAAGAAAATTGTTTGAATTGTTTCTCTATATTGTGCAAAACGTTTTGGTTTAAATCATTGGTTCATTAGTTTTTCACAATTTTTGGAGTCTTTTGATATTGTTTTGAAATTCTTGTTTGAGTCAAAAATAGTGGGGGTTCCATACTCTATGTTTTACCAACTTTGATTTAAATTAGAGGAACTAGAAAAATGAAGGTGACAAGTAAATCACTAAAATGAACCTAGAAAAGCATATATGGTGAGACTAAATTTTAGTCATGAATATTTTGTTGCTTATAATTTTGAAGAGAACTTCTCATAGAAAGTAACTTTGTTCTTAAAAAGTTAATCTTTGAAAAAATAAATTCGTGAGCCTATTATTTTTAGAAGAAAACAGAAAATTGTTCACACTTGCATTCATGTCGCTAAATTAACTTACGTGCATGTTTTGTTGATGTTGTTTCTATGATGTATGATTTGTTCTAGTCATAAGTAGAAATATATTTTTTTTGTGTAAGTTAAAGATGAGAATCTATGTAAACCAAACATGGAAAACTATGTAGTTTCTACAGTAAAAGAAATCATATAAGTTAGATAAGTTACTTTTGTACTCTGAAAACAACTTTAAAAACAATTAAAAATAATTGTTGACTTGGTTCATTCGAATGATTTCAGAATTGATGAAAGTGAAATGCACAATACTCTTTGTTTTGTATGCATAAGTGATTTGTTGAAATTTTAATTCTAACTTAAAGGATGAAAATGAAATTGAGAACATGCTTAGTTTACTATTTGACATGAAAGACTTGAGTAAAGGTGGTGTATGTTTTTGAAATAAATTTTTCTTTATTTCTTTTGATCTATTTCATTTCCATGAAAATAGAATTTTAAAAAGGATAAAAATATATATAGTTTGACTCTAAATTAGTTTTCACTCATTTGGTTTAGTGCTAATGATGTGTGATTGCACTAGACATGAGTATGGTAGCTCAGTATGTTTCTTTGCTACGTGATTGACTATATATAAGTATTTTTTGTGTAGTGGGGGTTTTATATTCAGATTTACCAATCCTAGTATGGAAAATTGGTAAAATTTTGAGAAGGTTATGAGGTGTTTCAAACACACCGTATACCTAAAAATAAACTATCTAAATGGTTACCGCAATCTTTTAAGGGTATTGCGAAGATGATTGGACATCCTTTCAGATGAATCCTTTAAGGGATGAAGAGATTCGATCCTCTAATAAATAGAGGAACATACATATTAATCCAGTGTGATAGTACTGCGGCTATTGCACGAATTGAGAACTTAACGACAACTATAATAGTTGATTTTATGAGAATATGGATTATATAATGTCTGTAAAGAGTTTTCATTAGTCCTTTGACGAAAGGATTAATAAGAAGATGTGAATACATCTTAGGGATGAGGTTGATGCCCATTTTGATTGAGTCATCTGTGATGGATACCCAACCTAGAAATAGGTTCATAGGGACTAGACGAGGTCATAGATGATAGCATCATTGAGATTGAGTTATTTATGATGCGGTTACCAACCTATAACTCAAGATCTCAAAAGTAGGTTCAAAAGGGTAACCCTTACCTATGAAGTGAGATCCAAAAATATAGGTTCAAATGGGACACCAAGTCATAGATAATATGGAGATGTGAGAATCATGCTTTTGAAGAATTCATCCCACGTCATGATATCCTGAAGGGAGTAGAGGTTGAGTTTAATTTTTAGTTTTTAATTTTTAAACTCTTAATGATGTTTATATCTCTATGTAGATTGGGGTACTTTCAGGAGTACTCTTGATAAACTCACCTATATGAATGTGAAAGTGTGGATGCTTTCTATAAGAATATGGGAAGTTCTCTAAATCATTCATTTAACTGGGATACAAGCACAAGGCCGTAATGTGCTGGATTTAGACTTTACACTAGTATAGTCGTGTGTGTTAAGTAATATTTTTATCTCCTAGAGTTCAAGACTTACGTTCACTCTATGGTCAGATTTTAAGAGAGCCTATTAACACTATGTAAAGGTTCAAGTCGCGAGACACCTTTGCTTATGCACAACTCTGTATGTTCTTGCTCAATGTTTTGAAAAATATAAGTGGCGGATTGTTGGGAATATATGTTTTAAAAACATTATTAATTTCCAATAAATTATTGTCTCATTTAAATGGTTTTATTGTGACATTTATTCTTCCTTTAAAGAATAAATTTATTTCGCTTTTAATGTCAAAAACCGTTTTTTGTTGAATCGGTTAATGATGCTAATTACCAACTTATTAATTCATTTTATTTAATCTTATTTAATTCTTTGACTATGATAAATCAGTTTTTTCATGAAAAGAATTTGAAGAGTTGTTAAAACCTTTTTTCTATAGAGAGAGTTTTTTCTTTTAAGTTACTTGAGTTTAGAAAATGAATTTTGAGAGATAGAAAAACAAGTGTGTGATCATCCTTGGTTTTTTCTAAAAGAGTTTCTGAGCAATAACGAAGTGTAGAAGTTTCACATCCTCTCACCGTGCAAGAGTGATTGTGTAAGAGATTGATCTCGGATATTTTATCCTGGGGACGACGCGCCATTGAAGAACTGCTTGCACAATCTTGGGAAGAGCCGCGAAACGTCTTAAAGAAAGAGACCTAGTCCGCGACTCAGCCACAACATTTGTTTCGTGTTTGGTTTTTATTTTTTTGTGAAGGAATAATTCAGCAATTGTTCCAACACTTTGTACATAACTTCCATCTTCACCAGGCAAAGGACACCTTCACTATAAGGGCTACACACATTGTCATAACCCACAAAAAAATCTCTTGTAAGATTTAAGTCACCGAACCAAAGAAAATTCCTAATCACCCTCTGGCATTGCTGAATAAATTTCTTCGGCCATTTATACACCGCCATATTATGAATATGCTAGCTAGAAATAACATACTTAAGTAACACAACTCTATCCTTAAACGAAATAATTTTACCTTTGTAGATAGAAAGTTGGTCCTTAATTTTGTCAATAGTGTTAGGAATCATACTTATATGTATATCGAGTAAACCGATTCTTTTAAGATGAAATGCCCATCCTTTCTGTTTTTTTTTTGTTAGAATCGGATTACATGAACACTTAAATATTCCGATTGTTGATTTGTTATGTTAGAATCGAACTTCATATGTGTATCGAGTAAACCGATTTTATACCTTGACTTCAAAAAAAACATTCGATTCCATTTTTGTTTGTCGCTTAACTCCGTATTCTACAGGCCAAACAACAAAAGCAAGCCAAAAAGAAATATAAGAAAAAACATGACTTTGATTCTCCTAAGAATTTGGGACCTCATCGAAAATACAGTCAAAATTTGAATGCTTCCCACTGAAGGGCTACGGGGAGTAAAGACAAAGGAATCAACATCAATGACCCACCACCTCAAGTGGAGCAACCAACACAAGAAGAATCTTATTTTGATACACTTACTAAAGAAAGAGGTGGTGATAGAGAAGTTGCCGAAGAAGAAAGTGATGAGGAAGTTAATGAAGAAGAAAATGGTGGCAAGGAGATCAATGAAGAAGAAATTAGTGGCAAGGAAGGTGATGAAGAAGAAAGTGAGAATGAATGTGAAGAAAGTGAGAATGAAGGTGGTGAAGAGATAGGAAAAGTTCAATAACAAGTGCAAGAACAAGTCCAAGGAGGAGAAGTTGAATACAAATCCAACGAGGAGATGCTCAAGAACAAGGTAAGACATGTGGTAAAAATATAGATATTTCAAAGAAGAAGAAAGGTGACCACATGCCCCACCCGCTGAAGATGTTTCCTCGAGGCCCTAAGGATCGCGTTTACGGTTACCCGGTGATGGAGGACATGTGTTATGGGGGTACAAAGAGAGTTAGGTCGTAGTCAACTGACATACAATAGTAACTACCTAAACCTTATGCTATGTAACATAAAACTTATTATCCGTGTAGTGTTTTGATTATTTTCCATCTAGTTTGTTTTGTTTTATAGGATCACAAGGATGTCGTTCATTGTATGAAGCTAGGAACGTCAGTGAGTATGATGGAAAATTGGACACTGGAAGCAATATAATCAACCATGGGAGAAGTTCGGGAAGTAATCGATCTAGTCTATTATACAGAATTGATGCATACAGTCGAAAGTTTGGTTGGTTACGACAAACCTCTTTGTTCTTCCTTTGCCGAGAGATATTACAGGGAAACAGATACTTTGCATCTTCCGTTTGGAAAAATGACGATAACTCCAAATAACGCGAAGTTCAATACCGAGATAAGATAAAAGGTAAAGCCATGAATTAAGAGCTTGAGTGGGACAAGATTTACGCGTTCACCAAGAATGTATTCCAACGGGATGAGGATAAGACCAAGTCAGAGATGCTAGTAGGCAAGGAAAAGCAGAGGATATTCCATCTTTCAAAGCTGAGGAACAACGTCATGGGAACAAATAAGCTACGTGCTGAGGGAAAATAGGTGACCACGGAATGTATCATCGCCATGTCCAATACGTATGTCCTCTACATCATGGGAGTTGTTATCTTCCCCGACGTTTCCGGGGCCCGTGTGAGCGCCAACTTTATTCAGTTATTGCAACCATTTGACAAGATTCATGAATACTCTTGGGGCACTTCCATCCTTGCACACTCGTTGAATGAGTTGAGAAAGGATTCTAGTGATCAAAGGAACCAAATCGGAGGGAATATGGCTTTGCTGCAAGGATGGATATATTTTCACTTCTCAATATTTGCTCAAAGGGATTTTCTTAACAAGGAATGGGACCGCGGGTATTATGGAGACATGTACACCTATAGAAGTAAGACAAAGTCCCAAAAATAGGATTATCTGAAGTTGAAACATCAGTTGGAAAACTTGACGACGAAAGATGTTGTCTTTGACCCCTACAAGAAGGATTTGGCCAAAGTAAAAGGAAAGATGGTTGGGTGCGCTGAGCAACAAAATTATTTTTGGCCTTTATTTCACCCAAGAGGATATGTAATGTACAACCCGACGAGAGTCGCAAGATGATGCATATACATACAAAAAAATCCTAAATGAGCACAAGAAGTTTAAAATGGATGAAAAAAAAACCAAGTTATTTGATAATTATATTGAGATTCTTCACGACCCTTTACCATCATGTGAATATTAAGAAGACAGAAGGTACAACGGATATGTTATGGATGATCGATCTCAAACAGATGATGAGGTAATTCTACGTTACATGTGGTGGTACCTCAACGTTTCACACACTCGAGTGATATGAGTAGATAAGAGGCCCTAGATAGAGAACAAAGATATAACTCTCGAATAACTGGTGTGTATTTTTTCTCAATTATGGTTTTGTTAATGTTTTAGCATTATTTGTTGAATATTTGTTGTTCAAAATGGAAACATAGAAGACGAGTCGGGCACTTGATAACCCAAGCAAGGCTAGATATCAGGGAAGGAAAAAATGTTAAGGCCAATGAAAAGATGATTGCTGAGTTGAACAGTCTCGATGATGTAGAAGCGGGTGCAAATTTTGGGGAAGAATAGAGGAGGAGGAGCCAAAGAAAAAGAGGAAGAGAGTCACCATAAAAAGGAACTATGAAGGTGCATGAGCAGCGCCCAACCTACTAAAAGAGGATGAGGTGGACTTGGTCGTGGTTGAGGACGTGGTCATGGTGGGGATGTTCATGAATGAATGGTTTCAAACTTGTCTTTAACTATGGATAATTATGGAGTCAAAACATATGTATTAAACTTATTATCGAATTATGTGTGGTTATATTCCTAGTTTATGAATGACTGAATCTGGGTTCTTTTGAAAATTATTTGTGTTTGTCTAAGACGCGACAAAAGAACCAACTACAATGTGTGTGCAAAAATGCAGAATTCTGGCAGTTTTTCAATCATAATCGGTTTACATTTACCTATATGTAATCCGATTCTGACAGTTCTCCAGAGGTTCACTTTTAGAGTCGGTCTATGTTGTCATATCATGTAATCCGATTCTAGTGAGGAAAACTGACAATTTTTCCGTAACTTTTTTGCCAGGAATCGGATTACATGGGCATTATTAAAATCCGATTGTTGAGAGGCATATTTTGACAACCTTCATAATCGGTCTATGTGGGCACTCCATGTAATCCGATTATGCTAAATAAAAATGGCGTCTCTTCTGTATCTTTTTTTTGCCAAGAGTCGGATTACATGTGCAATATAAAAATCCGATTATTGAGAGGCATATTTTATATGATTTTGCAAGGATACAATCGGTCTATGTGGACATCCCTAAAATCCGATTGTGTGAATTGAATTAAAAAAAAAATGGCCGTTGAGACTTCATCCATATAAGGACAACCTCTTTGAGCCACTCCCACATCACACACTTAGCCTAGAAAATGGAATGGAAATGTATGAAGATTTTTGTCTCGTTAAATAGTTTGCTAATACGTTCAGCGAACGTCCGAATGAAACTTATTCAATGTTTTGGAAGAGAGTTAAAGAGTTATTTTACGTGCATACGAGGAATCCTGGTAACTGCAAATGGATAAACTTGGCATTTCGATTCAACTACATAAAAGGTGCAATGTGAGAGTAGTAAAATTTAGAAATATGGTGTACGAATATCATCCACGAGCTCCTCTTAAGGAAAAAAATGAGTAATCCGATCATTTTATACCTATGTCACCGTCAAAAGTTCGCATACTAACATTTAAGAATTCATTGAATTTCAGCTGGAATGTTTCAATGGGGTATGGAGAATTCGTAATGGTAAAACTAAGTTCATTCACCACAAATGATATATGACGTTGTACTGATGTGCTCGGAGGTTCATTGACGAATGTTTGATGTGTCAAATTCTAGAATTCCCATACTGAATCCTATGTAATGCGCTAATTTCTTAAACTATGTAATGAATATTTTGTTTATGAAAGTAAGCCATAATAGGATTATGTGGACATCCATAAACACCGATTGCACTAATCGGTTTATGTGACTATCAAAAAAGCCTGATTATGGGTGTACTTCGTCATTTGTAAAAACTCAACCCGGCATCGGTTTATAAAGGCACTAACATCAACCGATTCTGGATCTGAGTCTTTTAAACAATTTTTTTTTTCAAGTTTTGATGATGAATTAATGGTAGTTAATTTCATGGTTAACTATATTAAGCATCATTTAATCACCCAAATTAGCATTAATTAATCATGGATAGTTTTGTCATTTAGTAAATAGTTGGATAAAGGGTTATCCATTTTACTTCAAAACAATCTTTTTTGGTCTTCTACCTATACGCCCACAATAGGCCCAAAATTATCCAGGATAATGTAAGCCTCCAAAATTTCATTGTCCCAGAATCCGCTAGACCTTCAACTAACTATATATGCTGCTTTAGCTACGTACCACCATTCTCTCCCCATAATCTGCAAGCAACCAATTCAAATATTAAACCACAAGGAGACAAATAGTCAAAATTCACCATTTATAATAGGATGATTATTAGGTCCCGTTAGATCATTGCTCGGTCGAACTCGCATGCGTTGCTATCTCAAGCATGTTTGTCAATATTAGTGATCAAAACTATATGTCTTGATTTCTAGTTTACTTATGACTAAGTCTTGGTCTAGGATAGTAAGTATAGTTGAGCTCCAGACTCCATGGCGATTATCTTACGAAGACGAAGAACTACTCAAGGAACCGGTGGAACTTCATCCGACCAAAAAGGTATGTGGAGACTTGAACTCATCTAGCACTCAAAAGTCTAATCTATCTCTTACTCTTGAGACACAGTTGTATAAGTAGGATAGTTTTCATACATACACATTTGTTATTTCGAGCCGAGTTTATTCGCCTATCTTTTTCTCCAAATATGTGTTGGTAAGATTTCGCTTTAACCACGTTTCATCTTTACCCGTGAATAAATTCATGATGACGTTTCAATCTTGAAAATGGCTTTGATGAAGATAGTCGGTTCTTTATGTCTAACGACTAATAACATTATAAAAGAATATTTCAATGATTGAAATGTAAAGTTGAGATTACGTAACCACCTATGGATATAAGCATATATAGTGTGTTCGCACATTAGTGTATACGTCCATGTACCAAAAACCAAGTGCGTGCATATGTATGTGATAGGTGTGTAAAAACACCTCTCTAAATATCGATTGGTTATGATTTCTTAGTTAGTTTTCTTGCGAAAGTGTATTATTAGCTTTCTTTTATATTTTATGGGAATTTTGGAGCTTATTCCCGAAAAGAACAAGAAACCGTCCAACTGGATTCAAAAATGTAGAATTATCAATGCATGGGAAACCACTGTCGGTAGTTATGTGGGGGTTAAGAAGGAAAAAGGCGGTGAAATGGATGGCGTCGGTATGCACGGTTAAATCTCATGGGAGCAGGTAGCAAAAATGGAGTTATGTGAGCTGCTTAGCCCATAAGGTGTATCGGGCTTAATAAAAACCAGGCAATATGTACACCTGCTGGAATAAAAGATAGGCATGTATTTGTTAGTGAATTTGGCAACAGGGGTGGTACACGTGTGTTTGCTAGTGAAGAGATAAAATAAATAAATTTAGGTTTTCTAAATGAGTTCGCAAGCAGAAGAGAAGACCCAAGTATGCCATTGTTTCTAGCTGTCGTCGACCAAGATTGCAATCAGTTTGTCATCAACATAGCCATGTCTTTGGTGGTTGTTTACCAAGGGTTCCTATTTCAGACCGAGAAGCAAAGAAATAGAGCTTGGCCGTGGATAATGGCTTTTTCCATTCCCAGCGATAATTATCGATAATGGCAGTGAATGCCGAAAACGCTGGTGAATGGACTATGTGGTTAGATGGTATGAAGAAGACTCATAAATGGGTTTCGTGGATAGTAGTCGGGAAAAGAGATGTGGAGTCTTGACTCTTGATCGCTACTACCATTGGTATTTGATATCGGTGACGGCAGTGAACTTGAGTTTCTTCTGTGGATGTCGAAGAAAGATATAATGAGCTCGAGTCAAGATAGTGATGAGAAGATGAAGAGTTCAGTTCTTATCGAGTTAATGGCTGGCAGCACGACGAGAGAAGCTGAGCTTGGCAGTGGAGGAGTCTCGGATGACAACCATGAATGGCAGTATCGCTGATAATGGAAGTAGGAGCCTTATGTTGATGATCGATGATGAAGGTAAAGAACAAAGCCTGCTGAGGTTGATGCCGCCGGAAGTGTGATGCAGTGGGTTTAATATTGAACTCGAGTTTCTGCAAGACAGGGAAGTGGTTCTCTAGTTTGTAGTGATGATTGGTGATGACGTTGCTGTGGGGTTTGAATGTTTGCTGCTGGAGTTCAATGGGGATGTAAATGATGTCTTGTAATAGGTCTCAAAGTCAGATAAGACACGTAATCGATGAGAAGAAGATAGAGCTCGAGTTTGCAGACTTGCAGTTGAGTCTCGAGTCTCGAACATGGCAGTGAGGATTGGATCCGTTGAAGGAGTTGGTTTGATGTGCATTGCAGAGAAGAAAAAAGATTGTCACGTTTAGGAGATTTGGCCAAGAAAAAAGCTGAAGTATTGGGTTGCTGACATTATCGGCAGTAGATGATGGACCGTGGACGCGTACAACGGGTGTTGACAGTGCTAGTCGATGTTCTTTATAAGGAAAGGAAGAATGATTAATGATGCTGACTGAATATGGCAATGGTGCTGGATGGATTGAGAAACAGGAATGCAGTTATGGCAATGAGGAGTTGCAGCTGGATGGAATGGAGCTCGAGTGACTGATGGAGTTTGCTGTGAGTTTGGTTGCAGCTATTAATGGAGTCGGAGGTTAATGGTGTTAACGGGAGAAGCTTGGAGCTCGATAAGGACATTGAATGAGTTGTTTTTCTTTCCAGCTACTGGCGATGACAGTGACGAGAAGAACATGCGCTGTAAGGGTTGAGCTGTTGGCTGCTGCTGTTGACAGCCATTGAATGAGATGGCATGGAAGGGACAAAACTGGATTATTGGCTGTGGTAACTCATGCAGACTGAAGGGTATACTGTCAGTTCCATAGAACTGACAGTTGAACGAATTTAGGTGGGCTGGACCTTCATCACCTATGTGGGCCCATAGATAATTACAACTTTTCTCATGAGTAGGCCTTGGACGTGAGTTTACTAATGGATTTTTGATGAAATTTGGCCAGAGTTTGCAACCTACTTCGTTATGCATCATTTTAGCATAACATGGGATTTGATGCATCCGGGACTAAAACATAGCATATAAAAATTCGTTAAGGTTCGAATGAGTTTTAATGGGAGGTGCACTTTCCTATTTTTTCTAGGTTTTCTAGTTTCTTCTATAGGAGGTTACAAAACCCTATATATAGGAAACCTTAGATACAATTGTGATATATCTTCTTTTCACCGTTTTTTCCCCCTTAGGGGGAGAACTATCTCTTTTCTATTATTTTTATACTGTAAGGATGAATTCAAAGTTCTAATGTGAAGCTCAATTATTTTGCAAGTTTGTTTCAAGTTTTAAATTGATTCATTGTGGATTGTTTTTATTATATCGAAGGTTTATGATTGATTCTAGATTGGTTTGGGTGCGCAACCAGATTAGTTTATTAATAATTCTAATTCTAGTAGAGAGTTGAGTCGATCCGTAATTGTCTTTTAACTCCTACACAATTTGAAATCGCAAGACCTTACGGAGGGATTCTGTGGAGAAATTGTGATTAAAGACAACACATTAAGTGGACCGAGCGTACCGAGTTTAACTGCTGGGATCAAACCTAAATTCACAAATCTTAATGCGTTCTGGGAATTACATCTTGTAGTCGAGCGCTTCCGTGTCAAGGTGGTTCTTTTGAATAGAATCCGGTAGTCTAGAGCTTTCGTATCCGGTGATATAAGGAGTTTTGGGGATTGCTAAGCCTAACTGCTTTCCTACGGTTGGTGACAATTGATTCTAACAAGAGATAGACGGGTATGATGTTGAGTTAACAGTTAGTGACGGCGAAGGATTTCCTCAATATCTTTATCTTATTATCCTTTTTATCATTCTTTTATATTTTTGCATATTTAGATAACATAAAAATTGCATTACTCTTCGTGGAAACGAACCCTACTACCGCTATATTATATTTAATTAGTGGGAAATATCTTTTTATTTTGTTAAGTAAACGACGCTCACCAAAATTGGCGCCATTGACGGGGAGTAATTGCTAATTGTTTATTGTTCTTTTTGGCTAAAAGGTTTTGTGGGTATATCTCTCGTAAGCCCTCACGAGACTATAACTCGTCCACTAGGGACACTTAGGGGTTTAAAGGCCTGTTATTCATGCTAAGAGTAACCGTATCCTCACGACATGGAGTTGTATTTTATTTTTGTTTCGTTTTGTTTGCTCTAGGACTAGCAAAGTCTAAGTGTTGGGGAATTTGATAGGTGTGTAAAAACACCTCTCTAAATATCGATTGGTTATGCTTTCTTAGTTAGTTTTCTTGCGAAAGTGTATTATTAGATTTCTTTTATATTTTATGGGAATTTTGGAGCTTATTCCCGAAAAGAACAAGAAATCGTCCAACTGGCATCAAAAATGTAGAATTATCATTGCATGGGAAACCATTGTCGGCAGTTGTGTGGTCGTTAAGAAGGAAAAAGACGGTGAAATGGATGGTGTTGGTATGCACGGTTAAAGCTCATGGGAGAAGGTAGCAAAACTGGAGTTATGTGAGCTGCTTAGCCCATAAGGTGTATCGGGATTAATAAAAACCAGTCAATATGAACACCTGCTGGAATAAAAGATAGACCTTTATTTGTTAGTGAATTTGGCAATAGGGTGGTACACGTGTGTTTGCTAGTGAAGAGATAAAATAAATAAATTTAGGTTTCTGCATGAGTTCGCAAGCAGAAGAGCAGACCTAAGTATGCCATTGTTTCTAGCCGCCGTCGACCAAGATTGCAATCAGTTTGTCATCAACATATCCATGTCTCTGGTGGCTGTTTACTAAGGGTTCCTATTTCAGACCGAGAAGCAAAGGAATAGAGCTTGGCCGTGGACAATGGCTGTTTCCATTCACAACGATAATTATCGATAATGGCAGTGAATGCCGAAAACGCTGGTGAATGGACTATGTGGTTAGATGGTACGAAGAAGACTCATAAATGGGTTTCGTGGACAGTAGTCGGGAAAAGAGATGTGGAGTCTTGACTCTTGATCGCTACTGCCATTGGTATTTGATATCGGTGATGGCAGTGAACTTGAGTTGCTTCTGTGGATGTCGAAGAAAGATATAATGAGCTCGAGTCAAGATAGTGATGAGAAGATGAAGAGTTCAGTTCTTCTCGAGTTGATGGCTGGCATCACGACGAGAGAAGCTGAGCTTGGCAGTGGAGGAGTCTCGGATGACAACCATGAATGGCAGTATCGCTGATGATGGAAGTAGGAGCCTTATGTTGATGATCGATGATGAAGGTAAAGAACAAAGCCTGCTGAGGTTGATGCCGCCGGAAGTGTGATGCAGTGGGTTTAATGTTGAACTCGAGTTTCTGCAAGACAAGGAAGTGGTTCTCGAGTTTGTAGTGATGATTAGTGATGACGTTGCTGTGGGGTTGGAATGTTTGCTGCTGGAGTTCAATGGGGATGTAAATGATGTCTTGTAATAGGTCTCAAAGTCAGATGAGACACGTAACCGATGAGAAAAAGATAGAGCTCGAGTTTGCAGACTTGCAGTTGAGTCTCGAGTCTCGAACATGGCAGTGAGGATTGGATTCGTTGAAGGAGTTGGTTTGATGTGCAGTGCCGAGAAGAAAAGAGATTGTCACGTTTAGGAGATTTGGCCAAGAAAGACGCTGAAGTATTGGGTTGCTGCCATTATCGGCAGTAAATGATGGACCGTGGATGCGTACAACGGGTGTTGACGGTGCTAGTCGATGTTCTCTACAAGGAAAGGAAGAATGATTAATGATGCTGACTGAATATGGCAATGGTTCTGGATGGACTGAGAAACATGAATGCAGTTATGGAAATGAGGAGTTGCAGCTGGATGGAATGGAGCTCGAGTGACTGATGAAGTTTGCTGTGAGTTTGGTTGCAGCTATTAATGGAGTCGGAGGTTAATAGTGTTAACGGGAGAATCTTGGAGCTCGAGAAGGACATTGAATGAGTTGTTGTTCTTGCCAGCTACTGGCGATGGCAGTGACGAGAAGAACATGCGCTGTAAGGGTTGAGCTGTTGGATGCTGCTGTTGACAGCCATTGAATGAGATGGCATGGAAGGGACGAAACTGGATTATTGGCTGTGGTAAATCATGCGGACTGAAAGGTATACTGTCAGTTCTATTACGAATTTAGGTGGGCTGGACCTTCATCACCTACATGGGCCCATAGCTAATTGCAACTTTTCTCACAAGTAGGCCTTGGACGTGAGTTTCCTACTGGAGTTTTGATGAAATTTGGCCAGAGTTTGCAACCTACTTCGTCTGGGATTTGATGCACGAGACACAATTCTTAAGGAGGTGCATTTTCCTATTTTTGCTAGGTTTTCTAGTTTCTTCAAGAGGAGTTTACAAAACCCTATATATAGGGAACCTTAGATACAATTGTGATATATCTTCTTTTCACCGTTTTTCTCCCCCTTAGGGGGAGAACTATCTCTTTTCTATTTTTTTTATATTGTAAGGATGAATTCAAAGTTCTAATGTGAAGCTCAATTATTTTGCAAGTTTGTTTCAAGTTTTAAATTGATTCATTGTGGATTTTTTTTACTATATCAAAGGTTTATGATTGATTCTAGATTGGCTTGGGTGCGCAACCAGATTAGTTTATTAATCATTCTAATGCTAGTAGAGAGCCGAGTCGATCCGTAATTATCTCTTAACTCCTACACAAGTAGAAATCGCAAGACCTTACGGAGGGATTCTGTGGAGCAATTGCGAGTAAAGACAACACCAGTAAGTGGACCGAGTGTACCGAGTTTAACTTCTGGGATCAAACCTAAATTCACAAATCTTAATGCGTTCTGGGAATTACATCTTGTAGTAGAGCGCTTCCGTGTCAAGGTGGTTCTTTTGAATAGAATCCGGTAGTCGAGCACTTCCGTATCCGGTGATTAAAGGAGTTTTGGGGATTGCTAAGCGTACCTGCTTTCCTACGGTTGGTGACAATTGATTCTAACAATAGATAGATGGGTACGATGTTGAGTTAACGGTTAGTAACGGCGAAGGATTTCTTCAATATCTTTATCTTATTATCATTTTTATCCTTCTTTTAAATTTTCGCCGATTTAGATAACATAACAATTGCATTACTCTTCGTTGGAACGATCCTTACTACCCCTATATTATATTTAATTAGTGGGAAATATGTTTTTATTTTGTTGAGTAAACGACGCTCATCAGTATGCATGCGGTATTGGTGAAGGAGACAGGTTAGGTACATGTACCCGTACGCATACTGACGGAGGTTCTTGTATCGAGAATTTCGGCTGTAGTTTGGAGTTTATGAACTTACAAACCAGTCACCTTAGGTACGCGTACCCTCTGAAGTTTTCCTACCGAAAATTTATGTTGGGTTATCAAACCCAATTCCGGTAAAGCTAGAGTACACGTACCCAAGCTGGTTATATCTCAAATCGGTTAGCTCATGAACTTAAACTATAAATCAATAAGGAATGCAATCTTTGAAAACCGTGGCCTTGTTCATGAATTGATTCGAGTGAATCAAACCAATTTTTCTTCAATTGTATCTTGTGTAGTACATAAGATTTCCTTGCAATTGAACAACTCTTGAACTAGTTCTTATGAGTCATTTGAACTAGTTATGAGAAAGATGAATACGGTTGATATGAAAGTACTTATATGGCTAACCATTGGTCAACCATTTGTGAACAAACCAAATGTACAAGTTTAGGTATGGTTACTCAAACCTAAATGAAATACATTTCATGTGTGTGTGACAAGCTAAGAATCGATCTAACGGTTGAAAGATATTAGTTTGGATAAGTCGGGTTTTTCATCTAACGATGAATACTGAATGCTTTGTTACCAAGGTAACTTAGATTGTTGTAGATGGGGCAAAATGATTTTCTGTTTTTTACGGAATTGAGGAGACGACCGTGCAGAGGAGACTCCTTGAACCGAGTGAAATGTTTAACCTCACACAGATGCACTTCAAGATGGGAGTGATTTGAATTCGAGAGATCAATCTGTAGTACTCCGGCCTAAACCAAGACAATGGCCGTTCTAGAGTAAATTCGGTCAAAGATATATAGGAGGGAAGATGAGAAATGTGTGTGATCAATGGTGATCGAAGATAGCAGGTGTGTTGTGTATTCCAAAAATAAGATAAGTTCTGAATGATTGAATTTGATATGTTGAGAGTTGGATTGTTAATCTCGTGTTGTCTATTTGACGTGAGATTGTCCTTGTTTCCATCATGATTCAGAGACTTATTTATTTTGCTGGAATTGTAAACACCATGATCCCATGAAGTGTGACAGTTGATGGAATCAAAGAGTGGGGAAATGGAAACCGTGTTAAAACTAGTTGCTCAACGTGCGGTTACTTGGTTGATTTTCCATCCACTACTTTGTTAACTCCTCCAACTGATTGCATGACTTGTTCACATTCTCATCGTGTGTATGAACACACGTGCCGTAGACCATCAGACCAAAACCCTAGTTAATATCCCCCATGTGACACGATTGATGTCTCGTGTGATTGTGGAGTCTGCAGGGCAGACGTGTATTTAGTTAGTCAGTTGCTGATTTTATGACTTCATGGGACGATGAGTCCTTGTATTGTTGAGTCGAACGTGATTCGAAAATGTTCTGAGACTCATGAATTGAACATGTCTGCTGAGACAGAGGTATAATTCGTAAATAAACATTGATAATTAACGTGAGCAAATATTGCTCACTCGATGAATTGTTGAATATTGATAGTTGAACCAACATTCCTTGGTTTGAGCAAGTATTGCTCGTTTGATGAGATTTTGGTAGCATGACCAAAATAAAGTATTAAATCATAATACAGTTGTTGATGGTGGTTTTCAGCTTAGGGTTAAAATCATAAAACACTAAACCCTAGCAGACAGTGATGTCACAACATTTAAAGCAACAAGCAATTACTAGGCACATTTACTGAAACCTTTAATGTGCCTCTAAAATAATTACCGGGGTATATTTTTCAAATTAGGGTTACGACAAGCCAAACCCTAATTTCCACGTGTGCCAATGAAAAATCATGCCAGCCACACCAACCGCGCCAAAGCATGCCAACCATGCTAGCCGCACCTCTGTGCCAATGGAAAATCATGCCAGCCACACCAACCGCGACACAGCATGCCAACCATGCTAGACGCACCTCTGTGCAAATGGAAAATCATGACATCCACGCCAACTGTGCCAAAGCATGCCAACCATGCTAGCCACACCTCTGTGCCAGGCAAATCATGCCAGCCACACCAACCGCGCCAAAGCATGCCAACCATGCTAGACGCACCTCTGTTCCAATGATAAATCATGCCAGCCACACCATCCGCGCCAAATCATGCCAACCATGCTAGCCGCACCTCTGTGCCAATGGAAAATCATGCCAGCCACACCAACCGCGCAAAAGCATGCTAACCATGCTAGCAGCACCTCTGTGCCAATGGCAAATCATGCCAGCCACACCGACCGCGCCAAAGCATGCTAGACGCACCTTTGTTCCAATGGCAAGTCATGACATCCACACCAACCGCGCCAAAGCATGCCAACCATGCTAGCCGCACCTATGTGCCAATGGAAAATCATGCCATCCATACCAACCGCGCCAAAACATTCCAACCATGCTAGACGCACCTTTCTGCCGATGGCAAGTCATGCCAACCACTCCAACCGCGCCAAAGCATGCCAACCATGCTAGTCGCACCTCTGTGCCAATGGAAAATCATGCAAGCCACACCAACCGCGCCAAAGCATGCCAACCATGCTAGCCGAACCTCTGTGCCAATGTTAAATCATGCCATCCATACCAAACGCGCCAAAGCATGCCAACCATGCTAGCCACACCTCTGTGCCAATGGCAAATCATGCCAGCCACACCGACCGCGCCATGCCAAACACATCTCGCCATGACCCCTCATGCCGCGCCACCATGGTGGCCTTCCCCACGCGGCTACCAAAGTGAAGGCGTGCAATAATCAATGGTTGCCCTTCAATCCCAGGAGCAAATCCTGGCCATCTAAGGTCACCTCACGACCTTTGGCCCAAAAACCCTAGCTTGGTCACGCACCTAGCCAAGCTAGTCACGCCATGCCAAACATATCTCGCCATGGCCCATCATGCCGCGCCACCATGCTGGCCTTCCCCACGCGGCTACCAAAGTGAAGGCGTGCAACAATCAACGGTTACCCTTCAATCCCAGGAGCAAATCTTGGCCGTCTAAGGTCACCTCACGACCTTTGGCCCAAAAACCCTAGCTTGGTCACGCACCTAGCCAAGCTAGCCGCGCCATGCTAAACACATCTCGCCATAACCCCTCATGCCGCGCCACCATGCCAGCCTTCCCCACGCGGCTACAAAAGTGAATGAGTGCAACAATCAACGTTTGCCCTTCAATCCTAGGAGAAAATCCTGGCCGTCTAAGGTCACCTCACGACCTTTGGCCCAAAACCCTAGCTTGGACACGCACCTAGCCAAGCTAGCCGCGCCATTCCAAAACGCCCTTACCTTGGCCCTAGCCATGCCATACGTCCATGGAAAACCCTTGGCCCCACATGCCAAGCCAAACCAAACCTAGTCAAGCTAGCCGCGCTATGCCAAACACACTCTGCCTTGGCCCTAGCTATGATAGTCACGTCATTCCAAGCCAAGTGCCCCTGCCTTTGCCTTGGCCACGCCATACGCCCATGGCAAACCCTTGGCCCCACATGCCAAGCCAAAATCGCACCTATCCAAAGCTAGCCACGCCCAAGGCGAACCCTTGGCCCCACATGCCAAGCCTAAACACAACCTAGTCGCGCCACCACGTTGGCCCTCACTACGCGGCTACCAAAACGAAGGCGTGCAACAATCAACGGTTGCCCTTCAATCCCAAGAGCAAATCCTAGCCATCCAAGGTTACCAGACAACACATGGTAACCTTTGGCCCGAAAACCTAAGTTTGGCCATGCCAAACCATGCCATGCCAACGGCATGCCAACCTAGTCGCGCCACCACTACGCGTCTACCAAAAACAAAGGCGCACAACGATCAACGGTTTCCCCTCCTCTCAAGATACAAAATATCGACCGTCGAAGGTCACTAGGCTAGCAAATTTCCATAGATTGACTTTCCAAGCCATAACAACATGCTCCATGTTTTCCAAAAACATTCGAGACATCAACACAAACTGGGTGACGCTCATTAGGGTTTTGGTTTGGTGGTTTATAGCATGCGGCATACACAAATGCCCATTTCAAGATAGTGTAATAAGATTAAGGCGGTTAGTAAATGCAAGAAGCAACGGTGAAACACTCCTTCATTATGGGACATCAATTCCATCAAATCCCATCAATACCAGGCATTACCAACTCTTCCCATTTAACTCATCAATTTTCTTTTCTTAAGAGGCCAGAGTACGTTTCTTTTTGGACTTGTATAAGTAGGCTTACCTATTTCCACCAGAGACACGAGTTCTTGGTCAGGGAAAATACCACACTCAGAAAGGAAACTCTTGTTAGCTTTATCAAAGCTCTCACCTTCTGATACAAGTCAAGCACTGCTCTTGTAGTTGCAGAATAACCTACAACTACACCCTCAATAGAATTAGTAAAAACTAAAGAATTTCTTGATGATGAATAACAATTTTCTTATTAATGTCCTCAATTGATTACAAAGAAGTATCTAAATGGAACTAGAATAGTTACAACTTTCTCTATTCTCTTTCCTAAGATATTTTCTCACACTCACTAAAAGAACCTCTCAAATTTTACATTTGAACTCCTATTTATAGTAAAACTTATAGCTGTATATGAATTGCGAAGTATCGCAATTCATACTCGCAAAATTACTTCATCCTCGCAAAACTTCATATTTCTCCGCGCTACTTCTATCATCGTATCATTTTATAACTCTTTTCTCCTTTATTTATTACGATACTCGTGAACTATTATCTTGCGATATTCAGTACTTACATCTTGCCTCTTCTCATGTCAATTCTACGAAGAAGAAATGTCATGAGAATCCCTATTCTCGTAAATTTAGTGTAGTTATTACCACTCATCAAGTTCGCAACACATCTTTTTACTTTTCCCTTATCTTTCTGACACATTTCTTCGTAACCGTTCTTTTCAACCGTTCACGCTTACTCGTATTAATGAGTTTTTATCTTCATCAAATTCTCTTATAAATATTATCCTTTGCTTTTGCTTTTTATTCTCTTATTCATCTTCTTCACCACTTCTTCCTCTGCAATCTTTTTTCCTTTCTATTTTCCCTCTTATATTCAATGGCACCAAAGAAGAAAACTATTGAACAAATTAATGCGGAACTTGCTGATAGAGACCTTATTCTTTCTGAGATTGAAGGTTATGATAATAAATCTTCTCTCTGTTTGAAGCTCTTTACCAACTATGTTTGGGATGATCAGAAAATTTTAATCTCACGAGGTCAAATCCTCGCAGGTCTTCCTCTTCCCCTTTATGATGTTAACTTTCCTTTATTCTATGAAATTATTTCCCACCCCAATTTTTCTTGTGCCATTTACCAATTGACTGGTGATTGTATTCGCCTCTTAGTTGAATTCGCAAATCGTGCCGCTTTTGGGAAATCTTTGTATTCAGTTGATCTTAGGAAACCTGGATTTGAAAATATAGAAATTGTTGCTGCGAATTATACAGTTGAGGGTTTCTTCAAAAATTACACACTAATTCCTGCGAGAAAAGAAGATAATCGTTGGGGTGTTCGTCTTCATCGTAAAGATAATATCGCAGCAGATGATCTTCTCATGCACGATATTGATTATGCTTCAGGAAATAATAAGACACCTTGTCGTTCTAATGATGAAGATTGGTATAAGTACCCTTTAATATTATCAGGTTCTTATATTTATGGGATAGTAGAACTTCCTACGAACCTTCGTAACCGCTATTATCAACCTTGGGTTTTTAGAAATGTATGTACTTCCATCTCCTTATCTTTTTGTTACCCTTTAATTTCAAATGAGGTAAGAAACACTCTTGTATTTTTCTAAACAATATATTGTTGCCTCTGTTTCTTATCCTTATTTGAATTTACAGGTTCCACTTCTTCCTGAGATTGTTGTGAGTGAAAATAAGAGTTCTACTTCTTCTAAAAGGCTTACTGCAAGACAACAAACTCTTCGTTCTGCGAAGGTTACCCAAGCTTCTGGTAGTCAAGATGATGCTCTTCGCAAAGGAAAAAGAAAACTTCAAGATGTTGTTTACGAGAGGAGGAAAAAGAAGATACTCTCAACCAAATATCATTCCAATGTAATTTCTTCTAATGAGAACATTGAGGAAGATCTTGGTGATGAAGATGATAAATTTCCTGAGAAGGACTTTAGTTCTAATTCCGATACCCTTTCTGACAAAGGAGATGATGATAATGATGTTGATGAAGGTGGAAATGAAGATTATAGTATCCTAGAAACTTTTTCCTCAGCGATGGTTAGCATCTCTGAGGTTTTCCTCCATTCTTCTCGTGGATTAGGAAATTCTCCTACAACGAATGCTCGCAAACTTATTGCGAAGGCTTGTAAAGTTCCTACCGTAATTGATAATAACTCCCTCAAAGGAATTTCAAGATTCGTCTCTCCTGCTTCATTATATGCTTTAGGTATCATGGTAAGTTTCTTCTCTATTCCTTGTTTATTTCCCATATTTTGTTGATTTCTAACCCCTTTTTTCTTGTTTAGGTTGGAAGAGTTAGTTGTGCAATTTGCCTGATTGGGAAAGACGCCATTCTATTTTTGAGAAGAAAACTTTGAATCGTTGTAGGAAGTTAGAGGTTGAAAATTCAAATCTCCGTCAGAGAGTAGAAGATTTAAATATTGATAACGCAGAATTAATATCCCGTCACGAAGATAATTCACAATATGCGAGCATCGCAATTGATAATTCTTCTCTTCTTGAGGAGAATAATCAATTAAAGCTTGAAAATTCTTCTCTTCGTAATGATAAGAAGCAACTAGAAGGTAAATTATTTGCGATGGTAATTATTTTGGTTACTTTTCCTTCGTAATTTGCTAACCAATTCCTTAATTTTTCTCCTTGCTGCAGAAAATTATGCGAAGATGAATAATGATCTGGAAACTATGCTTGCTAATCGTAATAAGAAAATTTCTGACTTGAGATCTCAGCTTCTAATTTCCCAAAGATAACCATAGTTTATATGTCAAGCGTTTTCGAGCTAAGATGACTCGCAAGATTTGCGAAGATAATGAAATTCCTCTCAAGAAGTACCATACGCTCCTTTCTGAAGAAATTCCTGAAGATACTCCATATCTGGAAATCTCTGAAAGTGAAGTTGAAAATGATAGTGAAGTTGAAGAAGAAGATCATTTTGATGGGAATAGATCGCCTGAAAAATAACTTCACTCTTTTTTGTATATATGTTCTGTAACTTCACTCTTTTTTGTATGTCTGTTCTGTTTCTTTTCAATACAACACTTTCTTCTTGATTGCACTTTGAATCAATCCAACAATTTCTTTTTCAAAGCTTAATTTGAATTAATCTTTCTTTGATGTTTGTTTCCCTTATTCGCATAACTTGATCATGTGGAGAGAAATAATATATCTTAAAGACTTAGCTTAGTATTCCTTTTCCCCTTATTATTGCTCTTCAGATGATCAACTCTTGCTGGAAGTATTAGAATATCCTTCTCAATTTATCTTACGAAGTTTTGTCTGATTGTGATTATGAATAAAAAGTCCTCCCTTTGAAGTATAAGAAATATGAGCCTTTTGCCTTTTGCGGAATGTTGCGAGGTAAATAATAAATCTCCCTTGAAGTATAAGAAGTATGAAGTATACGAAATATGAAATATCCTTAAGAAGTATAAGAAGTATAAAATATCTTTGAAGAAGTATTAGCAGTATCCAATTCATGAAGAATTGCCCAATATATGAAGAAGTATAAGAATTGTATGAAGAAGTATAAGAATTGTATGAAGAAGTATAATAAGTACTTAACCTTCGCAAAATTAAATATCCATTGAAGAAGTATAATAAATATGATATACTCTTGAAGAAGTATAAATAGTATTGAATTTGTAGAAAAATATTCAATATATGGAGAAGTATAAGAAGTATTTAACTCTCGTAACATTTTACGAGTATGAACTTATCTGTATTTGATTACTATCAAAATCGCATCTTTTGTTAAGTCTTCGTGAGAATTCTTCAATGATGTTATCTTCTTTGATAGGACTTCTTGTAAAAATTCTTCAATGATATTGACAGAGTTGTCTTCTCTTCAAAACTTCTTAATGTATATTCTTGTAAAATTTCTTCAATGATATTGACGAAGTTGTCTTCTTTTCAGATCTTCATAATGTATATTCTTGTATAATTTCTTCAATGATATTGATGCAATGGATTTCATTAATTTATGTGGTCTTATCATGCCTTCCTAAGTAAAGGTCTTATTTTTCCACCTCTTTTGTAGTAAATTTTTGTATTTGCGATAATATGACAAGTCTGAACATTCTTGCGAATATACAACCTCGTGACATTATCGTCTTGCGATGAAATCGCAGGACGTTCTTACACTTTCATGCAAAAACCCATTGATCTCATCTTAACTTCTTTGTATAGTATTTTAGCCTCTTCAGGAATTGTTGCGACAATATGACATGCCTAAATATTCTTGCGAACATAAAGCCCCATGACATTGCCGTCTTGCGATGAAATCGCAGGACGTCTCTACACTTTCATGTAGTGACCCATTGATCTCATCTTAACTTCTTTATTATGTTCTGCGAGTTCTTTATTCTTTTCTTTCTTTCTTTTTTTTTTTTTTTTTTTTTTTAGAAGGCTCGCAGAACTTCATTTGTTGCACAAATATGACAAGCCTTTATGTTTTCGCAAACAAGAAGCCTCGTGACATTTGCGTCTTATAGCACGTATCAGCTCCCTAATGGAGGGTGTTGCCCTTTATCTTCCCCCTGATTGCCCCTTCAAGGAAGCGTACATAGACCATACAAGGTTAGCTCTTCCCATCCGGTTCGCGCAACAACAGACTTTTGATCGCAACCTCTTATCCTTTTTGCCTATAGGGCTTATAGTTACGAGGTTGCACCCTATGGGGTATCTTTGGGCCAAGTGCATCATTTGCCAAGACTTGTCAAAAATGGCAGATGTGGTTCAACCTCACCCGACACTCTTGACTCAACCGTGTACCTCGGCGCCTTGATCGTTTTTCGCACTTCTTGGGAAAGACAGTATGCCTTAGTCGCCCAACCTAAATCCTCTTACACCACATTTTATATTGCGTAATGTCGCTAGATTAGGTGAGAATCCAAGGTGTCTAACCCGGATAGGTACCCCATTATTGGGTTGTACCCCAAATTTTTTTACCATGTACTAAGGGCCCTTGGTGGTGTTCCGGTTACCCTTAGCCACGTTATAGGTACCCCATTAAATGACTTACTTTAGGACTTTTCCTCTTACGAAATATAGCTTCGCGAACTAAGGTGTACGCCACAAAGGTTTGCCTGTATAAAATTTTCTGCGGCTCTCTTTATTTTTTGGAGGCTGATCACAGATTGCGGTCTTTTATTCGCAAATTAATGAAATTTTAATCGGAATATAAATTCTGAAAATTCGTAACTTTTCCCAATTTCCTGCGAGCAAACAATATTCGTAAAATTTATCACGAAATAAAAATTTTGTTTTGCCACATACCTCATTTCCACGAGCAAACGTACTGATTACCTTCTTGTTTTATTATTTTCCTTCTTCTTTCTTCGCAAATCACAATTCCTTATTATCATCGTAAATTTCTTGTATGATTATCATCGTAACTTTATTCTCTTTTTCCTTAATCCTCTGCCATTAAATTTTCACTTCTTTTCACAACCTTTGCTCTTTTTCTCCAATTTTCCTTCTCAGCAATTTTTCCTTCGCAAACTTCTACTTCTGTATCGTAACATTTCTTTCCTCAGCCCAATCACCCTTGATAATTCCAATACCCTTCATATGAGGAAACTTTATGCACTGATGTAGAGTGGAAGCTACGCCTAGAATTCCATGAAGCCATGGTCTTCCTATCAAAGCATTATATGGTGATTCGACATCAACAACGCAGAACAGAATTTCAGTTCGCATTCCACTTAATGGAATTCGCATGCTCACTTCTCCTTTGGGCTTGTTGGCAGTTCCATTAAAACCATAAATTCTGTAAGTAGAAGGTATTAAATCTGCATCTTTTCCCCCATAGTTTTGTAAGCAGAATAGAAGAGGATATTGACAGAACTTCCCGTATCAATCAAAATCCTATTAAGACCAATTGATTCTTCCTCCATATCATCTTCGTTTTCTTCCATATTCATGTAGATTGCTAATCTTACTACCAATGGATTATCATGTGCTTCACAACCTTCTAGAATTTCAGTGACTTCAAAAGAAATTTCACGTTTCTGCCAATCTTCAAGTCGTGAAATTTTTGCGATGTTCATTACTTCCTTTCCTTCACCATCCCTCGCATATACCCCGCTTAACACATTATCATGAAAATCCTCTATGGTTTTATATGAATGAACAATGGAATTACAGAAAACATTCCTTGCTTTTGATCCCACTTCTATATGTAGGATTTCTTCTCCTTTTTCTTTTGTTGTGTTCTCCCTGCGAGTTATGACTGGAGCCTGTGGTAATTGTTGCGACTGTGTCTGCTTAAGTAAAAATTGATTTAGCTTTCCTTGATCAATCATTCGCAAGATTATCCTCTTGATATTATGGCAATTATTTGTAGAATGTCCATGGAAATGATGATATGAACAAAATTCATGACTTCTTGGACCCATTGGTGGTTCCTTTCCCATGTTCCATGGAGTTGGTATATTATCTACCAGGATAATTGCTTGCCATATCTTTTCTACACTTGTATTCAAAGGTGGCAACTTTATCTCTTCCCTTACCATTCTTTGACCTCCTTGACCGTTGTTATAATTTTGTCTCTGGTTCCCTTGTCCAAAATAATTTTGCCTTTGTCCCCCATAATTTTCTTGTTGTTGATCTAGTCTTGGAATTTGGTTATTTCCTATTCGATTATAGAAATTATTCTCTCTATCATACTATTCTTGATCTCTACTGCCCATTGCTACCATTTTTGGCTGGCTATCATTGATTTTCTTCTCTTCTGAAATTTGCGAAGAAGTTTGTGAGGATGTTTGCGAAGTACCTGCTACTACATTGATTATTTTGGGAAGTAAATTTGCTCCTCCCTCTTGATTGCTAGTGTTTGCTACTGGATATGACTCCATACTGTTTTGCTTTTCCTCTAATGTAATGTATTCTTCCTGCAATTCTCGTAACTCTGTCATCATTATGGAATTCTTTCTTCTGAAGATTTGAACATATAATTGTTCAGTTGCGAACATCGCATTTATGAAGGACATAATCAAGTATCTCTCATCCACGCGCCCTGCCATATCACTGCACATAGTCTTCCATCGTCTTACCAAATGCTTCAAACTTTCACCCACTCTTTGTTTTAAACCAAATACATCTTCAATACCAAGCCGTGAAGAGTGATTTGTGATATACGCTCCAAGGAAAGTTGCTTGCAAATGATTGAATGACGTAATAGTGTTCTTAGGGAGTCCTTCGAACCACTTTAAAGCTTCCCCTGTTAAACTCGATGCGAAGTACTTGCATAACACAGCATCATGATTTTCCCATTGTAACATGCATCTTATGTATGCTTTAATGTGCTGAATAGCACATGAAGTCCCATCAAAGATACTGGTAAGTGTGGGCAAGTTGCATTTTGGTGGAATTCCTCCCAATTGTACTTCTCTAGCAAATGGAGTCCTCGCATCTTCTTCTATTGCTTCATCTAATTGCCTTCTATCTCCTCCTCTTCTATTGTTTATCATCCCTCTCATTTCTGCTAATTCTCGAAAGATTCGTGCATTTGCCTCAGAATTCTCATCCATTGGTCTTTTTAATGCAGCTTCTCTTCTTCTACGTTCTTGCGCTTCCTCCCTTGCGATTCTTCGCATTCTATCATATTCTTCATTAATGTTTTCATTTGCATAATTTTGCAAATATCTTCTTTCTAAATTATCATAATTGTTCAGTTGCATAGCATCTTGGAATTCTTGTTCTTCCATTTCTATTCTTCTCATTCTTCTCATGCGAATATCAGGAATTTCTTCTTCTTCATTTCTCCTTCTTCTGTGATTTATTTCTTCTTGATTTGCTTGTACTCTGATTCGAGAATTTGGTTCATTCCTCTCCACTTCTGTTTGTTGGTTTACAATTCTTCTCTTAATTCTTTCATACTCAACATTTTGTTTGTTACGAGCCTCTTCATGTCTTCTTACTCCATTCTCGTGATTGTTTTGATGTATTGCTTGTTGTCTATCAGTTTCTTCCATAAGTTGCTGTTCTTACTCTCGATTCTGATTGTTTTCTCTAGGATTTGGTCTTGTTCGCAAATTCCCCATGCTTTGTTCGTGGTTTGGTATTAAAATGAAACGATTCTCTTGATTTCTTTCACCTTGATTCTGCGCTTGTTCTTGCATATTATTTTCATTATTGATTATCGGTGAATTTTGTCCTTCTCTTTCTGTTCTAACATTTGATCTTGCAACACTTGAGATTTCCTTCTTTGTAGTATCTCATTTTCCATCCTCAATTCTTGATTTTGTCTTGTTAAATTGGCACGTTCTTCAGCTTCGATCATTCGTTCTTTTTGGATTCCTTGTCTCAATGTTTCTAACATCTCCCTTTCTCTTTCAAGAATTGTTCCTCCCATCAACCTCCCATTTTCTCTGATTTGTGGTTCTCTATCTCCTTCTTCTGGTGTATTAGTTCTCCAAGTGTGTATACTCACTTGATCATGACCTATTATTTGTTGAGCTTGATTTCTTCGATTACTTCTTCTCCTACTAGGTTCTCCTGTTATATTTGATTCTCCTCCTGCAAGTCTTACACTTCTTCTTACTTCAGTTAATGGTTCTGATGTGTTTCTTCTTCTTGTCATTTTTCTGGTACAGGAATTCTTTCAATCCCTGTTTCTAGCGCCAATTATGTAGTTGCAGAATAACCTACAACTACACCCTCAATAGAATTAGTAAAAACTAAAGAAGTTCTTGATGATGAATAACAATTTTCTTATTAATGTCCTCAATTGATTACAAAGAAGTATCTAAATGGAACTAGAATAGTTACAACTTTCTCTATTCTCTTTCCTAAGATATTTTCTCACACTCACTAAAAGAACCTCTCAAATTTTACATTTGAACTCCTATTTATAGTAAAACTTATACAGCTGTATATGAATTGCGAAGTATCGCAATTCATACTCGCAAAATTACTTCATCCTCGCAAAACTTCATATTTCTCCGCGCTACTTCTATCATCGTATCATTTTATAACTCTTTTCTCCTTTATTTATTACGATACTCGTGAACTATTATCTTGCGATATTCAGTACTTACATCTCTTCCAGAATTATTCTGGCCTCAACACTCTCTTCACTTCCCTCCCTAAACCAACCCTTCTCCTCCACTTTATGACCGAAGAAAGTCTAGAGTGGCCATTTCTTGGTTTAGGCCGGACTTGTAAAGATTGATCTCTCGAATCTAAAAGTACTCCCTTGCAGTACATTATTTAGGGTTTAAATTGTTTCTCACTTTCACACATGCAATTACCAAAATCAGCAGAAACCATTTTCACCTATAAATAATTAGCGACCACAGCGGGAGGTTCGATCTTTCGGTTACAATGTCAATTTTCGACCGTCGATCTCGTTCTTCGACCCAGACGTCAATATGGTAGAGGAAGGCGATCCACTCCGACTCAGTTACCCGACAACCCGATTATCAGTCATGACACGACAAGGGATTACTGGGGACTTCCCAGAGGATATAAGCAGACGATCCGCCCAAGGATCAATGGCTCGGTTATCAGATGGCTCAGTAACGACTGGGGACTTCCCATGGTGGTGTTTTCCATAAAACTCGGTCTTACACCCGGAAGGTTCACTTTTCATCAGGAGACCTAAAAACCAAGTAAGTCTTACCTAGACAAGATATGTGGTTTGCTATTTCAAGTTTTCAAGACAAGATACATATTTTACCCCATGTCATCTACCAACACACGGTTCTAAGGTTTTTCCTGGGATGTCTGTGCCACTTTCAATCATAACCAAAATAATCAATTCCTAAATAATTCATTCCAAAAAGAATAACCCAAAAACGTCAAGGTAGTATTTGTCTATTAACCCGAGAAAACCAGAAAATCAATAAACCAAAAAACCAGGCGTCTCATGTGCCTTTCAAAAAAAAAAAACCCTTAAAGATAATAGGTCCAAAAGATAGATATATATTCAAGAGAAGTTTTCCAACAACGGCTTGGTCCTTTTGGCAAAGGCCTCCCTCGTGCTTTGGAGAGCCGCCCTCTTAAGTTTCAGCTTCCTGCACAACTTATTGAATTTCGCTTCCTGCTTCTTCATCATGTCTGCGAAAGGACCTTCAACTGCTCCGGCCATCAACCTTTCAACATTAGAGAGACCTTCAACGAACCAAGGAACGTTGAATTAGAAGCCCATACACATGTCACGATGGAACTTCCAGTTCGAGATTACATCCTCGGAAACTGTATGACCAGTACGTTGCACATCTCATCAATCGAAGATAAGGCTTCCTCCACACGCTTGACCAATGCATGTCGACTAGTGATCTTCTTAGTCGTGGCAACTTGACCGTAGCTTTCCCAAATTTTGGTGTACAATGTCGCATGTTTATCTGGAACGCTAAATCCTTCAATCAACACATGACCTGGGAAAGGGGACAGATACGGAGGATTGAAGGTGGCGCCTGCAACTAAATCATCAACTGGAAGGAGATCCCTAATTAAGATTTCACCCGCCGAAGTGCTCTCCTCCACTTGAGTCATGGCAGTGCCCTCGGGACGATCAATCTCCATGTCCAAGTCGCTAGCTGGCATATTTTCTGCAGTCGGAAGTACGGCTACGTCTTTACTCTAGTGGTCTTCCACTTTAAGATCATCCTCAGGAACGGTTTCCTCCTAAAAATCAAAATTTAGTTTTACTGCAAAAAAAAAGGGGGGGGAGAATAAAAACATGGAGGGGACTCACCGATTCGGTTTCAGACTGACTAGAAGAAGATTCATCACTGCTATCGAAAGAACTACTCCCGCGAGTCCCGCCATCTCTGGACTCTGAGCTTTCATCCTTCTCGGATTCCCCTCCGTCATGGGTAGGCTCAGCATCGCTTCCTTCTGTCTCAAGAGGTGTTGTTTTCTGACTACGTGCAAGTTTATCAAATGCGTTCATACTGCTGAGACCCTGGGCAAGGCACAAGGACAGACACTCAAGAATGAGACAAAGACATATGTAATTCGACTAAGTCAGGAAGAAAATTATATGTACTCGCATATTGGAGGAGCTAAAAGTCGGGAGATCCTCCATACCCTATTGAAGACCACCATCACGATTCTTAGACCTTCGCTCCTTCACTTGGGGACTGTCCAAGTCCAGAACAACATATTTCCTTTTGGTTAAAGAAGTATCCCTCAACAACGAATATTTTTCTAAAATCTCGACGGAAGGCCTACCACGAGTGTTCTCCACTACGACTTTCACAAATTCCTGGATAACGAGGAATTCACTCTTCCAGAATGCGTTATACTTGGAGGTAGTCGACGAATTTTGTTCCAAAAGCAAGAAAGGGAGGCTTCTACCCGGCGCGAGGACACTAGCATCAAGAACGTCTGATAATGAATCCTCTGGAGCCGCCAGCTGACGAACGAGAGGGACCCCTTTGTCGAAACCCATATTCCGAGATGCTCGTTCAATATTATAAGAGACTTCCTGACACGATCCTCGAAATAAAGACGGTATATATCCGGACGTGCAACTTCGCATGAATACAATCTCACCGACGCCCAGATTCCCTCCATCATAAAGCAAAGACATGTTTGGAGCATAAGCAAATGTACTAATTTGAGTTATGGACACATGCACCGGAGCCCATGGATGAAAATTAACCGCATACGAGTTGTCAAGGAACCTAATCAGTTTCAGACCAGTCTTTCAGCGCCTGTTCGACCAACGCAGTATTCTGGAGCCACCCCAAGACTCAGGAAGTATAGCCAACGGTTTCGGGGCATACTTCACGAAATGCTCCCACAATCATGCCTGGAGAAAGGCGGCATGAACATACAAATCCACTTTCATATGGCCGTTCTAGGCGCGCATGTCCGAAACTAGCTGGTCCAGGTGTGCATATAGAGAACCAAGAAACAAACCACCGAGGGGAAGAACGACACCTTTTGCCAATTTTATGGCAAACTTGATAATTCCATGTCTTATCTCTTTCTTGCCCGAGACGTCATCAAAAATATCTCTGGATAGCCAAAGAGCCAAGAACACTGCAACATGAAGCGTACTATTCTTCTGGTTCGATTCTGATGCGTAAGGAAACCACTGGGACACCCACCAGTCATAGAAGCACTTCATATCATTTTTTTTTGCAACTAGGGTGACATGCATTTCTTCTTCATCAGCGGACAACTTAACATTAAGGTTTCCAACTAGGGAAGGTTTAGCAGTATAACAACACTCTCCAAGGAAACAGTCATTTCACCCCATCTGCATACGGCCGTGTGGGTGTCCGGACACCATTTGGCAACAAAAGAAACCAAGCCTGGGATGTCTTTCCTAATCTGAAGCATTGTAGAAGCCGCAACAGCGTCGACAATCCACGCCCTGGTCAAATTGGTCTTTACGGGTTCCTGGTCCATCATAAATCGAGTCCATTTCTCAAAAGGAACGCAACAGACTTGCAGGGATTTTAAAGTCGATAGAAGAGGCAAGATATTCTTTCCTCTGAAGGAAAAACCTTATTACGCTTCCTGGACGAACCGATCAATCCTCTCCTTCACTTTCCGAGACAGTCAGAAGAATCGACACATAGCTGGGATGGTTTCTCCTAACCATGGCCTATGTGGTGAAGAATTCATCATCTATGTTTGGTCTGGAATCGCAAACGTCTTCCGATACAGCAGAACTCTCCTCAAGTGACATCATAATGAAAATTTTCTCAAACAACTATAGCGGAACAATACGAGGAGAAATTATTACGGAAAGTGCACGAAAGTTATTTTTTCACCCAAGACGCAAGCCAGTCTGTTTCAAGGCCGTACCCTACATCATGGAATTCTTATCCAACCGAGGAGGTGCGCCCCTCCATGGGAACCACGCACACGGCCACACCAAGACAAGGAGTAAACCCTAAAAAATAGGTTTTTGTGGGAAGACATGGAAATTACTATCACGTGCCTACCTCGCACAGTGAGTGGGGGCGGTCAATATTACTATGATATTCATGCCTAAGTGTTACGACAAGCTAGGGAAAAATACCTAAGATTCACGCCAAGCCAACATTTCTACAAGGTCGTGAAAAGGTACGCCTACAACTAGGGTTTACACCAGCACACAAAAAAAAAAGAGAAAGGGGATCATGCACACGGCTACACCGAGACAAAGACTAAACCCTAAAAACTAGGTTTTCATGGGAAAAGGAATGGCAATTACTATCGCGTGCCTACTTTGCACAGCGAGTTGGAGTGGTCAACTTACTACGGACGTGGAAAGGTACGCATGCAACTCGGGTTTTCAAAAAAAAAAAAGAGCAAAAGAAAAGAAAGTCAAAGGGAAGTACTGGAAGACATACTTAATCCGCTCGTCCGCTTCCCCGCTACCAAGCAACAAAAGAAGAAATAATGAAGGCGTAAGGGAGAGGTCGGCCATCCTTTTTATAGGCGTGATACTTGGGAGTTCGAACCAGGAAAGGATTTCCAATTTTGAGCCAAGCAAGGAAAAGAGGAAACAGGTCCCGCAAAGACCAATTTCCACGTCCAAGACCACTCACGCCATACCACGGACCCACCGCGCCTAGCCGCTCATGTATGCCATTGCCGCGGCCCTAGCTAAGCCCTCGATCCATCACTGCGGCCCCACCATGCCTAGCCGTCCTTGAACGTTCCACTATGCCATTACCGCAGCCCCTGATAAGGCCACGCCATGCCAAGCCGCCTGCTCCACTGTCACGACCTTATCGTCCACGCGCGTTTACCTTACCAAGCCATCGCTCCATCATCGTGGCCCCATCACGCCTAGCCGCCCATGCACGTTCCATCATGCCATTTCCGCGGTCAGGACCACGCCACCTCTTGGCCCCTCGATCCAAGCCATCCACTTGCTTCGCCTTCCAAGACCGCGCCCCCTTTTTCTTGGAGATGTACGACTAGACCAAGACGATAACTTTTATCTTACCACTCCACGGTTTACATTCCAAGTACAACTTGCGCAGGGCCTCCAACACGGGAATCCAAAACTCTCCTCACCACTCAAAAAGGTTAGTCGGATTCTCCTGACCATCTTTGCAATGATTTACATCTCAATTCCGTCCTCGTCTGCTACCATCATATGCTTACCTCACAACAAGGCACCTGTTCCGAGCTAAGCATGGGACTTAATGTTGATGGTGGTTTTTAGCTTAGGGTTAAAATCGTAAAACACTAAACCTTAGCAGACAGTGATGTCACAACATTTAAAGCAACAAGCATTTACTAGGCACATTTACTGAAACCTTTAATGTGCCTCTAAAATAATTATCGGGGTATATTTTTCAAATTAGGGTTACGAAAAGACAAACCCAAATTTCCATGTGTGCCAATGGAAAATCATGCCAGCCATACCAACCGCGCCAAAGCATGCCAACCATGCTAGCCGCACCTCTGTGCCAATGGCAAATCATGCCAGCCGCACCAACCGCGCCAAATCATGCCAACCATGCTAGTCGCACCTCCGTGGCAATGGAAAATCATGTCAGCCACACCAACCGCGCCAAAGCATGCCATACATGCTAGCCGCACCTATGTGCCAATGAAAAATCATGCCATCCACACCAACCGCGCTAAAGCATGCCAACCATGCTACCCGCACCTCTATGCCAATGACAAATCATTCCAGCCACACCAATCGCGCCAAATCATGCCAACTATGCTAGCCGCACCTCTGTGCCAATGGAAAATCATGCTAGCCACACCAACCGTGCCAAAGCATGCCAACCATGCTAGACGCGCCTCTGTGCCAATGGCAAATCATGCCAGCCACACCGACCACTCCAAAGAATGCCAACCATGCTAGATGCACCTCTGTGCCAATGTAAAATCATTCCAGCCACACCAACCATGCTAGTCGTACGTCTGTGCCAATGGAAAATCATGCCAGCCACACCAACCGCGCCAAAGCATGCCAACCATGCTATCCGCACCTCTGTGCCAATGACAAATCATGCCATCCATAACGACTGTGCCATGCCAAACACATCTCGCCATGTCCCCTCATGCCGCGCCACCATGCTGGCCTTCCCCATGCGGCTACCAAAGTGAAGGCGTGCAACAATCAACAGTTGCCCTTCAATCCCAGGAGAAAATCCTGTCCGTCTAAGGTCACCTCACGACTTTTGGCCCAAAAACCCTAGCTTGGTCACGTACCTAGCCAAGCTATCCGCGCCATGCCAAAAACATCTCGCCATGGCCCCTCATACCGCGCCACCATACTGGCCTTCCCCATGCGACTAGAAAGTGAAGGCGTGCAACAATCAACGGTTTCCCTCCAATCCCAGGAGCAAATCCTTGCCGTCTAAGGTCACCTCACGACCTTTGGCCCAAAAACCCTAGCTTGGTCACGCACCTAGCCAAGATAGCCGCGCCATGCCAAACACATCTCGCCATGGCCCCTCATGTCGCGCCACCATGCTGACCTTCCCCACGCGGCTACCAAAGTGAAGGCGTGCAACAATCAACGGTTTCACTTCAATCCCAGGAGCGAATCCTGGACGTCTAAGGTCACCTCACGACCTTTGGCCCAAAACCCTAGCTTGGTCACGCACCTAGCCAAGCTAGTCGCGCCATTCCAAAACGCCCTTACCTTGGCCCTAGCCATGCCATTCATCCATGGAAAACCCTTGGCCCCACATTCCAGGCCAAACCAAACCTAGCCAAGCTAGCCACGCCATGCCAAACGTAATTTGCCTTGGCCCTAGCTATGCTAGTCACGTCATGCCAAGCCAAACGCCCTTGCCTTGGCCCGAGCCACGCCATACGCCCATGGAAAACCCTTGGCCCCACATGCCAAGCCAAAATCGCACCTAGCCAAAGCTATCCACGCCCAAGGTGAACCCTTGGCCCCACATGCCAAGCTTAAACACAACCTAGACGCTCCACCACGTTGGCCCTCACTACGCGGCTACCAAAACGAAGGCGTGCAACAATCAACGGTTTCCCTTCAATCCCAGGAGCAAATCCTAGCCATCCAAGGTTACCAGACGACACATGGTAACCTTTGGCCCGAAAACCTAAGTTTGGCCACGCCAAACCATGCCATGCCAATGGCATGCCAACCTAGTCGCACCACCACTACGCGGCTACCAAAAACAAAGGCGCGCAACGATCAACAGTTTCACCTCCTCTCAAGATTCAAAATCTCGACCGTCGAAGGTCACCAGGCTAGCAAGTTTCCCTAGCTTGACTTGCCAATCCACAACAATATGCTCCATGTTTTCCAAAAACATTCGAGACATCAACACAAACTGGGGGACGCTCATTAGGGTTTTGGTTTGGTGGTCTATAACGTGCGGCATACACAAATGCCCGTTTCAAGATAGTGTAATAAGATTAAGGCGGTTAGTAAATGCAAGAAGCAACGGTAAAATTCTCCTTCATTATGGGACATCAGTTCCATCAAATCCCATCAATACCAGGCGTTACCACCTCTTACCATTTAACTCATCCGTTTTCTTTTCTTAAGAGGCCAGAGTACGTTTCTTTTTGGACTTGTATAAGTAGGCTTACCTATTTCCACCAAAGACACGAGTTCTTAGTCAGGGAAAATACCACACTTATAAAGGCAACTCTTGTTATCTTTCTCAAAGCTCTCACCTTCTGATACAAGTCAAGCACTGCTCTTCCAGAATTATTCTGTCCTCAACACTCTCTTCGCTTCCCTCCCTAAACCAACCCTTGTCCTCCACTTTGTGACTGAAGCAAGTCTGGAACGGCCATTTCTTGGTTTAGGCCGGACTTGTACAGATTGATCTCTCGAATCTAAAAGTACTCCCTTATAGTACATTGTTTAGGGTTTAAATTGTTTGTCACTTTCACACATGCAATTACCAAAATCAGAAGAAACCATTTTCACCTATAGTATAATTAATGAAATGTTGATCATGAGATCAATGTAAAATTATTAGCGTTTGAATATGGAATTATGAACCTTGAACTCAAAACCCTAATTTGATCAATTGATGATTTATTGAAAATAAATCACGGAATGAAGGAGGTACCGACTACATGGGACCATGGATCGACCATGTAGTTCCCAGATGCTCACGTGAGCAAATATCAAGGTCTCCTGAAGACCAGTTGATTCGTTGATGAAAGGATGATTAAATGCTGGTTTAATCATTTAAATAATGCTCGTCTGAGCCTTAGGTGATAAAACCTAATTAATTATGAAGATACGAGGGACCGACCAAGGGGTCATGAAACCGGCCCTTGGTGGTCACGGGATCGAATGATGATCATTTCATGAAGTTCCAGGTTGTTTGGAAGAGTTTTGGACCTAATACGAGCAATTCCGCAAATTAGGTCAAACTGTGAAAATACGTGGGACCGGCCTCTTGCAAGCCAAAGAGCCAACCCTGGTCATTCAAGGTAACATTCTCATGTCACCAAAGTGTTCGTATCTCAGTTCTGAGAATTTTGGTATTTTCAGATGTGCATTTGAGCAATCATTAGAGAAAATATGAAGAAATCAGGGATTTTTGATGAAACCGTCAAAACCTTCATGAGATGAAGGAAAATAATTTTAAAAAATGAAGGAATTATGAAGTGTGGGACCGTCCATGGCCAAGGCGTGGACATCCGGCCAAGGAGCCCGTCCCACAATATTTTCCTATTTTTTATAATATTTTTTCATGATTTTAAAGAAATATGACAAAACCAAGGAGTTTGTTGAAAACCAAGGAGTTTTTGTTGAAATCAAAGAGTTTTGTTGAAATCAAAGAGTTTCCTTGAGATGAGGAAAACTTAAGAAATAATAATAATAAAATAAGGAAGTATGGGACCGGCTTGAGCATGGCCGGCCGGCTAGGGCCTGGTCCCGTGCGTTTTTTTCCCAATTTTATGTATTATTTCATGATTTGAAGGAATTTTCATTATTTGAAGGAAATATCATGAAATCAAGGAATTTCATGGGATTAGGGAAATAATAATAAAATAATAAGGAACCATGAGGTGTGGGGTCGGACGGGATCAAGGCATGGTCGGTCGGCTAATAATCACGGCCCCACCATATTTTCCCTAATTTTATATCATTTCCTCAGTGTGAAGGAAACACCATGAAACTGAGGAGTTTCCTCAAAATGAAGGATATTTGTTCAGATGAAAGGATTTTGATGAGATCAAAGAAAATAAAGAAAATATGATAAAATATATGAATGGGCGTGGGACTGACCACGACATGACTGGCCGGTCGGTGGGCTCACTCCCCTAGCGCCTTGACTAATATTTTATTATTTATTATTTTCTTTCCTATTTTTATAGGTTCATCGTATCGTCGTATTTTGAAATACTTGTTTGTTCATTCAGGTGTTTGTTAATGTATTATTAGTCGAATACATATACACCATTTTGGTCGGGGCTTACTCGAAGGTAACTCAGATGCCCATGTGTTGAATATTTATTACTCACCCATGGAATTCTGCTGGGAATAACCATAAATTGAAGTAACGAAATATTATGAAGAATATTGAATATTTTTCAGAGATTCAGTGAATGAATCTAATGATTTTAAGAATAAATAATTGATGGATCTATACTAGTACGATCGTCTAGGAGCATTAATTATTCGAGAATTGGGAGCTATGAGCTTGTTGAAGCGTTACATTTCTTTTATATAGTCAGGGAAAACATTGTTACATCTTGAAGACGTTATCGCTCTATACTAGCAGGCAAGCTGTCTAGGAGCCGTCTAATCTTTCTATTCTATAAAGAAGTTGTTACTGAAGTTGCTCCGTGTTCGTGAGATATGCATTTGCCTTAGCTGAGAGACTACATATCTATATATACTTTGAGAGATAACATTCTCAGTCAGAGATTCTTGTGGCATGAGCTTTCATGCTTTCGATAAGAGACATGAGACTTAATATTCATCTGATTACTGGATCAAGAATACATATAATTATGGGTTTACGATTTTAGCCTTTGTCAAAAATCCACCATCTACAATTGCAAACCCTGATTTGAAAACTATATAAAGGAGACATCTAGCAATTGGAAAAACTAATCCCCACACCTCTTGTGTGATACTAGTTGGTTTGCTAGAGTCGATTATCCTTTAATCGTAGGTTTATTCTCGAGACCCTGTCGATTAACGACTTAAACACTTTATTGGGATTGTGAAGCCAGACGAATCTACTTCTATTGTAGTTGCGCGATCTGATCTTGCCATTTTCTATCGTTAGAGTTCAATTGAATAATTGGCTTGGGATTATATTCCGATACATCAAGATAAAGAAAAATCACAAACATCTTCGTCTCATCGTCTGTGATTCCGCAATATCTAGTTTCGCTACCATACGATTTAGATTATTGTGAGGTGATTGATAATTCTAGGATGTTCTTCGGGAATATAAGTTTGGGTTATCGATTGGTTCCTATTTACCTTGATTTTATCAAAAGACGGAACAAAACTCGTAGGTTTATATGTGGGAGACAAATTTATCTATTATCGTAGACTTTTCTGTGAGATACAGATTTGTTTATTAAAGTCTTCGACTTTGGGTCGTAGCAACTCTTGGTTATGGGTGAGATCCGAAAAAGTGGGGGTCTAACAACCACACCCAATATTTTGATTAGCAATCTGTATGGACAAACTCCAATATACTTTCTAGAGAATCAACTAGACAGACAGACTCAATCAATAAAAAATATATCAAAGAGTTAATGTCGCTCTCACTTGATTTGATATTTACTCAAGCAAATAGAAATCTGCGAGTCTTTATCAAATACAAGGAGATAACTTGGATGGTACCAAAGACCAATATCCAAGTTTCAATCAATTGAAATCAACAACCAAAAAGGTCATATATTCTAATTGATTGAATGACGCATAACCTGTATTATTTCAATTATATAACAAAATATAATGCAGAAAAGGAATAACACAGACACCAGAATTTTGTTAACGAGGAAACAGCAAATGCAGAAAAACCCCAGAACCTAGTCCAGATTAAACATACACTGTATTAAGCCGCTAAAGACACTAGCCTACTCCAAGCTAACTTCGGTCTGGACTGTAGTTGAACCCCAATCAATATCACACTGATCCAAGGTACAATTATGATCATACGTCTCTGATATCAGCAGGATACTACGTACTTGATTCCCTTAGCTGATCTTACCAATAACTAAGAGTTGCTACGACCCAAAGTCGAACACTTTAATAAACAAATCTGTATCACACAGAAAAGTCTACAATAATAAATAAATCCGTCTCCCATGAATATACCTACGAGTTTTTGTTCCGTCTTTTGATAAATCAAGGTGAACATGAACCAATCAATAAAACCAGACTTATATTCCCGAATAATTGCTCAGTTTTGTCAATCACCTCACAATAATCTTAATTGACGTAGCGAAAAAAGATATTGTGGAATCACAAACAATGAGACAAAGTGCTTGTGACTACTTTTATATCTTGCCTATCGGAGATAGAAATATCAAGCCAATTATTACAATTGTACTCATACGATAGAAACAGAAAGATCAGATCACACAACTACAGGAAAAGTAGTATCGGTATGGCTTCACAATCCTAATGAATTCTTTACGTCGTTAACCTGGTTTTAGAAGAAAAAAAACCAAAGGTTAAAGGAGAAACGACTCTATCTTAGCACAACTAGTATCACATAGAATGTGTGGGGATTAGTTTTACCAGTTGCTAGAGTTCTCCTTTATATAGTCTTCAAATCAGGGTTTGCAATCAATGTTAGCTTGCTAACAAAGCATTCAATATTCACCGTTAGATTAAAACCTGATTAGATTCAAGCTAATATTTATCAACCGTTAGATCAAAAACAAAGCTTGTTACACACACATGTAATGCACGTTTCTAGGATTGTGTAACCGTACCCAAACTTGTACATTAGTTGGTTCAACAATAGTTAACCAAATGGTTAGCCATATGATAACTTTCATATCAACCATATTCTTCTTCACCATAACTAGTTTAAATGACTCAAATGAACTAGTTAGAGAGTTGTTCAATTGTAAGGAAATCTTATGTACTACATAAGACACAATCGAAGAAAAAACGATGTGATTCACTCGAATCTATTCATGAAATGTAAAGCCACGGTTTGATATAGCATTCCTTAGTTTATTAAGATAAGTTCACAAATATCGTTTTTAGACATAACCTACTCAAGTTCGCGGACTTAAGTTTCTGGAAGGAGTTCACAAACTTCTGTAGAAATTCTCGAGTCGAGAACTTCTGCTAGTTCGTGGACTGAAGCTCACGCACTTTCAGATTCACTTGATCAACAAAGTTCGCAAACTTTGGTTCAAGCAATAAGGACTTATACATATATGTGTTTCCATAACAATGTTTGTATCCTCCAATGGTTATATTGTCTAAACTCTCATTTCAATCATTGAAACATTCTCAGGGGGCGTTATATAGTTGTTATTCACAAACTATTTTTCGTCAGAGCAATTTCCAAAGTGATTGAAACATGACATGACTTTCATCACTAGGTAAAGATGAACTTGACTGAAGCGAAAGCTTTACCAATACATATTTCGAGAAATAGATAAGCGAGATATACTCAGCTCGAAGTACCACATGTGTATAATCAAAGTCTATATAGCAAAACGACTTTTGTCTCAAGATATGAGATAAAGTAGATAGACTTTTGAGTGATAGATAAGTTTAAGTCTCCACATACCTTTTAGTCGATGAAGATCCACTGGTTCCTTGAGTAGTCCTTCATCTTGTATAATGATCGCCATGGAGTTCTTGAGCTCAACTACACTTACTATCCTAGTCCTAGACCTTAGCTATAGTAGACTAGAAATCTAGACTTATAGTTTTGATCAGTAACATTGAAAAACATGCTTGAGATAGCAACGCATATGAGTTCTACCGAGCAGTGCTCTAACAATCTCCCACTTTTTCAATTTTAGTGGAAAAATTAGTAATACATATGGAATACAAAAAAATATATAAATAAACTTTTATAACTCCTATTCCACATGTCTAATCTTCAACATTACTCGAAATCTTCGTCACTTCCAAGTACTTTAATGATCCCAAAGGTTGTAAGTTTAGCATCATCGTTGTTGAAAATCTATAGCTATAACAATGAGAAAACAAGAGTTCTCAATCATTGTTATACATCGTCATAGTATCATTACACAACATCAAAATCTAATTGCATCACAACCTTAACAACAATACTATGGTGATACGTCACTCCCCCTTAGTCAATACCCAATCTCACATGGAAACCACTCCCCCTTACATAAAGATCCGAAAACTATATGTATTTGTAGTGTGGACTACATATTAATTCTCCCCCTTTTTGTCAATAAAATTGGCAAAGGTACAATAACGGGATCCTAATGAAATTTTCGTAAGAGACATTCCATGACCAAGAGTAAATGTATATCATCTTGTTTAGATGCAATCATAAAGCCGAAGCTGAATGAATTCATCAAGGAGTTTATAAACATACAAGATAACCCCTATAATATTCCACAGCCGTACTCCCCATAAAGAATTGGCAATTGAGCACAAGTTCAAAAGAACTCTCCCCCATAAAATGTCATTCCTGAAAGAACAACAAGAGCGACCTTAATTTCGAAAGAAAAGAAGGATTTCTTTGGACTCAACAAATCACATACAAGTATGAATTTGAAATCCGAAAAGAAATATTCAATCAAATTAACCATAAGCGAACCATGATTAATTTGACTAAATATACTCAACACAAGTAAACTTATGGAGACTTAGAAATCAATTAGATTAATCACAAGAGAACTCATAATTAATCTAATCGAAGTACACAACTAAACTAATCAATTTAATTGGCCATGCTCAACAATAAGCATCTTATGGAACAACAAATATGCCAACACAATGACTCAGTCGATATAGCTCAACGTAAGACACCTTATGGAACAACACAGTATTTACACAAAAAATTGTGGATCGGAGATCGACAATATACCGTGGAATAATCAAGGATTCATTCTATTTCCCATCACCATTTGCACAATGACATACAATAAACATAATCCTTGAATCACAAAAGATTTTAACCTATCTTACATCAATAATGGACAATATAGGCTTAACTTTTGTGTTTGTCAAAAGTCTATTTATTCTTTTATCAATACTTGCATATTAATTCACGAACGACTTTACTTTTCAAAAAGTATGGGACAATTAAGTTCACGGATGTAAACACACATATCCCATAACAATATTGCAATATTTAAAACCATAAAGATTAATACTGCAAAAATCATCTTCCAAACAAGTTTAGAATTTAAACCAATAAATCTAAAAACAAGAAGATGAAAACTTTGGACATAGCTATGTATAATCACAATAATGGCTATTCCAAACACTAGTTATTCTTCTAAACAAAACACGAAAAATATAAGATTTACTAGGTAAATATCAAAAACAAACACACTAAGCTGAAAAATACTTCCATGCCTCAGCGAACTAAAGTCATATAGATAGTTCGGGACCTTCTTGAGTCTTAAGGTCTTGGATCTTGTGAACGATAAAATCCTCTGCTCCTTTGAAGAGGAAAGGATATCCTTATTGGGAAGTTCTTTAACACGGGTTTTTATGAGAACAAGATCAGACTTAACCTTTTTCAACTCAGTTCTTACCACATCAAGACACTTCATTATATCAACAAGTTGATGCTTTGCCTCCTCAAATTTCTTTAGGAAGTCTAGAACTACATCTGATAAAATTTCTTCAATCTCTTCTATATCCGAAAGGGAATCATAAGATTGAGGAAGGGAACCTTCAACTTCAACAAGTGTTCCCTTTTCTTTATTGAATTCGAAATATTTTTCCTTATCAATAAAACCTTAAGGAAAATCCCATGAGCAGGAAGAAGAAGAAGCCATTGATAATATGAAACCTAAAGTAATAAGATTAACTCAATAGGATAGGTACATATAATAAAAACTTGAGAGATTTAGGGTTTACAGAATAGGTTTAAAATAAAACTCGAAACCGTACGTGTACCCGTAAGATGAGTATTCACAAAGCTCTGCACAGAAAAAACTACACTTTTACTTTTCATAAGTAAGTTTAGGCAAGGAATACAAAACAAAAAAATACTCACGAAACAGTGTTTGACCAATTATCCTTCTAAAAAACGATAAGGTAATAGCTAGATAATTAGAGTCACTTTGTTATGGAGTATACCTATTCAATTCTCTCACAACTAGGCTTTTTGTATGTGAGATATTCAACCTTGTGATTACTTCACACAAGTATGAGCCTTTAGCTCATTAAATGAACATTTTTCTTTTTTATCCTTCTATCTTTGACATGTGCTCTTCCCAGAGAGGTGAGACACTGCTTGATTAAGATATTTATCAGAAGGACTAAATCTAGGACCTCTTGCAATAGGTTCAAGAGGATCAGAATAGATAGGGATCCATTTTTTAGACTTAGATTTACCAGAACCATTCTTATAAGTATATAGGGAATGCTTTCTTTAACAACACAAGAATTTATGCCAGAATGCACTTGAGCCATGTGATGATTTCTAGAATAGAGATCATTTTTATAAGGTTTCTGGTTTTCTGTGAGCATGTGATTCACTGATGCGGTTGACTAACTATTTGTTCCATTGATAGTGGAGAGAAGCAAATTATGAAGATAAGAAATTTGTTTTCTTCTGGCAAAGCATGGATAGCATAGTGATTCCTTTTCCCACAGAAAGTACAGGTACCGTAATTAGCTCTGAAAATGTAAGAAATTGATTTTTTTACGTATTTGAGCAATAATGAAGTGGCATGGTCATTTTAACTTTTCAGTTAATTTCTTCAATTGATTGAGATTGAAGGGTTAAAACAGTTATATAAACTTTTATTTTAAACTCTAAAACTGATTTTATTTTTATTGGAGGACACTTCTTGAAATTAATTATTAATATTAAACTTCATCACTAAACTATGTTATCAATTTGAGGGTTAATTTGTCAGAATTTCTCCATATAGAAGATTGCAAGTTTTCCTTTTCCAAGGATTTATGTTGTAATTCATGTTCATTAGTTTAGAGTAAGAGATGCACTTAGTTTCTCTTTTTCTACACGAAGTCTATTGAGATATGATGAATGAGTCTCGATCAAACGTTTTTCTCTAATTGAGTCTTCCTTAACAATATCCTTAAGAGCACTAATCTTTTCACGTTGTAGAGTAGTTTCTTGGAGAAGTTTCTCAATATTGTTAGAGAATGACTCAATGATGTTATAGAGGTCACGTTCTCGATCAAGAGACTTTTCAAATTCATCAATAAGCTGATCATGATCCTCAAAATCAATGATCTCAGCAGAATTTTTTGAAATTCTGGTGAGCACCTTTTCAGCTTTTGCCAGAGTCTCACATGCCTCATGAGAGGAAGAAATGTCATTATCAGATGGAACATTCTTTCTACCTCGGGATTCGGAAGAATCAACTAAGGAATAATCCTTTGAGGTGTTTCCAAGACACTTGACATAATCAAAAGCTTTAGGAGACATCTTGGTATGTGCAAAGGAGATCTTGTCCTCAGACTCAGATTGCCACAAATACAGACTTGTAAGGTCTTGAACGTGTTTGCCTTCTCTGATACCAATTTAAAAAGCGGGGGTCTAACAACCACACCCAATACTTTGATTAGCAATCTGTATGGACAAACTCCAATATACTTTCTAGAGAATCAACTAGATAGTCAGACTCAATCAATAGAAAATATATCATAGAGTTTATATCTCTCTCACTTGATTTGATCTTTACTCAAGCAAACATAAATCTGCGAGTCTTTATCAAATACAAGGAGATAACTTGGATGGTACCAAAGACCAATATCCAAGTGTCAATCAATTTAAATCAACAACCAAAAAGGTCGGATATTCTAATTGATTGAACAACGCATAACCTGTATTATTTTAATTATATAACAAAATATAGTGTGGAAAATAAATAACACATACACCAGAATTTTGTTAACGAGGAAACCACAAATGCAAAAAACCCCAGGACCTAGTACAAATTAAACATACACTATATTAAGCCGCTACAAACACTAGCCTACTCCAAGCTAACTTTGGTCTGGACTGTAGTTGAACCCCAATCAATCTCACACTGATCCAAGGTACAGTTATGCACCTACATCTCGGATCCCAGCAGGATAATACATACTTGATTCCCTTAGATGATATCACCCACAACTAAGAGTTGCTACGACCCAAAGTCAAAGAATTTAATAAACAAATCTATATCACACAGAAAAGTCTACAATAATAGATAAATCCATTTCCCATGAATATACCTATGAGTTTTTGTTCCGTCTTTTGATAAATCAAGATGAACATGAACCAATCAATAAAACCAGACTTATATTCCTGAAGAATATCTCAGTTTTATCAATCACCTCACAATAATCTTAATCGACGCAGCGAAAAAAGATATTTTAGAATCACAAACGATGAGACGAAGTGTTTGTGACTAATTTTATATCTTGCCTATCGGAGATAGAAATCTCAAGACAATTATTACAATTGTACTCGTATGATAGAAACATCAAGATCAGATCACATAACTACAACAAAAGTATTATCGGTTTGGCTTCACAATCCCAATGAAGTCTTTACGTCGTTAACTTGGTTTTAGAAGAAGAAAACCAAAGGTTAAAGGAGAAACGACTCTAGCTTAGCATAACTAGTATCACATAGAATGTGTGGGGATTAGTTTTCCTAGTTGCTATAGTTTTCCCTTATATAGTTTTCAAATCAGAGTTTGCAATCAATGTTAGCTTTCTAACAAAGCATTCAATATTCACCGTTAGATGAAAACCTGATTAAATTCAAGCTAATATTTATCATCCATTAGATCAAAAACATAGCTTGTTACACATACATGTAATGCACGTTTTCTAGGCTTGTGTGACTGTAGGACCAGAATATCGCTACACCTATTCTTTGCGAGATTAACAACACTTCCCAGCGAGCATCACCGTAAGATCTTCGACTACACTTCACGAGTATCACAAAAGCCTTCAAAAGAGTGACGTAATAACTGACGATTGAAGAAAACTTGAGAAAAGTATGTTTGTTCTGCGATGGTTACAAAACTTGCGAGATTTAACATTGTAACTATCGCGGTACAATTGCATAATCAACCCGAAATAAGAGGGAAACTTAGCTGTCATCCACTATGTAACTACCCTATAAATATAGGCCCAATGTGTCCAGAGAAGGATGATGTATTTTTGAGAATTAAGAAAGTCTTGAGGAGAGAGAAACTTCAAGAGAATAGTTGTAATCTTGAATTCTTCCATTTCTGTAAACATTTCTGAAACCAAAATAATAAAGTGTCATTTTTCATCTTCAATTATGAGTTGATTATAGCAAAATCTTAACAAGGGTGTAGTGTGGGAAATCCTGCAACTACATTTTGGCGCCCAAAATAGGGAGAATCAAGCTAAAAAATCTCTAATTACAATTTGAAGATTTGAAGAAATTGTTAGAGTTGAAGAAATGGCTAGAAGAAGAAGAAATACATCAGAACCACCAACAACTATAAGGAGGAGTAAAAGACTTGCAGGAAAAGAAACAAATGAATTAGGAGAATCTTCAAGGATAAGAACAAGAAGAAATAGAACAAGGATTGAAAGAGAAGATCAAATTCCACAACTTAATCAACAAACACCGATACAAAATAGAAATGTGGATTATGATAGAGTGAGTGTGCATACTTGGAGATCGGATTCGAGGTAAGATGTAGAAGATCAACAATTAAGAGAAGGAAGAAGAGAAGAAAGAAATCAAGGAGTGGTTGAAGGATTAATTCATGGACAAGGCGAAAATGAAACAACAGATAATCCAAGACAAAGAATACAAGAAGAAAGAAGATTAGAGGCGGAAGAGCGTGCAAATTTAACAAGACAAAATCACTAGTTGAGAATAAAGAATTTGAGGTTACAAAATAGAAGATCAAGAAGTACTGTTAGATCGAATTCAAGATCATTAAGAGAAGAATTAAGGAAAAATTCTCCAACAAGGAATGCTAGAGGAAATATCCAAGAGGAAATGCAAAATCCAAATGAAGAACAACGTCATGGAGAAGAAGAGGTAGTAGAAGATCGCCATGATCCGCGTGGTGAAAATTTGGATAATAGATTTAACAACAGAAATCAAGAGGGAAGAGACAACCAAAATGATGAAGATAATCCAGAAGAAGGTAGGAGGATATTACATGGGTGAGATATCCAAAGAAATCGAAGAATAATTGAGGAAGAAATTGAGAGACATTATGCTGAACAAGCACGACTAGCTCGCGAAAGAGAAAGATTAAGGGAAGAGGTAGAAGAACAAGAATTCCAAGAGGCAGTACGACATAATAACCATGAAAATCGAGAAAGGATACGTACACAAAATCGTTATAATAATAATATCTAGGAAGAGTATGATAGAATACAAAGGGGAATAGAAAGACAATGAAGAGAAATGAAGAAATTCGCAGAGAAGTACAGTTGTGATTGCAAGAAGAAGGTGAAGCAGAATATCATAGAAGAAGGAATGCGGGTGTAGATGAAGACACACAAAATATCGCAAGGCAAGAGGTACATGAACGCAGGAGAAGGGAAGCTGCATTAAAAAGACCGATGGAACCAAATTCAACGGGGAATGAGAAAATTTTAAGAGAATTAGTAGAGATGAGGGGAATAATAAATAACATAAGAGAATGAGGTAGAAGGCAACTTGATGAATCTATTGAAGAAGCTGCGAGAACTCCATTCACTCAAGAAGTACAGTTAATAGGAATACCTCCAAAGTGCAATTTACCAGCATTAACCAGCATTTTTGATGGAACTACCTGTGATGTACAACATGTTAAGGCTTATGTTAGGTGTATGCTGCAATGGGAGAATCATGATGATGTATTGTGCAAGTATTTTGCATCTAGCTTAACTGGAGAGGCACTAAAATGGTTTGAGGGATTGCCAAAAAACACTATCACTTCTTTTGATCATTTACAAGCTACATTTCTGGGAGCATATATAAGCAACAATTCATCACAGCTAGGTATTGAAGATGTGTTTGGATTAAAACAGAGGGTTGGCGAGAGTCTGAAACATTTAACCATAAGATGGAAGACAATGTGCAGTGAGATGGCAGGAAGAGTAGACGAGAGATATCTTATCTTGTCTTATATCAATGCAATGTTCGCGACCAATCTGTTGTACATACAAATTTTCAGAGTCAAGAATACAATCACTATGACTGAACTACGAGAACTACAAGAAGAGTACATTGCTTTGGAGGAGAAACAAAATGAGATGGAATCATATCCAATCGCGAATACCAATTCAGTAGCAGCAAATGGGAGTTTACTTCCTAAAATGATTAACAATGTGGCGAGCAGCTCGCAAGCACAACAAGAGAAAGTGGATACTGATAACCAGCATAAGTTGGTAGCTATGGGAAGTCGAGATCAAGAAGAATATGAAAGGGAGAAGAATTATTACAATCGCAGTGGGAATAATAAGATTCAACGACTTGATCAGCCGCAAGAAACTTATGGTGGACATAGGAAAAACAATTTCAGAAGCCAAGGAAATCAGAAGATCATATGGGAAGAAATTAAGATGCCTCCTCTAAATGCTAGTATAGAAAAAATATGGGAAGCTATCATTTTAATGGAAAATATACCATCTCCATGGAATATGGGAAAAGAACCACATCCTAATAATCGTAGTCAAGAATTTTATCCTTACCATCACTTTCATGGTCACACAGTAAATGATTGCAGGAATGTCAAGAGAATAATTTTAAGGATGATCGACCAAGGAAAGCTAAACCACTTTTTAGTGGGACATCCACAATCTCAGCGATTGCCTCCGGCACCAGAAATTCGCAGGGTAAATACTGTAAAAGGAGCAGAATCATTCGTAATAGAAGTTGGGGCTAAAGCAAAGAATTTGTTTTGTAATTCCATTATACATTCACACAGAACAATAGAGGATTTCCATGATAATGTTCTAAGCAGAGTCTTCGCGAGAGACACAGATGGAAGAGAGATAATGAATATCGCGAGAGCCTCGCCATTAGAAGAATGTCAGAAAAAAATTATATCTTTCAGTGCACAAGAAGTACCAGAACCTAGCGAGCAGCATGATAATCCATTGGTGGTAAGATTAGAGATAAATCCAAAGCAAATATAAGTAGAAGATGAAGAAAATGATGATGAAAATTAAGATTCTTGGGCTATCAATAGAGTTCTAATAGACACAGGCAGCTCAGTTGACATATTATTTTATCATACCTATAAGACCATGGGTGGAAGAGACGAAGATCTAATTCCATCAACATATAAAATCTATGGTTTTAATGGTACTGCCAATAAACCCAAAGGGGAAATTGAAATGTGGATTCCATTGAAAGGGATAACTTCCAAGATATTGTTCTGTGTTGTCGACATTGAATCACCGTACAATGACCTGATTGGTCGACCTTGGCTACATGGGATATTAGGTGTAGCATCTACTTTCCACCAATATGTTAAATTTCCTCATCCTAATGGTGTTGGAGTTATTAAGGGAGATTGGGGAGAAAGCAAGAAATGTTATGAGATTGATATAAAATCTTGCGAGGAAAAAGCTGAGAAGAAGAGCAATTGGAAGTACAACATCAAGCAACGACAGAGATGTGAAAGATTAATGATTGATTCAATAGAGCAGCGAGAGGAAGATAATGGCGAACAACTCGTAGATAAAGAAAAAACAGCAAAACGTTACAGAGAAGCAGAACCAGAAGATAATAAGTAGAAAGGTAAAATGATGAAATTTAAAGAAGCTTACGCAGAATTTGTTTAAAGAAAATGCAATTGAAAAAGTACTATGTTTGAAAGAATTGCAAAATTTTACAAGAAAATCAAAGAAATAAAATTTTATCAGAGTTATAATGCTCGTGAGAGACGAGAATAACATTTCGCAGAGATTAATAGAATGGGATGAACCTTTATGGCGTGCACCTTAGTTCACGAATACAATTTCGCAAGAGGCAAATGTAAGACCTAATAGTGCGTCATATAAGGGGGTATCTCTTGACATGACTCAGTGATAAGGTTATACCGCTACTGGAACCTGAGTTATGCAGATGTTGGGGTTAAAGAAAACCTATCCAGGAGAGGGATCTTGGATTTCCAATTATATAAGGTTATACCCTGATTGGACGACTAAGGACCTCTTCTAAGGAGTGCAGAGTATGACCAAGGCGCCGAGGTACACGGTTGAGTCAAGGGTGCTCGGGGCGTACGAAACTACCCTGGACATCCTTGTCAAGTCTTGGCTATGATGCACTCGTCCTGAAGAAAACCCCACTTAGGGTGCATTTTTGTAACTATAAGCCATATAGGCATAAAGGACAAAAGGCTGCGAAAATAGCTGGTTGTTGGCAAATCTGGATGGGAGGAGCTAGACTTGTATGGATGATGTGCCCTCCTTGAAGGGGAAACCATGGGGAAGATAAGGGCGGCACCCTCCATTAGGGAGATGATAAGTGTCTAAAGACGGCAATGTCATGGGGCTTTATGATCGCAAGAACATTTAGGCCTGTCATATTGTCGCGTGACGAAAGTTATACAAAGGCAACAAGCCAAAAGAGAAAAGTTAAGATGAGATCAATGGGTTTTTACATTTAACAAGTGTAAATACGTCCTGCAATTTCATAGCAAGACGGCAATGTCATAAGGTTTAATTCTTGCAAGAGAGTTTATGCTTATCATATTGTCACAGAGATGTTGAAAAAATTGATAAGACAAGATCAATAGGTCAATACATGCAAATGTAAAGACGTCCTGTGATTTTGTCGCAGAAAGAAAAGATGTGGCAAAATAAGACCTTTAATTAGGAAGGCATAATAAGACCATAAGATTATTGCGATAATGCTCGCAGAATTTATGAGATTTGCGATTCTACGCAGAAATCATAAAGTTATGCAATTATTGCTAGCGATAACATCGCCGATATTGAGGCAAATTTAATTTGATTCACAACTAATATCTAATCTCTGCTCAATTTTTTCATATTGCAGATGAATAATAGAGGCAAGTATGGGAATGCATAGAATGATGAAATTATTATTCATCCATCATATGATAAAATTGCTTAGATGATACATTTATACAAATAATTAAAGGATAATAATTCTGATTGATTGATTATGTTGCAGAAAAAGAATTGTTTTCTAATTCATACATATAAAAGAAAAAGAAGTTTACACATCAAGTTGGAGAAGCTCGCAGCGATGTTACGAGAAGCAAAAAGTAAATGTACAAAATTTACAAAGAATAAAAAGAGAAGAAACAAGACTAAGTAGATCCATCAACATCTTCATCAGAGCTCTTTTCTTTTTCAGATTTATCTTCATTACCAGATTTCTCTTCTTCATCATTATCATTATTATCTCTATCTACGTCAGATTTCTCTTCCTCTCCAGATAATTCTTCATCATTATCATATTCGCTAGACTCCTCAGCTTCGCTATCAGAGATAACTAAATTTGGGGAATCAGCTGGAATTTCCTTTGCAAGATCGGGGTATGTAGAATGAGGGATACCATGATCATCACAGACTAGTTTAACATCGTCATTACGAACACGGAGAAGGGCATTACTAAAATTTGAAGATGAGATTTTCAATTTTTCCTTCAATCTAGAATACTTTTCATTGCGAGAAGATAGATTTCCAGCGAGTTGGCTTTTCTCTTCTTCTAACTCATCAAATCTTTTACGATGGTTCTTTTTGGATGCTGCGAGCAAATGATAACAAAGTTAATACATATAAGGATGATTCAATTAGGAAATAATTCAGGGAAATCATAAGAGTGATAATCTTCTTTTTCAGAAATCATGTCTTTAATTAAATCCGCTTGATCAGCATGAAGACTAACATCTACACCTAAATTAGTTCCGGCGTTATCAAGAATCTTCGCAGCCCAAGCAAACTCATCATCGCTATTAATAAGGAGACGAGATCGAACTTGAGTTTCCCTCTCAAGAAGATCTTCATTCTCACGGATAAGTTTATCTCTTTCCGATTGAACATTAAGAAGAGTTTTATGAAAGTTTGCTAGAGTCTTGGAGCCGTTTTTAACAGCAAGATCCTTCTCATCAATAAGATCACTATTCCTTTTTCTTAATCTATTCACTTCTTCCTTTGAACTAAGATAAAGGTTCTTAAACTTGTTGGTTAAATTTAAATTGAACCTATGTTCAATTTTTAAGAGATTAAGTTTGGATTTAAGTTTATCAATAGAGAGAGGTCTAATCCTATCGTCTGAAAAGTTACTTAAAGAGCTATTAAGGAAAGCAAAAAGAGTATTATCATCTACAGGTTCAGGGAAGGATTAGAAGAATGTAGCCTCGTAAGTAAGACCATAAATATCTGCAAAAATGGTTGCTTGGATAAGCTGCGATAGGGTGAGAAGAATTAAAAGAGAAAAGAAATAAATCATACCATAGAGTTGTTGATTGGCTTTATCAAGATCAAAGATTTTTTGCTTGTCAACTGAAGCTTCAGTCTCCGGCTGCTTATTTTTCCTGCGAAGCTCAACAACTTCAACTTCTAGTTTTTCTTTATCTTGACGAATATTAGCATCTTTCTTTTCATAAGTAATACGCCTATTGTCTAAATCAGATGCAAAAGAAAAATCAACTCTTCCAACCTACGATAGAACTATATAAATCAATGTCTGACAAAAATATCAATAGATACACAAAAAGGATGAACAAGTAGAAACATACCAAGCTGCCAAGTGAATTTAAGAGACTTGGAGTTAGCGATCTTGAAGCCTCGCGAAGGGAATCACTGTCAACTAGTATGGGAGCATCACAGACATTGGAGAGGGACTGGGATATTTCATTAATAGCTTCATCTCCATACTCATTTGGGATACCAAACATATTCTTGCCAAAAAATTTGGATAAATGAGCCATCGAAGAATCAGAAGAAGAAGAATTCTTTATAGAAGGGAAGATGTTATCATTGAAATCCTCGTCATTATTATCCTTGTCAAAATCAACACTTGGATTCTCTGGAATGGGTTGAGGAGTTGAAGAAGAAAAAGGTCGGGTCTTCCTTTTCTTCAAAGGAGGATCGCCAGATTCTTCACCGCGAGGGGCAGAAGACTTCCCTTTGGGAGGAACAGTAGATTTATCCTGATCGCTAGATTCTTCACCGTGAGGGGAATAAGACTTCCCTTTGGGAGGAATAGTAGGTTTAACCTTTAAAGATTTCTCCTTAGTTCTCGTGGGTTTGATTGGTTCTAGTTCTTCAATCTCCTGTGAACACAGATAAAGATAAGAAATAGGGACTACAATATATTGTTAAAGCTAATAAAACAATATTTCTTACTTCATCTGTGAAGGATTTAAGAGCTAAGAAAGTGCTGGGCTTCCTAAAAGTTTGGTAGCTGAGCCTCATTCTATCAATCTGAGAAAGATCAAAATAATTAGCGAGAATATAAAACATGAAGAAGATAGTGAATAATAATAATGCAAAAAGTTGAGAGGATATACTTCTTTAGATCTTTCAGGACAGTTGAAGACCCATGCCTCATACTCTGAGAGATTCGCAGGTAATGGGAGAGAACCAGATATATAAGGACCTTCAAGACATAATGGAAAAATAAACCACTTGTCATCGTTAGAGTGGCGAAGACCTTGATTAGTAGGTGTATGCCAATCAATGTCTAACATAAGAGCCTTATCATCAGCGATCTTTTCTTTCTTCAAGCGGACACCCCAGCAAGTACTATCCCTCTTCATAGGAACTATCTTGTAATTTTTGAAGAAATTCTCCACAGTATAATCTGCATAGACAATGGGAACATCTTTAAATTGAGGATTCTTCATAGCTTCGGGATGGCGAGATCCTTTATCAAAACCGTGAGAAGCATATTCAAGCAGCAATCTAATACAATCTCCACCTAATTGATATATCGCTCGCGAGAACCTCTCGTCAAATATTATTTGATAGAATAATGGGAGTTCTAGGTCATAGAGAGGAAGGGGAAGACCAGCTTCAAGTTTACCTAGCGATACTATGATTTTCTGGCGAGAGCATTGATGATCAGAAAATAGTTTGAGAGAAAGTTCATATTTAGGGCTTTGACATGGAATTGTAGACAAGGTAAAACCTTTGCTTTTGAGATTTTCTCGCATCTCATTAAAAGAAGTCAAGTTTTTAGCACCAGCAACAATCATTTTTGAGTATGGAAATAAAAGAAAATGTTGAAAAATAAGAAAGAAATCACAGCGATGACAGACGCGCAATTTACGGAAGAACAATAAACTTGCAGAGAAGTTACGCAGAGAAAGAAGAAGAAAGTAAAAAGAGGAAAAGAAAAGAATGAAAGGAGTATTTATAGAAGAAGAGGTTTCTCGAAGAAGATGAACGCAATAAATGCAAAGACAAGAAATGAACGGCCAGATCGCAGCGGTTAGAAAGGACATGTCAAAGATTTATTGGAAGAAAGAATGCATGAAAACAGCTGGCGAAGGATATAGAAACGTGTCAGAAAATAGATCGATATGAAAAGATAAGTAGTTTCGGCATTTAGTTCTCATGATCTTCTCTTCTTCGCAGAAAAGACATGAGAAGAGGCAAGATGTAGGACCAGAATATCACTACACCTATTCTCTGCGAGATTAACAACACTTCCCAGCGAGCATCACCGCAAGATCTTCGACTACACTTCATGAGTGTCACAAAAGCCTTCAAAAGAGTGACGTAATAACTGACGATTGAAGAAAACTTGAGAAAAGTATGTTTGTTCTGCGATGGTTACAAAACTTGCGAGATTTAACATTGTAACTATCGCGGTACAATCGCAGAATCAACCCAAAATAAGAGGGAAACTTAGCTGTCATCCACTATGTAACTACCCTATAAATATAGGCCCAATGTGTCAAGAGAAGGATGATGTATTTTTGAGAGTTAAGAAAGTCTTGAGGAGAGAGAAACTTCAAGAGAATAGTTGTAATCTTGAATTCTTCCATTTCTGTAAACATTTCTGAAACCAAAATAATAAAGTGTCGTTTTTCATCTTCAATTATGAGTTGATTATAGCAAAATCTTAACAACGGTGTAGTGTGGTAAATCCTGCAACTACAGTAACCGTACCCAAACTTGTACATTAGTTGGTTCAACAATAGTTAACCAAATGGTTAGCCATATGATAACTTTCATATCAATCATATTCTTCTTCACCATAACTAGTTCAAATGACTCAAATGAACTAGTTACAGAGTTGTTTAATTGCAAAGAAATCTTATATACTACACAAGACACAGTCGAAGCAAAAACGATGTGATTCACTCGAATCGATTTTTGAACTATAAAGCCACGCTTTGCAATAGCATTCCTTAGTTTATTATGATAAGTTCACAAACATCGTTTTTAAACATAACCTACTCAAGTTCGCGGACTTAAGTTCTTGGAAGGAGTTCACAAACTCCAGCAGAAATTCTCGGGTCGAGAACTTCCGCCAGTTCGCGGACTGAGTTCGCGTACTGAAGTTCACACACTTCCAGTTTCACTTGATCAACAAAGTTCGCAAACTTTGGTTCAAGCAATAAGGACTTATACATATATGTGTTTCGACCGAGCAATGCTATAACAAGATCATCTAAGGGAATCAAGTGTCTAGTATCCTGCTGGTATTAGAGATGTAAGGATAACAACTGTACCTTGAATCAGTGTGATATTGATTGGGGTTCAACTACAGTCTAGACCGAAGTTAGTTTGTAGTAGGCTAGTGTCTGTAGCAGCTTAATATAGTGTGGTGTTCAATCTGGACTAGGTCCCTGGGTTTTTCTGCATTTTCGGTTTCCTCGTTAACAAAATTTCTGGTCTTTGTGTTATTTCTATTTCGCAATATATTTTGTTATATAATTGAAATATCAAAGGTTGTGCATTGTATCGATCAATTGTAAAATACAAACTTTGGTTGTTGATTGGAAATTGATTGATCCTTGGATATTGGTCTTTGGTATACCATCCAAGTTTATATCTCTTTTGCATTTGATAAAGACTCGCAGATTTCAATTTGCTTGAGTAAAGATCAAATCGAGAGAAAGAGATATTAATTCCTTGATATATTTTTTTATTAAGATTGAGTCTGACTGTCTAGTTGATTCTCTTAAAATTATATTAGAGTTAGTCCATACAGATTACTAATCGAAATATTGGGTGAGGTTGTTAGACCCCCTCATTTTCAATTGGTATCAGAGCAGGAAAACACGTTTAAAGACCTTATCAGTCTGTGTTTGTAGTGATCTAAATCTATGGACATAAGTATTATCTCTGATAAATGCGTCACCATTAGTAAAGAATTTGTTTCTAATAAGTCTATTAAGGAAAAACATCCCTCGATCTCAACTATAGAAGAACGTTGTGTTCAATTGAAACAGATTAACACTGACATGTGTTATCCTGATGAATATGACTATGTTGTTCAAGAGAAAAAAGCTAGCGAGAGTGAACTAATTCTAAATATTGTTAGAATTCAAGATGATAGATTCAAACAGTTACAAAAACATGTCAATGTTCTTCTTGGTATAGTAAACGAATGTAGCTCCAATAAAAAGGCTTCTTATAAGGAAAATCATGAAGTTCGATCATCTCGTATCTTACTTGAGGCAAACCTTAAAAAGGATGCTTTAGATGTTGAACATCTCTTGAGTAAACTCTCCATTCAAGGGTGTTCAGAAGAGTCTGCTATACCATCTACTTCTATTCAAACTGAAAGAGCTCCAGTTTCAGAAGTAATTTCAGATTCTCTTCCTACTCAAACTAATGTGCAAGGGATTCACACATCAGTGGGAAGAAAGAAATCTCCAGACGATAATGATAGGTATGAAATGTCTAATAACTCATGTGATCAGAAAGTGTGTCTTTTTTGTGATTCAAAAAGGCATATAGTGCAAAAGAGGAAACCCAAGTTGAAAAACAAATCGTTGATTCAATTTCAACACACCTTAGACTTGATTCTTAAAGGTGTAACTGACATCCGTATGTCTAAACCAAATGGTTTTAGTACGCAACCTGTGTTTCTTACCAGGAAGGTTAGTTCAATGAGTTCTTTCTCTTTTTATTCCCCAATTATTTTTTTCTTATGACATGACAATACAATCTAGATTCTAGAATTTTTGAACAAAATACCAACCAGAGTTGGGGTTCGGGTTGGAATTTTTATTCAATTGAGGCATGGGCCTATTCATTTCTGGTTCTAGGACCGGTAATGCACAAAAGCATAATATAACTCTTGACAAGTATCATCCAAGAAGAGATCATGTTCTCTCTCCTGTTAAAAATGGAGATAATGATGTGAATCATGTATCAAGTGAAGAATGCAGACATGAGCAGATGGACGACAACGTAAAATTGATTATTAAGGGATATAAGGAAATCATCAACAAACTGCGTATGTCATCTAGACAACATCCTTCAGGTAAAAATCCTCACTATACGTCGTATTATGATGATAGTAAATTTTATGATAATTTTTCACATCATAACAGTCTTTATTCAAAGGACAGAAGAAAGAGGTTTAACCAAAAACAATTTTCATTCGATGAGCTAAAAGCTCATACTTGTGCTACTTAATCACAAGGTTGAAATCTTTCACACAAAAATCATGGTTGATAGATATGTTCAGGTATATTTGCTAGAATGGTATTTTCAGATTCTCAAGCTTTCTTATCATCTATAGCCTGAGTATCCCTGTAAAAATACTTGCACAAGTATTCTGTTTTGCTGTTGTCAATTTTTTCTTTTGGTTTATGGTTAAACAAGGTGCTACTAATGTACTCTAAAAACTATTTCTCTTATGAGACATAAATTCTTTGGAGTCATCATGATAATCTCATATTTTAAGAGTATCCAGCAAAGTCATGTGTGTACGACTCTTGTCCTGCTCTTGGGTGGAAATTGAACTCGTACAAGTTAACCGTGTGACTGGCACGAATCAATTAAGGAAACCCTAAAGCTTCCTTCTCTAAGAAACCTTTAAGTAGCCCACCTATTGAGTTATGTAAGTCATGTACGCATACTCTAGGTTAATTACTAGGTTATCAAGAATGTCCTCTTTTTCATCTATCCATGGTGATTTTGCAAAGGGATTTCTTGAGAAAGGTTTTGGTTTTGAATCAAAAGGAAGGAAGAAAAGAACTATTGTAGAAAAAGGTGCACCCAATGCCTCATGCTACTATGCCTACCCACACCAAGATGTTGAGAATGAGGATATGTTTTCTGCTGAAGTGGTTCATGACTTTCTTAAATACTTTGAGGAAGCAAAACTGCAACTTGTTGGTACAATGAAGGATCTTAATGTGGGTAGAAGTGAGTTGAAAAAGGTTACTACTGACCTTGGTCTCATGAAGTCACATGTTAAAGAACTTCTCAATGAGTATATCTTCTCCGAAGATGCAGTTGATAATATGAATCACAAACTCAAAGGTCTCGAAACCCGTGAAGCTGCTGAACGTGAACTTTAGCTCGTGATTGGTTTTTAGTAGATCTGTCTTTTTGTCTAGGAAGTCTTCTTATGAGAATTTTATTATTGTGTTTTAGGAAGAATAACTAGAGATTGGAATAGCCATTATTGTGCTTACACATAGATATATCCAATATTTTTCATCTTTGTTTTTTAGATTTTTGTTTTATTTATTAAAAAACTCTAAAAATAGATTGGAAGATGATTATTGCAGTATTAATCTTTATGGTTTCATATATTGCAATATGTTATGGTATATGTGTGTTTACGTCCGTGAACTATTATTGTCCCATATGATGTCAAAAGTTATCTCTTTCATATATCGATATGCAAGCATTGATACAAGATTGATGAACCTTTGACAAACAAAAGTTGAACCTATTTTGTCGCTATGCAAATAATTGACGGAAGATAGGATGAATTTTTGTTTTCAAGGATTATGTTTATTGTATGTCATTGTGCAAATAGTGATGGAAAATAGAATGAATCCTTTTATGCCGCAGTATTGATATTTCCCTGATCCATGTTTTATGTGTATATTGCAATGCTCCATAAGTTTTTCTTGTGTTTAGCATAAAATGATTGAGTTGATCATTCTTTTATGGTTAACATAGTCGTAGCTCCATAAGTTCTCTTATGTCGAGCATGTTCAATTAAATTGATCACTTTTGTATTTAATTTGATTGTGTATTCCGATTAAATTAATCATGGGTTTTCTTGTGGTTAGTTTAATTGAGAATATTGGATATAGAAAATCATTTCTAATGGTTTTTGGTGTCCAATAAAATCCTTTTTTTTCTTGTAAAAAGTAAGGTCGCTCTTGTTGTTCTCTCGGGAATGACATCAAATGGGGGAGAGTTCTTTTGAACTTGCGCTTAATTTCCATATCTTAGGGGAGTGCGGCTATGGAATTTTTTAGGGGTTATCTTGTATCTTTATAAACTCCTTGATGAATGCATTTAGCTTCGGCTTTATGATTGCATCTAAACAAGTTGATATGTCATTTTCTTTGGTCTTGAAGCATCTCCATGAAAATTTCATTAGGATTCCGTTTTCGTACCTTTGCCAATTTTATTGACAAAAATGGGCATAATTAATATGTAGTTCACACTAAAAATATATATGATTTACGTGCTCACGGGTCATTATGTAAGGGGGAGTGGTTTTCATATTGAAACGAAAGTATTGACTAAGGGGGAGTGATACATAACACCATAGTATTGTTGTCGAAGTTGTGATATAAGAACTGTCTAACAATGATTGAGATCTTTTGTTTTCTGATTGTTATGGCTATGGAACTTCAACAACTATGATGTTGAATTGAACATCTATGGAATCATGGGAGTACTTAGAAAAGACGAAGTTTTCGAGTAATGTTTAAGCACCAAGGAGATCAAGCATGTGGACGAGAAGGTATAAACTTTTATCTATTTTATAATCCATATGTATTGATAGTTTTGTCACTAAAATTGAAAAAGGGGGAGATTGTTAGAGCATTGCTAGGTCGAACTCGCATGCGTTACTATCTCAAGCATGTTTGTCAATATTAGTGATCAAAACTATATGTCTTGATTTCTAGTTTACTTATGACTAAGTCTCGGTCTAGGATATTAAGTATAGTTGAGCTCCAGACTCCATGGAGATTATCTTACGAAGACGAAGAACTACTCAAGGAACCGGTGAAACTTCATCCGACCAAAAAGGTATGTGGAGACTTGAACTCATCTAGCACTCAAAAGTCTACTCTATCTCCTACTCTTGAGACACAATCGTATAAGTATGATAGTTTTCATACATACACATTTGTTATTTCAAGCCGAGTTTACTCACCTATCTTTTTCTCGAAATATGTGTTGGTAAGCTTTCGCTTTAACCACGTTTCATCTTTACCCGTGACGAAAGTCATGATGGAATTTCAATCTTTAAAATGGCTTTGATGAAGATAGTCGATTCTTTATGTCTAAGGACTATTAACATTATAGAAGATTGTTTTAATGATTGAAATGTAAAGTTGAGATTACGTAACCACCTATGGATATAAGCATATACAGTGTGTTCGTACATTAGTGTATAAGTCCATGTACTGGAAACCAAGTGCGTGCATATGTGTGCATGCAGTATTGGTGAAGGAGACATGTTAGGTATGTATACCTGTACGTGTACTGGCAGAGGTTCTTGTACCGAGAATTTATGATATAGATTGGAGTTTACGAACTTACAAACCAGTCACCTTAGGTACGCGTACCCACGAAAGTTTTCCTACCAAAAATTTATGCTGGGTTTTCAAACCCAATTCCGTTTAAGCTAGAGTACATGTACCCATACGCGTACCCAAGATGGTTATATCTCAAATCGCTTAGCTCATTAACTTAAACAATAAATCAATAAGGAATGCAATCTTTGCAAACTGTGGATATATTGTTCATGAATTGATTCGAGTGAATCAAACCGATTTTGCTTCAATTGTGTCTTGTGTACTACATAAGATTTCCTTGCAATTGAACAACTCTTGAACTAGTTCTTATGAGTTATTTGAACTAGTTATGAGAAAGATGAATACGGTTGATATGAAAGTACTCATATGGATAACAATTGGTCAACCATTTGTGAACCAACCAAATGTACACCTTTAGGTACGATTACTCAAACCTAAATGAAATACATTTCATGTGTGTGTGACAAGCTAAGAATCGATCTAACGGTTGAAAGATATTAGCTTGGATAAGTCAGGTTTTTCATCTAACGGTGAATATTGAATGCTTTGTTACCAAGGTAACTTAGATTGCAAACCCTGATTTGAAAACTATATAAAGGAGACATCTAGCAATTGGAAAAACTAATCCCCACACCTCCTGTGTGATACTAGTTGGTTTGCTAGAGTCGATTCTCCTTTAATCGTAGGTTTATTCTCGAGACCCTGTCGATCAACGACTTAAAGTATTTATTGGGATTGTGAAGCCAGGCGAAACTACTTCTCTTGTAGTTGTGCGATCTGATCTTGCTATTTTCTATCGTAAGAGTTCAATTGAATAATTGGCTTGATTTTAGGGCATAGCTCGGTTGAACCCACCAAGCGTTGGTATTTCAAGTTTGGTTGTCATATTTTAGTGAACCAAAACTCATTTAAGAGTCGCTTGATTTAAATGTACTAAAGTCAACTTCGTATAGGTTAATTAGCTTGAAAGTATTAGGATGAAACATTACAAGTATTGCGAAGACTTGAATAAGTGAAGAAGTACGGAGCTACAACCACAACATTATCCTTCCACTTAAGGTTAGTGATATTTGACTTGAATTGTTTCATTCCCTAAAGTATCTTTCAAGTCGTGCATATTGAAATAATAAAACTGCAAAGCATGAACACTCTAAATAGACATAGTATTAAGGAATACAATATGAGGTTTATTGCTTAACTATTAAACTTTGTGTAGGTGTAAATTATCTACAGATCTAGGTGGAAACATCCTAGACCCAGTGCACCCAAATACAAAGAAACGCGAAGTATAGAGCAAAGATTAAAGAGCGCGAGATTTAAGGAAGCCACATGGATCGGGCGTAATAATGTCGGACAAGACTTGACCCAGACTTCTGATAAAGCTGACAAGATAAGGCGGGACGGGACAAACGAGGAGCTACTGATCAAACATGCAAGAAAGTGTGGAACACATCGGCTGATCATAAGGGCGACTATCGAGACAACCGACATCGCGTCAACAGAGGACCATAAGAGATTGGCTCGAACGAAATACAGGCGAGGAGCCAAGATGCATCGACCGCACAAGACGACGTGAGTCGGGCCGATCACAGAACAACTAATTAGATGTACTTATAAGGGAATCATTATGTTTGTTACCTTCCCCTGGTCTTCCTCAACCCATGTGCCATCACCTCTTTTCCTAGACCCGATAGTTTTTGTGGAACTGACCTGAGATTTTCAAACAACAACAAATGACTAACCGACGCCCGAAGCTAACAAGATAAATCAAGAAAAGCGTGTACCTTATCGGCCTTGTCATCATTAACCACTGAGGAAAAAATAGGGCTCGGTGGGAAAAGTAGGCAACAGGAAGTCACCATTAAGGATAGGACCTAGGACAAGAAACGGAACTCTGGATAGGTCGGATCATTAGAATGTCGGGCTCGCTATTGGAACCATGGCCGATAGGATCGGCATCCAACATCATTCTTCGACACCCTCGGGCATAGTTTTGACCGATGAGGACTTTTAGCAAACCCATACAAGATCGCCCAAGGTCGAAGTACCAGCTCGATAGTTGTGAGAAATTGGAACGGTATACCTCGGGACGTCCTCGGGCTTGTAGGTCAACCACTTCAGAAAGAGAACCATGACCATCGCGGTGATCCCTCCACTCGTTCATAATTCGTAGAAAGTATTGGGTACATTGAGCTAAAGCCACGAGAAGGCCGAGATCGGGACAAAATCTCGTAATAAAATGGGCTATCGGGTTGTATAAGGGAAAGACATTAAGGCCTAGCTCCGATTGACCCAAGGTGATGACCACAATTGGCTTCGATTATTGCTCGTGCTATCTTCATCGGTTTCTTCAAACTACCGTTTCGAGAGAATGGTCACTTCGTAATTTTGAAGATCGTACGTCTCCTTCAAATGCTCAATGAACTCTTCATCGGAAAGATATTTCACCCTTTTCTCGGACACCGCACGAAATAGAAGAAGAGCTATCAGCAAAAATAGATCTCATCGCGCGATCATCATACCTAAGGGCTCTCAAAAAAAAAGAGAAGCAAGGGGGAACATCAAACTCGGAAAAAACATCATCAACGAGACCTCTTTTCAGCCATGGAAGGAGAAGAAGCCATTAACGAAGATAATACGAACTCGGTTTTCAACAAAGAAAGATGAGGCGACAAAGAGCCCATCATGTTGAGGAATCGCATAGTCACTAGCAGCAGCATGCAGGAAGGGATAATGGGGCCGAGGCAAGGGAACAGATCGACAACCACCGCCCGAGGAATCTCAGTGCAGTCGCGAGAGGATGCCTGTTGTAGACGAGGAATTAGATTTGGGGAGGGATGATAACACCTTACCTCTGCACCAGATTATACTAACTCAGAGAAGAGTCGATCAAGTCGATGGACTCACAGCTTCAGACACCGATGACGATGAGGAAGCACTTGCAGCGCGAGCTCAGAGGCAATCGACGAGGCGACAAATTGAACACCAGGAAGCTTTGGGAAGGGAACAAGAGCGTCTTAGGCAGATTCAGTTGGGGCGAGCAATAGCAAGTGACATCGGCCCGACAACTATTCAAGCTGTCAATCATATAACCAATCCAATACCGCCCCCACCACCCACATCAGCACCATTACAACCTCGGCCACACCAACCCAATGGACATTCCAGTCATGAGAGTACGGACCCGATGTTGTTGGCCATTTTGGAGAGTCAGAGGAGACAAGAAGCGGCACTAAGGGAACTCCAGAAGCGGAATTTAGCCTTGGATTATGAGAACTACCAACTGAGGAACCAACGGACCAGATCAAGAGGGTCGTCAAGCCGAGGAACATCGGGTTATCGTGGCCGATCCAATCACTTGCCACCCATGATGGGGCAGAGTAACATTAATCAGCCCAATCAGTCAGTTCAGCCGCCATTACCTCCGGTTCCCCCAACGCAGAGATATGGACCACCCGAGGACTCGTCCACCGATGAAGAAAGGCGAGGAAGGGATGGGAGACAAGATCAGACAACTAAAGCCAAGCTTAAGGAGTTGGAAGCAAAAATCAAGGAACTTTCGGGCGGAAGCGAAGAGGATAAGCTGGCCGAGATTATGAGCGAAGCCGAGAAAACGCCTTTCTCTCAAGAATTGGAACAAATGTCGTTCCCACCTAAGTGTACTTTACCTTCATTCCCCTCTAGATTTGATGTAACGGGCGATGCGACCGAACACCTTAAGATGTATACCATGTCATTGATCCAATGGAGAAGTAACCCGGTAGTTATGTGTAAATTCTTTCCAGCTAGTTTGGAGGGCGAGGCGCGAGATTGTTTTTATTCTCTCGCACCTGGTTCGATCAACGGGTACGATGCGCTAGTCGAGGCCTTCCTTGAGACCTATATGCATAACAGTCGACCTCGGCCAAGAATGAACAAGCTGTTTACCCTCGTCCGAAGATTTAGAGAGCCATTGAGAACCTTGACCGACAGATGGAGGAAACTGTGTACTGAAATTGGGAAGGTACCGGTGGACCAAGCCATCTTTGGGTTTGAAAACGCGTTGGGGAGATCGGACCCCATTTGGATTGCCATGTTTTCTGAAAAACCTAAAACCTTAAAGGAGATGAGAAGAATGCAAGAACACTACATCGCCTTGGAAGAAATTCAGTCCGAATCAAGAGATAGAGGGGTACAAGAAGCCAGTGCTGAAGTCGATACTGAAACTAAAACGGTCACGGACGACCATATCAAGCGATCAGAAAAAAGATCGGACCCTCCCCCGAGGAACAATGAGAAGAGGGAATGGATGGCCAAAGGGAAGAATCCAAAGCAGGAAGCCCGATCGTATACCCCACTAAACGCTTCTTTGGAAGAGGTGTTCAAGGAAGTTGAGAAGAGGAGCGACATCAACTACCCAGCATCGAGGGGGGTACAGTTCCAGAGATACGAGATCATCCCGAATACTATCACTACCATCAGTATAGGGGCCATTCCACCAATAACTGTCGAGAGGTGAAAGATATTGTTCAACACCTCATCCGCGATGGATATTTGAGGCAGTATGTCCGCCACCCCTTTCGGCAGGAAGCAACACCCGATGCGCCAGTTCATCAAGTCCGCATCGATAGGGCGAACCAATTCGTAAACACCATTTCACATTCGGCTATACAAAACTACACTCTCGGCCCAGTAATCACCACTAGGATCCATAAAAGGGATCGTGACGGTAAAGAGATATTCAGCGTATCCAAGTCTCTTCCCATGGAACCCTGGATGACGATGCCCATATAGTTCTCGGCTAAGGATGTCCCAGCAAACGGACAGGCACACAACGATCCACTGGTCATCATACTATTGATTGAAAAGTGGGGAGTAAGAAGGATTCTTGTGGATAACGGAAGTTCAGTCGAGGTGCTGTTCTACGACACGTTCAGAAGAATGAAACTATCAGACGATATGCTCGTCCCATCCACATACCGTATCTACGGATTCAACGGCACAATAACCATCCCGAAGGGCGAAGTAACTTTAAGAGTTTCAGATGGTGGTGGCTACCTCGACACACTAACCACTTTCTGTGTAGTCGACGTCGCTTCACCTTATGAGGCCATTATCGGGCGCCCATGGGTTGCGGGGATAAATGGCGTAGCATCGGCCTACCATCAAAGGTTAAGGTTCCCGAATTTCAAGGGAATAGCGGAAGTTATGGGCGACTCCCAGGCGGCACGACAATGCATGAAAGTTGATATAGAAATAAATGAGCGACGGCGAGCTCGGCAAAGGCAAGAAAAGAACAAAGAAAAGGAAGTGAAGGCAACAAAAGAATTGGAGGATACGATTTCTCAAGCGGTCCTGGCACACGAAACGCGAGAACAAAACCCTTTATAGCAATTAAAGGAAGCATCCCCAGTCAGGGAGACCAAATCAAACTTCTCGACAGTCGAGCCGACTAAAGAAGTAAACTTGGGAACGATAGAGGAACCTAAATTAGTGAGGATCGGGGCATTACTATCGGACGAAGAAACCAGTAAACTCACGACACTATTAAAATAAAACCTGGAGGCATTCGCTTGGGAAGTGCATGATTTGGAGGGTATTGACCCAAAGGTCTGCTGTCATCACTTAAAAATTGATCCGAAGTTCAAACCGGTTAGACAAAAAATGAGGCGTATCGCTTGAGAATTGCAAGCGGCGGTCGAGGTCGAGTGAAGAAGTTACAAGAATCCGGAATAATAAGGAAGTCCCACTACCCACAGTGGATATCTAACATGGTCGTGGTACCAAAAAAGAAAGGGGGAGTCCGAATATGTATTGATTTCAGCGACTTGAACAAGGCCTGACCGAAAGACAGCTTCCCCCTTCCCAGTATAGATCAATTAGTAGAATCAATAGTGGGATACGAGGTGATAACTTTAATGGACGGATACATAGGATACAAACAAATACCACTGGCACCCGAGGACCAGGAACACACCTCCTTCTTCACGCCAAGAGGATTGTATTGTTACACCAAGATGCCATTCGGACTTAGGAATGCTGGGGCTACATACCAGAGATTGGTAGGCGATATGTTCGAAGACAAGATTCACGATACCATAGAAGTTTACGTGGACGACATGTTAGTTAAGAGTCGGAAATCAAAAAACCACGTCCGAGACCTTCGAGAGATCTTTCAAACAATGAGGAAACACAAGATGAAGATTAATCCCGCCAAGTGTGACTTTGGGTCACATCGGGAAATTCTTAGGCTACATCATCACTCCCAGGGGAATAGAAGCGGATACCGAAAAGGTACGAGCCATCCTTGACATGCCATCTCCCGCGACGGTGAAAGACGTGCAGAAACTAAACGGTTGCATAGCCGCATTGGGATGATTTGTGTCATGATCATCGGACAAATGCAAGGCTTTTTACGACATCTTGAAGAAAGGAGAAAAATTCCGATGGACGGACGCAAGCGAAGAAGCTTTTCAAAGTATCAAGCTACATCTAGCTAGCCTACCGGTTCTTCAAAGGCTTGAGCCGTCAGAAATTCTCAATTTATACTTAGGCGCGACACCCTATGCCATAAGTGCGGTATTGGTGAAAACAGAGATGGGCGTGGAAAAGCCGGTATACTTCGCCAGCAAAACTTTAAGTCCGGCCGAGAAGAACTATACTAGAATGGAGCAGATGGTGCTCGCGTTATCCTTTGCCGCCTCTAAACTACGAACATATTTTCAAGCTCATCGAATATGGGTGCTCACCAAATCGCCTATCGAAGCGGTCTTGGATAGTGTTGGGCGATCGGGGAGAATCTCCAAGTGGGGAGCCATAATCAAACAATATGATGTGATATACGAGACAAGAACCGCGATCAAAGGACAAGTAGTGGCCGATTTCTTGGCATACTTCCCCCTCAGTGATGAGGACGAGGTAGAAGATATACCGGGAATGACATAAGAACAAGAGGGGCCGGCGGACCTGCTAGCCGCTAGTATCCCAACACGATGGGAAGTATTTGTTGATGGGGCATCTAACAAAGATGGATCGGGTCTCGGGTTGGTATTCACCATGCCAAAGGGGAGGAAGATTGTGCATTCGTTCAGGTTAGAATTCAAGGCAACGAACAACGTCACCGAATATGAGGCGGTGATCCATGCCTTACGGATAATTGTGGAAATGGGGATGCATGAGGTTCGACTGACTAGTGACTCTCAACTAGTGATCCGGCAAATTACGGGCCAATACGCTACACACGATCCGGTGCTGCAAAAATATTGGGAGCTCGCCCAATTTTACATCAAGCAAATCCCAGATATTAAATTCCGCCACATCTTCCGAAAGGATAACAGACACTCGGATGCTCTATCATACATCGCCTCACAGTTAGTAGACCCGATCATTGAAGGGATACGCGTTATGAGGCTAATTAACCCGTCTATCCCTGAAACACCAGAAGCACGGATCGAGGTGGCCGTTAACACAGCCGAGAGATACAAAGAAGGCGACTGGAGAAAGCCGATACATCAATACTTAGAGACGGGTGAGCTACCTAAGAGTCGGCCCGAGATGAACAAGATAAAAAGTAAATCGGGCGCCTACGAGTTAAGGGGGGGGATCTTATATCGGAATTCCTACCTAGGGCCACTCCTACGATGCTTAAGAAGGGAAGAAGGCCATATAATCCTACATGAGCTACACTATGGGGCTGCTGGAAATCACAGCTCGGGAAGAAGCTTGTCGGCTAAGGCAAAAACAATGGGCTACTTTTGGATGTATATGAACGAGGACGCAAAGCAAATGGCAAGATCTTGTGAAGAATGTCAGCATTTCGGGAAGAAAATCCATGCTCCCGGCGTACCGTTAAACTCGATCATAAGTCCGTGGCCTTTTGTTAAATGGGGAGTGGACATTGTCGGGCCGTTACATGTAGGAACGGGGCAAAGGAAGTATTTGATCGTGGCTACGGATTATTTTACCAAGTGGGTCGAGGCGGCACCACTGAGGCATATTCGAGACAAAGATGTTTTTAAGTTCATTTGGGAACATATCATTTGTCGCTTCGGGGTCCCGGCTGCCATCGTCTCTGATAATGGAAAACAACTACAGGGCGAGAACATTGATCTTCTATTTAACACTTACAACATCAGGAAGAGCAAAGCTACCCCGATTTACCCCCAGTGCAATGGGCAGGCCGAGATCACTAATAAGACCATCGCCGATAACATGAAGAAGAAACTGGACGGGGAATATGGCAACTGGTGCGAGGAATTATTGTAGTTGCGGATTATCTCACAACTACACCCTCATAAGAATCCATTAAAATGATTCCTAAACCTAATTAATTTGATATGAAACTAAGAATTAAGGTACTAAAATTATAAAGAGACACAAAGATTTTTACGTGGTTCGATCAATGTGATCTACATCCACGGTGCTTCACTAGTGATTGTATGTGATTACATGATTTTACAATTGAGACTCCATTAAAGAATATTTGGAGCTCTAGTTTTTTGGGAAAGAAGATGATAAAGATAATAAATCTCTCCTAACATTTTCTCTCTCCTCCTAAAATTATCCTCCCTTGCTCAAAAGATCTCCCTCTTTCCTCTCATGCCTAAATGGCTATTTATATGATTTTACACATTGGATAACAACTAATCTTTCCCTTAATTTCGGATCAAAGAATCATCATACGAACCTTCGCAAATTTACTTCACGAACTTCCTTTACTCGTAAAACGTTCTTCGTTATTTCTTTATCTTCGCAAAATATTCTATACTCGCAAAATGTATTTTCTCTCCACAATTTCGTAAGTTATCATTTTCTGTGATATTCCGCTCCTACATCTTGCCTCTTTTTTCTTGAATATTGCTTGAAGAGCGATCTTTAATAAAAAAATCCGTTGTTGTAGTAATCTTTGATCTTTGTTGATGAAGGAACGAGCGAAAGAATACTAGTCTTGAAAAGTATATACTTGCCTCTATTCTTTTGCGAAGTCCCGGAATGTTGCGAAGTAAATAAGAAGTATCAACCATTGAAGTATAAGAAGTATGAAGTATCCTTGAAGAAGTATAAGAAGTACTTAATCCTCGAAATATATAAGAAGTATGAAGTATCCTTAAGAAGTACTTAATCCTCTAAATGTAAGAAATATTGTGAACCCATCATGCGAACTCTCACTCCATGTTCTTTGCCTCATGCTATGCTGTAATGCAAATAAAAATTTAGATTAGTATTCAACATTTCTTTTATCAAAATTTCTTATTTTTATTTATATGCTACTTCAAAATCTTTTTGTTTGTTTTGATTTCCTTTGTATTATCTATTTCATCTCTCTTGACAAATATTTTTCCATGGAAATGATCCTAATAGGTACCCCCTCATATGACGCACTGAGGTGCTTAGCCTTTTACGAGTATACGCCATAAAGGTTTGCCAGCTACTACTCTCCATGTCGAATATCATATCATTGGAAATAAAGTAAATTTTTCAAGAGAAATATATAAATTGATTTGTGCGAGATGTTTTTCTCGGTTTCTTTTGTAATTGTGAAATCTTGAGATCTTTGTAATTGTATAATCTTTGTAATTGTGTGATTGAATCGCTTTTTGTAAATCAAATCAAAAAAAATTTATTTTTCGTAAGAAAATAAAATGTTTAAGGAAAGAGGTACTTAGCTTTCATGTGAGTCGCAAAAACAAGTGTGAGAAGTGAGACTTGAACCCTTGACCTGCTTCTTGGATTTTCTCGTGACATACCAACTGTTCTAACCCTCTCTCTGCGAAGTGTTTCTGCGAAATAATCACCTATTTTTTCTTGCGAAGTACTCTTGAGAAATTATCAAAGACCATGCGAAGTAAACATTTTCACGAAGTAAACAAATATATGCAAAGTATTCATGCTGCGAATATTCGCAAGATGAACATTTGCGAAGGAAACGTTTACGATATAATGTTTTTGAAGTGTTGGTGCTGCGAACGTTCGCAAGGTAAACATTTGCGAGGCAAAAATTTTGTGCGAATGGTGAGATTTGAACCCGCGTCTTCACGTTTGTTGATTACACCCATGACCATATGTTTTATCGTTAAGTTGTGATAGAAAGTCCTCAATCAGCGAACTTACTATGATCTTCTTCTTAGCAATTGTACTTCATTCGTGAAAAAATATTAAAAATGTTGCGAGTAGAGAGACTTGAACACGCGATGCTGAGTTCCCTAGATTTGCTCATGACCATCTGTGCTGGCTGCTGTTTGCGTTGAGGTTGTGAGATTCATTCAAGTTATTCTCTTTTAATCGCTCTGTGTATATCAAAAATCTGCGAAAAATGATTCGTGTGTGGGGAGATTCGAACATGCGATGTTAAACCTCTCTTCTTCGTAGCTAACCGCTTGGGCTAACTTCTTTTTGCGAAATAACGAAGTAATATTGCGAACTAATTCTTTGCTCTCTGTAAAGAAGAAGAAAATGATGCTCGCAGACAAATTCGAACTTGCGACCTCTCTGTTATTCTTTAAATCCTGAACCAACTTCACGAATTCCTGTTTGTGACAGAATTCACAATTTTTGCATCTTATCTTCATCTCATGAACATGTAAATCTTCAACCTAAACTTCCATTTTCCCCTTGAATTTCACCACAACAACTAATTTTTTCTCTTATTCTTTTCATATCTTTGAATTGTTGATGATGTTTACTCCCTGAAAGTGTATCTTCTTCCATGAAACTTCCATTTTTGAACCTAAAATTTGTAGATCTAGAAAAATATGAGCAATAATTAATCTTCATGAAAATTTCTTAAACCAACAAGTTACAGGAAGGATAAATCCATTACTCTCTCCCTGTTTCTAGCGCCAATTATTTAGTTGCGGATTATCTCACAACTACACCCTCATAAGAATCCATTAAAATGATTCCTAAACCTAATTAATTTGATATGAAACTAAGAATTAAGGTACTAAAATTATAAAGAGACACAAAGATTTTTACGTGGTTCGATCAATGTGATCTACATCCACGGTGCTTCACTAGTGATTGTATGTGATTACATGATTTTACAATTGAGACTCCATTAAAGAATATTTGGAGCTCTAGTTTTTTGGGGAAGAAGATGATAAAGATAATAAATCTCTCCTAACATTTTCTCTCTCCTCCTAAAATTATCCTCCCTTGCTCAAAAGATCTCCCTCTTTCCTCTCATGCCTAAATGGCTATTTATATGATTTTACACATTGGATAACAACAAATCTTTCCCTTAATTTAGGATCAAAGAATCATCATACGAACCTTCGCAAATTTACTTCACGAACTTCCTTTACTCGTAAAACGTTCTTCGTGATTTCTTTATCTTCGAAAAATATTCTATACTCGCAAAATGTATTTTCTCTCCACAATTTCGTAAGTTATCATTTGCTGTGATATTCTGCTCCTACAATTATATAACGTCCTATGGGCATATAGAACCACACGGAGGGAAGCTACGGGGTTCTCCCCTTTTATGCTTACCTACGGAACCGAGGCGATTCTACCAACAGAAGCAATGATACCTACCACAAGAACTGAAGCGTGGAGGCGAAACGTGTCGTCCGATCTGATCTTGGATGAACTCGACGACTTGGAAGAAACAAGAGAAATGGCGCTACAAAAAATGGAAAATTATCAAAGGAGGTTACAACGGGAGTACAACAAGCGCGTTCGACCAAGAGAGTTTAATCCCGGGCAGAAGGTATTGAAATTTCTAGCTGAATGGGAGCGCGACAAAAAAGGCGGAAAACTAGCACCAAAATGGGGCGGGCCATATATAATCGAATCTAAGGCGGGCGAGGGATCGTATCGACTACTGCGACTCGATGGAACAAGAGAGCTCAAACCATGGAACATCCGATTCCTGAAACTCTATCATCCTTGACGGGCAATGCGAAAAAAACAAAAAAAAAACGGTAAGAAAACGTGTCTTCTATCTCTGTGAAACCGTGAGGGGTATGGGATAGGGCACAAGCGACTAATGGTCATTCGTACTCGGGGCAATGCCAGTGTGGAAGTTCCGAGGTGACTTACACTTGAATGGTCATTCGTACTCGGGGCAAATCCAGTGTGGAAGTGCCGAGGTGACTTACAATCGAATGGGCATTCGTACTCGGGGAAATGCCGGTGTGGAAGTGCCGAGGTGCCTTACAGTCGCCTGGATATTCGAACTCGGGGCAGTGGAAGTGTCAAGTGACGAGGTATCCTAAGGGTTCTGGTGGTTGGAAACCAGTTCCAAAGGTTGTTTAGACGCGAGGTCTACTCAGCTAGGTGGCCTACTTACATCTGAAAGGTCACCACCATCGCAAGTGGGCGTGTCCACTTGCCCGAGATCGGTTGATCGATAACCACTCGGGACCATCGGGCCTAGAACTAGGATGACTGATACCCTTCCACTGAATCCAAATAGATAGTGATGAGATACCCCGATTAGGACATGGCATAGGGCCCGATGACCCTCCTTGTTGGGTGTGTTCGACAGAAATGGTTAGAGTTCTAACATATAAAAGCAACAATTGCAGGGCATAACACCAGGAACAAAAGAGAAACAAATAACGTCGTGCGTTAATCAACAAACGGTCGGGGCAACATGCGGAACAAGAAACAAATCGATCGTGTCGTGAAACAACCAACACCCAGAGGAGCAGCATACAAAACGAGAACCACATCGATCGCATGGTACATCAATCAACAATCGCCAGAATAACATAAGAAACAAAATCTAAATCGATAACACCAAGCGTCTGATAACAAAGTACGGAAATCATCGCGCGGACATACGAAATGAAAAGTTTAGCGGAAATGAAACAAACAACATCGGTGACGCAGCACCCCATTAAAACGAACAAGCGAGGTAGCGGAAATTAAAAAGGGGAGAAGTGTTTAGAGCGATTTACAACCCGATGGAAGGGGCAACATAGTGACGCAGCACCACAAAAGAAAGCTTAAACCTTGGGAGGAGCCGCGCCGGCCTTCCTCTGCGCGACCTCGAGCCGCTTCTTCTCCACCCAGTCCATAATGCCAGCCTGAACTTTCTGATCTAACTCCTCCGCATGGGCGACCCGTTCATCCTCGAGTTGTTGGGTAATCTGGGAAGCGTTTTCCTCAGCCTCATCTAACTTGAAGCCCAAATCGACCTCGGCCTGTTTCAATCGGCGAACCTCCAGATCAATCTCCTGCGAACGTTTTTGCGCGGCTAAAAAACCACAAATATAGGATGTTATTCATCGGATACAACTTAATATTTTTGCAAGAATAAAGCGCGATCTGGATCTAAAAAATGGCCTCAACACATCGGTTAAGAGACCTGACAGGGCGGGTAACACCGACTGAAGCGACTCTACCGACTTGGACAACTCATCCTCGGTCCTGGACAACTTCATGGTTAATTCGTTATAATGTTGCTCGTTGAACTCGTTACTAGGGCAATACTTCTTATGCTCGGCCCAATCGTTCATTAACCGATTACGCGACGCTTGGAGAACCACAAGCTGCGATCTACTCCACTCTAAATCGCCCATAACTTTATCAAATTCACGCACTCGGCCCAGTAAATCGATGTTAGCTCGCTCCACCACATCCTTATCTCTCAATATTCGTCGGCGGTCCTCGTGAAGATCTCGATTCTGTAATTGAAGAGCGTTTACCCTTTGCTCCAAACTCGTGGCTAAAGCAGTTTTTTTCGGCAGCAAGACGCTGAGAAGATCCCAAATGAGCCCGTAAATTGTCCATCTCGGAAGGATCATAATCAAACCGACGATGTCGTTCTAACTCGTCCTCAAGACTTGCAATCTCCTCAGTTTGACGGTCTATTTTGTCGTCTTTGTTTGCCATTCGTTGACGAAGATTTTCCACAAGGTCTTTCTCAATATCCCATTTTCTCTTCAGAATCCTAAACTCCGAAGTAGCGTCTATACCTATACTAGATACCTCGGCTAAGAAGAAGGATACCCGACTCAGGATACTGGCACGATAAACTCAATCAACACAAGTCAAGAAGAGTCATATACCTTGAGCATCGGCAAGTTTGATCTCCAGCTCGTTCGCGCGACCCTTCTCATTTTGAAGTTGAAGTTGGATAGACTCTATCAACTATTTATCTCGAAGGCGATTGGCGGCATCCAAGCATACACGGTTCATGATCTAACACAAACAAACGAGTTTGCATCATAAGCGACACTAAGGACAGAAATCAGAAGTGGGGCATTACTATACAGAACCGAGTCGCTCACCACAGTGTCAAGTGTCAAGGCGATGTCACCATAACAGGGTACATCATTCAACATTTCTTCACCAGTATACTTCCCAAAGTCGGAGGAAGTAAGCGCACCCAAGGAATTCATGATCGGGCTAGAAACAGTGAAGCAAGTCTCGGCGCTAGAAGACGATCCCTAAGTAAACCGGGGCACACAGGGAAGCTCTAACAGAACACTAGTAACAACCTTCTCTATGGCGGGAGTCTCTGAGGGCTCCTGCTGGTCTCCCACACCTTGCTCACCGACTTTGTAACCCGACACAGTCTCTCAAAACAACTCATCCTCATCGGAAAGATCAATGAGGGGGCTCGTTTTCGGCGGTGGCTTAGCAATTTCTTTACCTCTACCAGGATTACGCCTAAGCGGAGTAGGGTCGACATCGTCAACGTCATCATCATCGCGCCTCGGGTTTTTCTGCACAAGTGTCTCGTCAGAACATGTGAAGGCAAAAAACAGGGGCAAGTACATGTACTTATAAGGGAATCATTATGTTTGTTACCTTCCCCTGGTCTTCCTCAACCCTTGTGCCATCACCTCTTTTCCTAGACCCGATAGTTTTTGTGGAACTGACCTGAGATTTTCAAACAACAACAAATGACTAACTGACGCCCGAAGCTAACAAGATAGAAATCAAGAAAAGCGTGTACCTTATCGGCCTTGTCATCATTAACCACCCAGAAAGAATAGGGCTCGGCGGGAAAAGTAGGCAACGGGAAGTCACCATGAAGGATAGGACCTCGGACAAGAAACGGAACTCGGGGATAGGTCGGATCATTAGAATGTCGGGCTCGCCTGTTGGAACCATGGCCGATAGGATCGGCATCCAACATCATTCTTTCGACACCCTCGGGCATAGTTTTGACCCGATGAGGACTTGCAGCAAACCCAGCAAGATCGCCCAAGGTCGAAGTACCAGCTCGATAGTTGACAAGGAAATTGGCAACGGTATACTCAGGAGCGTCCTCGGGATTGTAGGTCAACCACTCGGAAGTAGAACCATGACCATCGCGGTGATCCCTCCACTCGTTCATAATTCGGAAAGTATTGCTAGTCCATTGAGCTAAAGCACGAGAAGGCCGAATCTGGGACAAAATCTTGTAATAAAATGGGCTATCAGGGTTGTATAAGGGAAGACGAAGGCCTAGCTCCAGCTGACCCAAGGTGATGACCACACAATTAGCCGATTTCTCGTGCTTCTTCATATCGGTTTTCTTCAAACTACCGTTTCGGCCCGAGAGAAGGGTCACTTCGTAATTTTGAAGATCGTACGTCTCCTTCAAATGCTCAATGAACTCTTCATCGGAAAGATATTTCACCCTTTTCTCGGACCTGCACGAAATAGAAGAAGAGCTATCAGCAAAAATAGATCTCATCGCGCGATCATCATACCTAGAAGGGCTCTCAATCAAAAACAGAGAAGCAAGGGGGGGAACATCAAACTCGGAAAAAACATCATCAACAGACCTCTTTTCAGCCATGGAAGGAGAAGAAGCCATTAACGAAGATAATGCAGAACTCGGTTTTCAACAAAGAAAGATGAGGCGACAAAGAAGACTCTGTAACGATCGATGAGGAGAAAAGGACGAAAGAAAATCAAGAAAGCTAGGGTTTTTTGAGAAGCGTAAGATATGAAGAAACTTGGAAGAAAACCACAGCAGCAGAATAGAAAGGCAGAGAAGAAGAAGGAAGAAAGGAGCGGGCTATTTAAAGAAGAAACTTTGTAACCAACGCTGACGGTTACCAGTCATAAAGTGGAAATTAGTGGGGCGCTGCATGGCGGGATTAGCGGCATGAGCGAAGACATGGGCGGTTAAGACGATGTTCTTCCACTCGTTCCTCCCACACGGGTGGAAGAAGGGGCATAAATGTAGGTGTAAATTATCTACAGATCCAGGTGGCAACATCCTAGACCCATTGCACCCAAATACAAAGAAACGCGAAGTATAGAGCAAAGATTAAAGAGCGCGAGATTTAAGGAAGCCACGTGGATCGGGCGTAATAATGTCGGACAAGACTTGACCCAGACTTCTGATAAAGCTGACAAGATAAGGCGGGATGGGACAAACGAGGAGCTACAGTCAAACAGGCAAGAAAGTGTGGAACACATCGGCTGATCATAAGGGCGACTATCGAGACAGCCGACATCGCGTCAACAGAGGACCATAAGAGATTGGCTCGAACGAAATACAGGCGAGGAGCCAAGATGCATCGACCGCACAAGACGACGTGAGTCAGACCGATCACAGAACAACTAATTAGATGTAACAGGGTCAACATTCTAACTTCGTTGTATAAACTTTCTCCTATAAATAGCGGGACTTGTATTCTAGAGAGGCAGGTTGTAATTTTTGGGAGAGAAAGGAGAGAGAAACCCGAGTTAGCATTAGAAAGAAGTGAATGAGAAGTAAGTTCATCTTGTAAGGAAATCCCACTAAGAGCAACACCTTTGTAACACCGTGAAGTAATAAGATTCATCATTTCACCCCCGTGGACGTAGGTAATCATACCGAACCACGTATATCTTGTGTTCATGGTTGAGTGTTTACTTTCGTTTGAGAAGAGTCGTACATTTCTATCCTTTGGATGTAGTTTGTAGTAAAATGTATCTACACTTTGTATATGAGACATCGACATAATCGTATGAATGCTATTGTGATTATATATTGGTATGAGGTGAGGATTTCATCCTAGGAAACAATGTTTTTACATGTGTCTTAAGAAAGTAAGTCCATGATATGTGTTGTGAACCTAAAAGGAAATCGCCAGGCATTATTGGGGTTATTCTTTATTGCATATCATATGAACGACCAATATGTGTGATTAGTATAACCGCTCATGACGTGTTTGTGTTCTTGGTAAAACTATTCACATGAGGCCTGACTTATGTATTGGTATGACTTTTATTAGTAAAACCGATCTTAAGTAATCACCCAGGGTATGATCGGGTTTGTGTGTGTGTGACCAAATTTGGGAAAGGGGAACTGATCCTAGTAAGAGGCGCAGTACATCACAAGGGGAACTGATCCTTGTATGAGGTGCATCAAGGTTTATAGAATAAAGTGGAACCGATCCTATTATCATGTGCAACACGTTTTAGGAAAAGGGGAACCGATCCTATGGACATGTGCAACACATACAAGTTAGATACCAAATATATGTGGGAAACCGATCCTAGTACCTAGTCATCCGAATCTTTGGTAAGCTAGTGTGACTATGCATAGTACTCACATAGAGGTAGAACCAAAACTTTTTTTGGTAGAACCGTTACACCCATGACTTGTGATTGAGTGTTACTTGATCAATCACATAGTTCTTGAAAGTCAGATGAACCAAATCTAAACTTGTTTGGAAGTGTGGTAAATCTGTTTCAAGTGAGTAAGTATGAAAATGGACTTACAAGAGGAAAGATGTCGACACACTTTGAACACGTGCATTAATGTGTATCTTTTATTGTTCAAAGATATTTCTTAACATCTAAGAAGGAAGTAAATCCAAAGATCGAATTTAAGAATCTTTTAATTAAGATTTTTAATTATATATGGAAAATACAAATTAGTAATGTGCATTTACTGGTTAAAGATTTTCCAAGGAGATTTTGATCATTAATTTGGACAGTGCCTTCTCAGGAATTATGAAAACCGAATTTGGAATAATATTGAATATCTTGAGAATATTTTCGGTTTTGGAAATTCCTTGGTGTCCAAACTTCATTGTCTATAAATACATTTATTTTTCATTTCTAGCAAATTAATCCTTCGTGATAGTAAACTTCCACGGTTGTACTGTTACTGGTGAAGCCTCCTATTCGGAGAGCTGAGTAACCTAATTAGGCGAAATCTCTTACGGCCGCTCAGTTTAAAGTCTTCTTTGGGATTGAGAAGCTCTAGTGCGTACCGTTGGTGGGAAACTAGATATTACGGTTTATCTTTAGTTTTCATATTGATTTGATTGACTAACGGTGGTTGAACTTTGATTGCACCTAGTTTGTTTATGCTTGAGAATGTTCTCTTCTGATATAAGATTTACTTAAACTAGTTCAAGGTTTCGACAGGGATCTTTAGAATGTTGTTCGATGTAAAGACGATCTTGTGATAATCCATCGTTAATAGACTCCGTTTTGTGTGTGATTGATCACAAGAGATTCAAGTAGTTATGTGCAGGTGTTTATTGAAGATCTAAGAAGATTTGAAGACATGGAAGAGATAAAAGATTTCTGACTTGGTTATATAATCTTTGGTGTGCACAATACTTGTTTTGGGAAAAGGGAATCTAATTAATAATTGGTTTATCCTTGTGGTTGATTTGATTGATTAATTATGTAGATCGGCATCAACACAATTCTTTAGATTATGAGTGTTGTTGGCTTAACGATTACCTTTTGGTGATTGAACATAAGATAGATCTTGTAACCTGGCAAAGGAGTTTATGTGAAGATAAATAGAAGAGCCTTTGTGCAACTCACATCACTTAATTGAAGAGAGTTGATACCAAACAAATTTGTTGTTCCTTTACTGTTTGGAATACGAACCAATGGAATTGGTCTAAGTACGTGACTTGTTTATAGGTTGGAGGTGTGGGAATATAGACGGAACTAGGTGAACTATAGGTTTAGTTGTCTGGTCTCAACTATACGAAGTTGGTTTATTTTGTTTAGCGGCTTAATTCTGAGAGTATTCAATTATGGACTAGGTCCCGGGGCTTTTCTACATTTGCGGTTTCCTCGTTAACAAAATCTTGCTGTGTCATTAACTTTATATTTCCGCATTATAATTGTTTTTTTATAATTAAAGTAAATTGCACAAATGTTAATTCCTATTTACTTGATATGCAATCCTATTGAGTTTGGTTAAGTCCGAACCTTTGTATCAAGTAAACACACTTCGTTGTTGTATTGTCTCGATCTCGTATCCATAGACAATCACACGAAGTGTGAAACTATTTATTGTATTGTCTCGACCCAGTCTATAGACAATCACTTTCGGAGAAAGTACTTATAAGAAGGAAAAGTTATAGATTGAGGTATATTTGAGTACCCTCGTCTTTTCAATTGGTATCCGAGCAAGCAAACAAGAAAAGATCTAACAATTTGTGTTTGGTGTGATCCATCCTATAATAATTGAATCCATGTCTGATTCAGTTAACGTTAAGCAAGAGTATGGCTACTCGAAGGTTGAAGATGTTACTACTTCGTTGACTCATGATCCAGGAGTTTCGAAAACACCTGTGTCTTTTTTTGATAAAAAAAAATATTGATAAAGAGTTGGTAAAAATCCTAAAGCCTATAAAAAAACTGTCTTCTAAAATGGTGATTTTAAAGACAGAGTCAAATCTTCTTAAACAGGAGATCAGAAATAAAGACAGTCAACTAGATAGTCTGGCTGAAGAGAATATGAATCTTACTGTCAAATTAGAAGCTCTTGTTAATTCTCTTAATAAAGAGACATGTCCAATGACTCTGACAAATGATGTTGTTGTTTTAGTCACATCTGAAACAGATCAAGATGATGGTAGTTTGTCGAACTACATCAAGTCAGAAGAGGATGAGAAACAAGCTTCTATATCTACTGATGATCAAATGAAATCTTGTCCAAAGGAAACTTTGAACCGATTCCGTGATAATGATCTTAAGGAATACACTTTTCAGTCACTTGATAGGAAACTTATACTTCTTCAACATATTGTGGTCAAAATATTAAAGGAAGTTTCTTGTCTTAAAAAACTGAAAGATCATTCCTTAGTAGAAAGACAGATTATGCCACAACCCTATAAGATCAACTCAAAATCATAGGAAAGAGTTGAAAATAGCTTATGGAAGAAGGCTCCTCCTCACCCATATCGAAACAATTCTTGTTTTGATGAAGAACGATTCCAGAAGGAAGGGAAAGAGTGAATCTCTGCCAAAAGAAACAATGAGGAGTTTCCAATAATTGTTTCAGATAATCACACTGATGTGAATCATAAGGAAGTACTTAGAATGAGAAAATCTTACGAAAATCTCATTAAAGAATTAAGAGAGATCTATCAATCTCTGAGAATTCTCACATCGGTACAGTTTCTCCACATGGTCATATCTCTATGGTTAGAAAACATCATCGTCTTGGGAGAAAATATATTGGGAAGAAATTCCCTAATAGGTCCCGGGGTTTTTCTGCATTTGCGGTTTCCTCACTAACAAAATTTTGTTGGGTCATTTAATTTATATTTCCGCATTATAATTGTTTTATTATAATTAAAGTAAATTGCACAAACGTTAAATCCTATTTACTTGATACGCAATCCTATTGATTAATTGGTTAAGTCCGAACCTTTGTATCAAGTAAACACACTTATTTTTTGTATTGTCTCGATCTCGTATCCATATACAATCACACGAAGTGTGAACCGATTTATTGTATTGTCTCGACTCAGTCTATAGACAATCACTTTCAGAGAAAGGACTTATAAGAATGAAAAGTTATAGCTTGAGGTATATTTGGGTACCCTCGCCTTTTCATTTGAGATTATATCTCCGATAGGGCAAGATAAAAAGAAATCACAAACATCTTCGTCTCATCGTTTGTGATTCTGTAATATCTAGTTTCGCTAACATACAATTTAGATTATTGTGAGGTGATTGATAATTCTAGGCCGTTCTTCGGGAATATAAGTCTGGGTTATCAATTGGTTCTTGTTCACCTTGATTTTATCAAAAGACGGAACAAAATCTTAGGTTTATCTGTGGGAGACATATTTATCTATTATCGTAGACTTTTCTGTGTGATACGGATTTGTTTAATAAATTCTTCGACTTTGGGTCGTAGCAACTCTTGGTTGTGGGTGAGATCAGTGTAGGAGCAGAATCTCGCAGCATTATTATGCTTGCGAACAATTAACGACGCAACAATAATATTTCACAGAAGTGTATTATAAGTGACGCAATAGGTGACGATAACAAAATCATGAGGAAAGCGTGAGCAGTTTGTGAAGGTTCAAGATATTTGCGAAGATTCACAATGTAAGTCCTCAAGTCCGAAGTTGAGGGACAGTTTAGTTGTCAACATTTTGTAAGATCATATAAATATCCATTTAGGCATGAGAAGGAGGGAGAGGTCTTTTTTAGTAAGTGAGAGAAATTTTTAGGAGAGATTTATTTTCTTTATCATCTTCTTCCCCAAAAAATCTAGAGCTCCAAATATTCTTTAATGGAGTCTAAATTGTAAAATCATGTAATTATATACAATCACTAGTGAAGAACCATGGATGTAAATCACAATGATCGAACCATGTAAAAATTCTTGTGTCTCCTTTACAATTTTAGTACTTTAATCTTCATTTTCATATCAAATAAATTAGATCATCAAATCAAATTAATAGAATTCTACTGAGGGTGTAGTTGTGGGATTTCCTGCAACTACATAATTGGCGCTAGAAACAGAGAGGGTCTAATCTGGTCGGTTCAAGAAAGTTTAGAAAAATTGGCTAATGTTGGTGAATTCCACTGGATTTGTAATCTTTAAGATGAAATATGGAAGTTTAGGCGAAAGAATTGTATTCCAAATCAATAAGTGACTCCTGCGATGAAAGGAAACCAAAAGAGAGAGATGCTAAAGAGTAGAAGCAGATTTAGTGGAGGCGTCATTAACAATGAAATCAAACTGACAGGAATAAAGACACCAAGCGAAAAGATTCATAATGATAGCCGGAGCTTTGCGAAGGACAACCATTATTATCATGAGAAAAATGGAATTAGCCAGAACGAGTGCAATAATAGAGGAAGAGAATGGAATAGTGAAATCACTTCGCACAAGACAATTCGAGTTACATAAACTGTCCGGGGAAATATAAGTAAGCAAATAGCTGAGAACTCTTTATGCGAAGAAGTATGTTTACTCTGTCAAATGAAAAGGAACGAATATGCGAAGAAGAATTTGGTTCATGATTGCTTTCATGCGAAGAAATGATTTGCTTTCCTGCGAAGACATAGGCTAGGTAATAAGAAGTAACAGCCAAAGACGAAATCAACAAGGAAACTTACATCAGCAAGGCAAAATGCAGCAATCAAGGTTCTATGAAGATTTCACTAGGAACGGGAGGAAAGACACAACACTCAAACACACTAAGCTAAACTATACTAAATCAAGAGGAAACCTACGCCTAGAGATAATCTAAACTACTCATTATTTCCATCAAAGTAAGGAATTCACCGAGGCATACGGTTTAAAACGAAATAGCAAAGGGATTTACAAGGTTGGTCGAGAGATTAGCAAATTTAAATCTCAGGAAAAGAAAAAATGCAGATAGACATACAATTTCACACCAAATGGCTAAGAAGTGGATCCTGCTTGATGAGAGGAACAAAGGGTGGTGATATCCAAGAAGACTACAAACTCATGAAGTGGACTCAGAAAATGGATAAGAAAGGGAGGTGGCAAACTTCTGCGAAGATGAAAGACCAACTCTACTAGATTGCTACAGGCGAAGATAAAAGTGTGCGTTCATTTCGTATAATAAAAGACGTACAGATGGTTGGAAGGATTAAATAAATAATCTACAGATAACCTTACCTCTTTACTGCGCGATATTTTCGAACAAGCCCAGTTCATCATGCAAAGACAACGCATAGGTATAACATTGTTCATGGAGAGTAATGAGAAGACATCATGCGAAGTAAAGAATATCAATTCAAAGGCTGAGGAGTACACTTCAAAGACACATACAACTAGTATAGAGTTCAAGATATACATAGATCAAAAGAACAAGCCACGAACAGCAGCAGCTCAATGAACCATAACTCCGGAACTTCGCAAAAGAATAGAGTGAACAAATATCTTCAGTGGGAATATTTTCCATGAAGAAATATGCGTTTCCAGAAGGAGAACATAATGCGAAGTATACCATCAACGCAAAGGACTACACAACCCGATAGCGGCTGCTGAAAGTGAAGGAATATCTGCAGCACGAAATACACCCAAATCTAGCAGTTCACTTCGCATCAACCAATCTACTTCGCAGCCTCATTTCGCATCACTGAACCCATTTGGCAACAAGTCAGTTTGAGGCAATCACTTTAGTTCGCAACATCAATCAGCTCAGTCCGCGTCTCAGCTTAGTTCGAGTCGATATCAGTACGCATCAATCAGTTCAGGCGAAGTGAAAAGTTTATCAAGCGAAGAAATCAGCAGAAATGAGAACTCACAAACCCGAGATGATGACAAATTATGATAGCAGTCAATTCAGTTGAAAAGCATCGTAACTGAAGAAAAATATCAAATTGAGTTGAGTAAGCAATTTGATGAATTTAAGACGAGACCATTTCTACCATCAATCAACAACGAAGTGTAAAGCGCACACATTCAAGAGTACTCAAGCAAAATCTAATCATAATAGACCAGCGAAGAATGAGATGAAGTCACCGCAGCGGAGATTACCAACGAAAAACATAGGACAACCTACTTCACCGTATGATTCAAAAGAGCAAGTGAATCTCGCAGATAACAATATTATTTCGATACACAACAAAAGAATCCAACTAGTTGCAGAAGCAATTAACGAATAAAGATGAAGTTATGCGAAGTTTATTCTTCGCAAGCACTTGCTTTGCAAATACTACCTCATTTCCTGCGAAGTTAACAGTTCATGTAAAGTTCATAGTTCCAGCAAAGTTAAACCAACATGAAAGAGCAAAAGATGGAAATGCAAAAGCCAAAGAAAAATGAATGTTCGCAAATGTTTACCTTACGAATGTTCGCAGAATGAACACTTCGCAGATGTTCGTTTACTTCGTGCAAATGTTTACTTCGCACAATCTTTGGTTATTTCGCAAGAAGAAAATGGGAGATTATTTCGCAGACATATTTCGCAAAAAATGGTTAGAACAGTTGGTGTGGCGCAACATTATACAAGAGGTAGATCAAGAGTTAATTTCGCAAGACTTCATTTCTCATTTCTTCTCAATTTTCAAGCAAATCATATACTTCGCAAGAGACAACAACAAGCCGCAAAAGGTAAGTACCATTTCCTTGAATATTTTATTTACAGAAGACAAAAGATTTTTCATTTTATTTACCAAAAGCGATATACTCGCAAGATTTCTAAAATTTCTAAGATTTCAAAACATTTCAAAGATTTTTTAGATTGGTGAAAAGTGATACAACCGCAAGATTCAAAAATGAATTCATCACAAAAATTTAAAGATCTCAAAAATTTTCAAAGACTTCAAAGTTACAAAAAACAGAGAAAATTAAATTTATATATTTCTATAGAACAGTTTTGATTTAAAGACGCAATATGAATACTTCTCATATTTCTTCAAGGATTGAAACAAAAAGGTAATCAGTATATTTGTTCACAACGTATAAAGGAACGTATTTTGAAAAGCAAGAAAAGGAAATGAGGCATTTCGCAAAATGAAAAATTTGTGATGAGTTTTTACGAATAAAAACGGTTTATTGCGATCATCTTTCATTAAAGAAAGACGCAAAAATTTACTTGCGATCATCTTTCATAAAAGAAAGACGCAAACTGTGATCAGCTTTCAAAAAAGAAAGAAAGCCACAGAAATTTTACTGAGGCAAACCTTTGTGACGTACACCCTAGTTCGCGAAGCAACATTTCGCAAGAGGCAAAGTCCTAAAGTACGTCATTTAAGGGGGTACCTATAAGCATGTCTCAGGGAAAACGGAACACCACCACGGAACCTGAGTACATGGACATTACGGGGTACATAACCCAAAATCGGGGTACCTATCCGGGTAAGACACCTTGGATTCTCAACCTAATCTTGCGATGTAACATGATTTAGGTTGGGCGACTAAGGCATACTGTCTTTCCCAAGAAGTGCAGAAAACGATCAAGGCGCCGAGGTACACGGTTGAGTCAAGAGTGTCGGGTGGGTTTGAAACACATCTGCCATTTTTGACAAGTCTTGGCAAATGATGCACTTGGCCCAAAGATACCCCATAGGGTGCAACCTCGTAACTATAAGCCCTATAGGAAAAAAAGGATAAGAGGTTGCGAACAAAAGATGGTTGTTGGCAGAACCGGATGGGAAGAGCTAACCTTGTATGGTCGATGTACGCTTCCTTGAAGGGGAAACCAAGGGGAAGATAAAGGGCAGAACCCTCCATTAGGGAGCTAATACGTGCTATAAGACGCAAATGTCACGAGGCTTTTTGTTCGCAAGAACATAAAGGCTTGTCATATTTGTGCAACAATTGTATTTCTGCGAGCCTTCTAAAAAAAAAAAAAAAAAAAAAGAACTCGCAGAACATAACAAAGAAGTTAAGATGAGATCAATGGGTCTTTGCATGAAAGTGTAAAGACGTCCTGCGATTTCATCGCAAGACGACTATGTCATGGGGCTTTATGTTCGCAAGAATATTTAGGCATGTCATATTGTCGCATGAAAAATATCCTGAAGAGGCTATAATACTAAGAGAAATGATAAGGCAAGATCAATGGGTCTCTACATGCAAATGTAAGGACGTCCTGCGATTTTGTCGCAAAAAGAAAGAAACATGGCTAAATAAGACCTTTAACTAGGAAGGAAAAATAAGACCACAAGAGAATACGCAAATAAACTTGCGAAGATGATTATATGTAAGCAAACAAGCTTGCAAACATATATACTGAAATTAAATTGAGATTATGCATCTTTAATATTTTAATTATATTATATCATGCGAGACTAATAGTGCAGGAATGGAAGCGATTTAAAGCTACATCAATTTTACCGCGACGAAATGAGCTAAGTAACACAAACATTAGCTAATACATTGCAATAGATAAGCATTCTCATCATACCAGCATCATACTCGCATCATAAAAACATTGCATAAGCATTTCATGGCATAAGCATCGCATACACATTTCATCACATAAGCATTATATTCGCAACACTATTCGCAACACTATTCGCATCACTATTTCAGGAACACTATTCAGAATATCGCAGAATACTTCGTAATTTCGCAGAGAATTTTACAAATTCGCAGAATTACTCAGAATTTTAAAGAATGTGTCAGAATCTAGCAGGAATATTCAGAAATTAGCCAGATCATTCTTAGTATTCAGAATTTTAAGAATGTGATTATTTTCTTAAAGAGATTATCGCATGAGGCAGAGGCAAGATAAGGATAAAGAAACAATTCGTTCATTCAACATTTTTTCAAGGATTCTACTCTCATAGATAAAGAACAGAGGCAACTATGGGTACTAAGAAAACATTTTAGGTTCTTTATCTTCTCAACGAGAATCCTAACCAAAAATGGAGTAATAATTTCACATGAACAGAGGCAATATTTATCACTCTCATTCAAGGACGAATACTTCTTATATTTCGAGGATTAAATACTTCTTATACTTCTTCAAGGATACTTCGCATACTTCATACTTCGCAAGAGGATACTTCTAATTACTTCTTAAAGCTTCAGAACTTCGCAAAAGAATAGAGGCAAGTATATACTTTTTGAGTTTGATATTCTTTCGCTTGTTCCTTCATCAACAAAGATCAGAGACTACTACAACAACAGATTTTTTCTTAAAGATTGCTCTTCACGCAATATCCAAGAAAAAACCTAAAATGTAGGAGCAGAATCTCGCAGCATTATTATGCTTGCGAACAATTAACGACGCAACAATAATATTTCACAGAAGTGTATTATAAGTGACGCAATATGTGACGATAACAAAATCATGAGGAAAGCGTGAGCAGTTTTCGAAGGTTCAAGATATTTGCGAAGTAGATTGCGAAGCTTCGCAATGTAAGTCCTCAAGTCCGAAGTTGAGGGATAGTTTAGTTGTCAACATTGTGTAAGATCATATAAATAGCCATTTAGGCATGAGAAGGAGGGAGAGGTCTTTTTATTAGTTTAGGTTTGAATTTGCAGTTATTCACCTAAAATTAAACAATCTTAAACATATAAATAATGCACAATCCCAATCAAATAATTCTTTGTTTCCTGTATAGGCAAATGACTGTATAAACGCCACTCGGCCTCGAGTAGTCCAATAAATCTTGCATCGATATATTGTTGTACCTCATAATATTATATTTATTGATAACTAACTTTGCCCGACTATGATATTCCCTTGTTCCCCATATACTTCTACATTAATGTGGAAACTGAACACTCTAAACAATTGTGGGTTGTATTGAACATCATTTGCATTTCTTGTTATATACCCATTATGAAAAATTACTATCATCATTACGTCGACGATAGGTTGGATACCTACCTTCATATGTACTTCTACTATTAACATGTCTCTTCAAATAACTTATATCGCATGTTCTACTTTTCATGCACATAGCTAACTTCTCGTTCAAAATTCCTAAACCTATCACTTCCATGCTTTGGATCATATAACACCATACAGTGCGAATTCAAGAACACAATACTTTCATTCTTAAAAGAGCACATAATCTTCAAGCCATAGCATATAGTCATAACCGCCTGAATTAATGTTTCATTGGAAATAAGTTTAGACCAAGATCCTGGAACTCCATAAACTTGGATTTCCCATACTCCATAAACCTATAAGTTGTTTCATCATAAGTTTGCCATGAATTTGATCTTAACCAAAAGACTTCCACTAAAGTAGTCAACCCACTATTATCAGGACATGCAGGGCCGGCCTTGGGGCAAAGCACCGCTTTGGGCAGCAAATATTTTGGGGCATCAAAAAAGAATTTTTTTGTCCGTTCTTCAGTAAAAAAGTCAACAACATTTCGAAATACTAAGGAAGCAAAAAATGAATTCCTTGGATAGATTTTCGGCGTGGAAGATGGAGTGCACTTTTGAATCGGTGAGGTGTTAACAAATAATCCATGTACCGGGGCATCAATTTGTATATCAGCTTCGGGGCATCAGCATCTCAAGGCCGGCCCTGGTGACATGCCCCAATTACAAACTTGTATTCTCCAGTGGCTGGGTTCCAACAGAAGCAAATTCAGAATTATCAATATCAGTACTCAAAAGAAGAACCAGCCATTACAAGAACCGAGTAATGTAACAAACATAACTTCCAATATGAATGGGTGACGCATACTAACAGCAGAATCATGTTCAATCTCCTCCACTGATAATGATGATTCTAATGAATCATAACCGATAGAATCCATATATTCCTGATCTAAATATATATCCTCAAGCGCCCAAGCAACAAACTGTTAATATTTTATTAAGTTGGAGGTGGGATTTAACGAAATCAGACTTAGAAATGAGGGAACGCCGAGCAGACTTCGTGCACATTCCGTTTTTGTTTTTTTTGTTTGAAAGGTGTCTCTCTAATTTCCGAATTACAGGACTTCAACAGCAACTGGTTTGGAAGGCATCAAAACTAAATCAGAATTTGCTGCAATTCACATGCTCATCACCACAGCTTAGTCTACATAAAATCCTGCAGAGAAAATTGGTAATCTCACAGCATACCTCAAGAACAAGTAATCAGTTATGATCGCCGCTCCATCATTGAAGAAGGTGCACAACGACACCAATCCAAACTGCCATCTCTGCCAGCACAAATTAATTCAGTGCTTGCTTGCTTTTCTATAAGTGGGTTTTAGCCTGACTAAACTGCTAGCAGAATCCTGTCTAAGCATAATTAAGAACTAGGTCATCCCTACACAAAAATTTGCGCGAACCTAAAAATCCCATGTGGCGAGAAAGAGACCATCTCGTCACACATAATCTTAACCTGAAAACTATTATCTTCTGCTTTCTGATTATAATCCAGTCCATGCTCATCAACCAATGAATCGTCTTTGCTAGCCTATCTTATACTCCGTAATTAAATTCTGGCATAGGAGAACTTTGAGCTTTTCAACTAACAATAAAAAGTTATGATTTTACCGAATTAAAATGTGCAAATAATTCATAAGCAGACATAATAATGGGTTACCATAATAATGCTCGGTACCTTGGCACTGCTTTGCTTGTTGCAGGTCTTTTGCAAATGACTGAGCATTACATGGTAATCTAGCAGGTAGCTCCTGAACATTGTGATTTTTAAAAGAGCTTGGATAGCAGAATGGAGCTTCTCAGTCTGATTCTGCAGTATTTATCACTTACTCCACTGCTGGGGCATGGTTTTGAAGCTGCTTGTATCTCCAAGGATGAGCAGGATTGGTGAGCATGATCAATGAAATCATTTACCTACAACAAGCCCATGAACTGCATTCATCCCCGTAACTGGTTGTCAGGCAAAGGCATGATAAGGCCACAAACCCATATCAAAGAAAGGAGACTGAATATTCACATTTCCAAGCTCTAGAGAAAGTGCTCTGTAAATACTTGCCCACAAATCAGTAAGAAACCAGCCTAGCAAAAATACATATTTTGAGTACATAATAGTCTGTTCTTCAAATATTTGTTGTTACCAAGACCAACCACATCTTCTGAGTCTTCTTTCTCTGCATGCCCCGCATAAGTTTCTGAGCCAAAGAGATACTAGGCTCTCCCAAAAACAGAACTACTGATGGATTAAGCCTGTAACTCCTTGAACCCGAGAATGACGCACTAAATCTCGAAATGACAGCATTAAAGATATATTCTAAGAACTAACAACCAAATAGATATCCATCGACCACTGGGAAATCTCTCAGTTTCCCACGATATTTTCTGCATAGGCTTTTCAGACCCTGTTTCTTATTTCTTATTAAAGGAAATAAGTTTCCTAATGTTTGCATCGCATTCTCCATTAAGTCTAACAAAAGTAAATCACAAAATGAACAACAAACGTATAATAAAAAGCTACAAGAATACTTCATACAGGACATCATATCACCACAGAATGTCAATAAAATAGATTCAGGAAAGGTCCCTAGTTATCTAATCTCAAAATGCTCAATAAAGGCGGCTTAATGAGAGGGGGCCATTCTCGAGTTGCAAAAAGAAAATATATGTGATGCTTGGATTGTACATTGATTCATTAGAATAAGAAAGCTTGAAACACTAATACAAAATACTCTGTGTTACAAGGACACGGACACGGTGTCCGGGTTTTGTGTCCAAAACGTCACCTTAAAGCGGCAAGGTAAAAAACTAGAAAACGGGGACACGGCATAGACCGGGTTTTGAAGAAAAGGAGCAGAGAGTCATAGACCGGAAGGAAGAGGAAAAAAAAAGTTGTGTTATAAGAAAACATGAGAAAAAGTTGGTGGATGAAATGATAAGGAAAAAAGGTTATGTTACAGCTGAGGGGACAACACCCACTTCTCCCTAGATGTAAATGCAATTAACAATCATTTATGTACCACCTTCTCTGTCAACTTTATCATCTTAGTTTACTTTTTTTTTTCCTCTCATAAGAACGAGAGTCTTCTCCTTCCACTCACTTCTTCTTCTTCTTCACCATCTCTAAGTCAGTGAATCACCACCACCACCACCTTCTTTTTCAACACCAACACATACCAATTACCATCAGTAAAGAAAAACCATCTACTTCACCTTATTCAATCTACAAAAATAGGGGTTTGATGTTTATTTAGATCTGAGAAATTTATGGTTTCTTTTGAATCAGTTAACAATATGGGTACATATGTTTATCATCAATTAACAGATGGATCAATTCCAATCTAATTAATATGTATCTCAGTCATATTTGCATTCTTAAATTCGAGAATCATTAACAAAGCCCGGTTCAATTCAATCCCACAGATAACATCCATGATTCGATTTGAATTCTCGGGAGTTAATGGAGCATTACTACTATTCGAGCCGTGTCCGTGTCCAGGCGTGTCAAGACGGCAAAAAAAAAAATTCTGTCGTTTTCTTGTAACACAATACTTAAAGAAAGCAGGCCAAACTCAAGTTGATGAAGAAATATATACACATATGATGCGTGGTTTCTACATTCGGTCGCATAAGAAAATACACATACTAAAAAAGGAATGGGCATAAAAATTACTTTATCTGGAATTTACCCAAAATACCGCCATTAGTTCTTGGATAATCCATTGCTACATATAACAAATCATTCCCCACAACGAACCATTTCCGCTTCCATTTCCTTGGTGCAAAAACATATCAAAGATTGTCACCATCCCTTTCTACCCTATCTTTCTACATTTTTTTTCACTTCTTTGTTACTATCTTGTTATTGACCAACATGAGTACCAGAGTTGAGAGCTACCAAGGTCTCAATATAGGTCTCCACTTGATATTCATCAACGTCTGAAAGTTGTTCAGGGAAACCATCCATCTTTAGAGCTCTAGCAATTTCAAGCTTAGGATCATATGATATCAAATGAAAGCTCTCTTTTTCTACTTCCACCATTGATTCACCTTGAAATAGGATCTCACCATTCTGTAAAGTTTGAATTGGTCTTCTATAACGCATCTCTCTCAAATGTGCAGTAATCTTCCAATGCTTACTCCACTTGTTACCCATCATTACCCACACATCAGTGTGATCGTTTTGATGAGTACATATATCAGGATCCATCTCCATATGATTCTCGTGAAGTAGACAAAGTTTTCCTTCCCATACGCCCAAATAGCACCGGAAAAGGTAGCGAAGATCGAAAGGTGGTAACGGCACATCAAAGAATGTCTCATCGACAATATCAAAACAAACCATAACAGCAGAGTCAGGAAGAATATCAGCAGCAATCCAATGAAGAACACCATTAAGAAGAAACCCCTTCTTTGTAGAGAATATGTAAGGAATGAAACCAATATTCTTCCATGAATTTGAAGCTAATGAGTAAAGTAGAGCTTCGAAAGTTTCATGACGACGACGAGTCAAAATTCTCAATAACTTATAATCATTATTCTTGGAATCAAAACCAAACCCATGTGGATCAAAACAAACACAGTCGAAGCCGACAAAAGGTGTTGGAAGTCCGAGCACTAGTTTATATTCTCGAGTAGCCGGGTTCCAGATGCAAATTTCTTCATTTATGGCTATGGAAACCAAACCATTTGAAGAACCTAGAATTTGAGGGAAACATAGTTCGGACTCAAGTGGAAAATCAATATTAAGAGCCCGACTTAAAAATGGTGATGATGTTGACCATAGAACCAGAGAGTAATTGAATGTGTTGGTAAGCAAGATATTGAATTTGTTGATTCGAATAGCATGGTTGAGATGATTTTTGATGAAATTAGGGTTTTGAAATTGATGACGCCAGTATTTAGAGACACGCCTGAATCTTATAATCGACTTGACAGGTAACCTTGTAAATATATTCTCTAAGATTTCCCCCGGTAAGAATCTAGGTAATTTCCTTCTTCTTACTCTTCTTCTTCTTCTCCTTGCTAAGCGTGAGTGAAAAGCATCAGGTAAGATTGACATTTTCATTCTTCTTCTTCTTCTTGCAGTGAGTGAGAGTGAGAGTGAGAGTGGATGCAAAAAGCTTAACATTTTTCCTTCTTCTTTTTCCTCTTCACTTCTCCTTCTGCTTCTCCTTGCTGTAATAGTGAGTGTAAGACGGATGAGATTCTTCTAGGTCATCTTTATGATTTTTTAGATTTCCCAAAATAACCTCATAGTTTGATAATCGATGCATCCGGCTTGGACCGCTTGGTATCCCAAGGACACGCCTTAACTTGAAAGTTCTTCCCATCACTATTTGAATGACTTGGTAGGTGTTTTCTTTTCTTTTCGAAACTAATGGAAAGATATGTTGCTCATTCATTTTGACCATATCACTATGTTTTTTTGACTAACTTCGAGTTTTTGGACCATGTAGACATGAAAAACGAAGAAAGAAGCATTGGAATGAACAAGAGAACGTGGCAAGTTAATTATGTGTGTTATAGTTTGTAATGGATCAACAAATGACCGTCACTTTCAAATGGTTTGTGAGTGTAGTGGATAAAGTAAAATTCATGTAAAAAAGGGTACCGAATATAAACCAAAGACGAATAGGAAGAATACTACTTTAACTAAGAAGACTAAATGCCCATTCAAGCTTCAATTCAATCACAACAAGAAAAGTAAGGTGTCGTATTTGGAGAAAGTTGTATGTGGTCGTCATAACTATTCCATATCGGATACTTTGCTATCCTATCCTTATACGGCATGGCTTAATGATGAAGAAAAACTCATTGTAAGTTTCATGACCGAAAATCGTATGAAACCCATTTATATACTTGGTCATATAAATCTCTTCAACCCATCGAATGTTTCTACTTTTCCAACCATCTACAACGCTAAAACAAAATTGTAATGACCCGTCCATCCACCAATAATGTCCCCACTTAGCCACTGCGGTTATCCGGCAGTATGGGGTTTTCAAAGGGCATCGCTACTGTAATCCAGCAGAAACTTCCCGGATGGTCACACATCCCTAGATTACTCCCACCCGAGCACGCTTAACTGCAAAGTTTTCCGCCAACTTTGGAGCCAATTGTGCTAAAAAGGCCTCGGTGTTAGGAAAGGACAAATCATTACTTATATTCCATTCGGCCAACCACTGCCGAAATCAGGGAGTTAAAAAAATTAAAAAATCAACAATGGGAAAATAGAAATCAAATGCAACAATTAAGGCATTTGGGGGAGAAGTATAATTACTCGGTTTTCCATAATGAAGATGAGGATGAACAAATAAAGAATCTCATATTGGCTCATCCCGAGTTTATACAATTGGCGCGGTGCTCCAATCAAGTACTTTTAATGGATTGCATGTACACGACCATCAAGTATGAGATGCCGGTGTTGAACATTGTTGGACAAACTTCCACCAACTCTCTGTTTAGTGTCGCGTTTTGCTTCTCGGAGAATGAGATTGAAGAGAGTTATGTGTGGGCATTAAAATAAGTGAAGTTATTCTATGTGGAGGGATATACTCCAAAGGTGATTGTCACCGACAAGGAACAAGCATTGTTGAGTGCAAATAGCGAGGGTTTTCTCGGATGCTCATCACCTTCTTTGCACGTTTCACCTATGAAATAACATTGAGACTAAATGTAAGACCATCATTCGTCCAACAAAGAAAAGTCAAATGGAGAGAATAAAGAAACTACCGGTTGGTCAACAAAAAGAAACCAAAGAGAAATTTAAGAAGGATGACGAGTTGGCGAAAATAAGATGGGCTAGTTTCCAAAAGGATTGGGAAGCCATGGCATATTCTCTCACCGTAGAAGATTATGAAGAACGATCTTGTATGTTATTGGCTAGCGACACGGTGTTAAACGAAAGTTTTGTGGCATGGGAAAAGCGGTTACATGGAAATAATGTTTGGAAAGTGAGTATTGGATGTCCATGCCAATAAACATCCAACTACTCGCCAATGCATTCAATTGTGTCGTCCATTATATCTCAAATACATTGAGTTTCACATTTGCACCAACAAGAGTACCATTTGACGAAGAATCGGATAAAACAAGAAGAGTGATGATGGGTTGCGTGTACGGAAACCATTTAGTTGGCCTCCAAATGAGTTAAGGATGCCCATTTAACAAAATGTCCAAGTCTAGGTGTAATAGATTCGAGGAAAGTTTTGAATTTTGGAAGGCCTTACAAATGTCGAGGGGTAATGTCTCGTTTGCATTGATGAGCGATGATGAAGATGACTAAACGTTCGTGAAGGGTGGTGAAAATATTTTGAATGAATCACTAGGAATAAAAGATTTTGTCTAGAAGTGATAATTGAGTCATATGTATTTTTGAATGAAGTATTTTATCTAGATTTGACAATGTTATATGTATTTTAAATGACTTACTAAGAATATGAATGAAGTATTTTGTTGAATTGATTTTCTATTTTTTCTTGACAAAATTTTGGAACACAAAAATAATTACGGCTAGGTTCGTGTCCTAAATAATCTAGTTGTAACTATTCCTTCTCGCAAGCATCGTAACCATAGCCGGTCAATCATGTTTTTTTTGTGTTTCTTCAATCGTCAACTGTTATGTCATTATTTTGTGACACTCGCAAAGCGTTGTTGGAGAACTCGCTATTACGCTCGCAGAAATGTTGTTAATCTCGGCAGAATATTGTTGTGGCGATATTCTGGTACTACAGTAGGATTCCAAACTTGAAAAAAATACAATGATCAATCTCTTCTCCAAACTTATCTTTATTTAGAGTTATGTAAGGATCAAATATCACATCTTCAGCAGTGAGAGTATCCATTTTCAAACTTAAAGAAGCTATCTTCTTTTCTTTGTTCTTTGCTTGGGTACCAGTGAACACAAACTTTTTTTATGTAGGACCAGATTCATCATCTGACCAAGATGTAGAAGGTCTCATGCTCGGAAAGTGGTCATATACCCATGTCTAACAAATTATATATAAACATAAGAAATACATACATAAAAAAAATAAGAAAAAAAAAGATATATATATAACAAAACCGAAACTATATAAATTACCTGAAAAGGACCAACATTCCCAGCAAGTTCAGTGGATCCAGCCCTCAAAGCTTTTCGAAAACTATCAAGTAAATAAGTGAGGGTGGCGGTGCCCCAAGCATACTTTTTGGTCTCCTGGAGATGTTTTAACCATTATATATAGTGAGCATTTACTCGATCCCCCGAGTTATCAAGAAAGAATATGGTACCAAGATAATACAATAGATATGCGGTGGTTGTACGACGAGATATTGTTTCATCTATCACCTCCTTACATACTACTTCAGCGTTATGCATCTGTTCCTCCAAACATATCTTTCAGATTCTTCAACAGTATCTTTTTGACATGTATAACTGGACCTTCTCTTGGTCCAGTTGGTTTATCTCCACCAGCCCACTTAAACTGTTTCTTTGTCTCAGCTTTCTCCCATCCAAGTGTGTCTTTCACAAGGGCATAAAGATCTGTCCAACTCAGGTTATTGTCAAAACCTTCAGAAATAGCTTTTCACTACCGTCAAAAATAACCTTTTTCGACGGGCCAAGTCGATCGTTAATAGAGATCATTGACAGACCATGCCCGTCGGACGGCTTGTCGTTATTTAAGGTGTCAAAAAACATAAACAATGGTAACCTACTGTCAATAACCATCAATCTAAAACGACAAACTTGTTGAAAATTATCGATGGGCATTATTTGTCAATAAATTCAAATATTGAATTGCCGGTATTCAGTTTTAATAGGCTTTTTCATTGCTTTATTTGTAAACAAAAGTCATTTATAGAACTGATAACATTTTAACTTCAAAACAAATTGACATATATTATAAAAAAAGAGTCAATCTCACAAGTATTCTTTGTCCAAGTAACATACAAGAAAGGCATCCAAGAAAGAAAAAAAAATAAAAATACAACAGATATCTCAAGCAGCTGCGGTGCTGGTATCCTTTAGTCAATCCTTCACTCTCTTTGACTGAGTTGAGTGGTCGGTTGTCAGCCGGTCAAATATAATTTCACTTTCTTACTTAACTAAAATAAAAGTAGTATGCGATAAGAAAGAGTTCGTATCCACAGAGAGGCTATTGTTGTTATGCAAATTTTCAGATTCTTAGTAACCAAAGGGGGGGGGGGGTTGAGTTATCAAAGCAATAAAAATAAATTGGAAGCAAAGTAATAATAAAAGTAATCAATAAGGATAAGTTATTGGTCACGGGATAGTTTCATTCACAAACTTGAATTCTCAACAATGACTAGAATTGGAATTTTAATCTCTCATTTACTAAAAGTCCTAGAATATCTTGATCGCAAGAATATTTCGTTAATTCCCTGATTTCATCACAACCACATTAAAAGATGCATATGTGAATCCTTCCTAGAAAGCAACCTAAAGTGTAAAAGCACATTAAGTTTAACTCCCTAAAAGCAATAAGTTCTATGGAATAAGACTAATCAAGGCAATCAAAATGTGTAAAAGCACTAAATCGATTTAACCCAAGTTATGATTCATATGTGACTAGTAGGATATATCACTACAAGCACTACCCACAATTATGCTACTTAGAATTAGGGATAAACAACGTTTTCGTATTGAAAACCCTAATTTAGCTTTAGATATGAATGCAAATCGGATTGATTCCGGACTCAACCAAACAAATAATCAAATCATACAACAATATTAATAATGAATCATAAACAATAAAGTTGAGACAAAACTAATGCATTGAATCAAATCTTATTTGTGAAATCCACTTTATATCCCATAACCAATAAAAAATGTTTAGCTACTCATAGTTTTTGGATTCAACATAATTATAATCAAAAATAAAATGAAGAACATGAAAAATAAACGAAAGCAAACCCTAGTCGCTGCTCTCCTCCAAAATTCCCGTGGAATAAAGATATCCCCAAAAAGAATAGAAACTTTTTCTTTTTATAACTTTTCAACTTCCCAAATTAGGTCTAAAGATAAGAAGTCCACCAAGCTCATGTGTGTGAAATACACATGTGAAAATATGTCCCAAAAATTGCTCGTCGGAAAACTGTGTTTCCGTACGGAACTTGGCCGGACTCCGGCATCGTAAAATATTTCATGTGTCCGGCAAAGTCCACCCGGTCACCGGTCAAACGAGTTAACTCAGGGAGTCAACTGAGTCAAGTCGGTCCAGTTAGAGTCAGAGTCAGTATACTAACTCGGCTGAGTGGTTAGGCCAATACCAAGGTCATTGCAGAGCCAAAGTCATTACACAATCACTGTGCCTCATAGCCAATTACAGCCATGATGGCTATGCATTATCACAGCTGCATCAACTACAACATCGCATAGTTGTACCTTCTACTTCTCTGTAACATCAACAGCCCACAACCATCTCGGCTGCTTCATTTTATACAGCACTAACACCTTCCACAACAACTCCATTGCAGTTACAGCTCCACACCCGCATCATTCAGTTATACACAGCTCCTTAGTCTCAGCCCTGAACCCTTGCCTGCAATCTCAATAACCACATTAGCTTCGCGACTTCACTTCTTGCGACTCATACGCTCATTCATATCCATTTGTAACTTCATATCATGTTTCACTTCCCTGTAATGCTCTCTTGTTACCTCCAACAAACCATTCTATTTCTCACAAACCAAAGAAACAACACCACAAAAAAACAAACTCATACTTGCAATTTACCATGGCCTCATTTAATAGGTGTCTAAAACACCGTATTATTTATCTATTGTTTATGCTTTCTCTGCTAGTTTTCTTGTAAATTATGTATCTTATGTTTTGTTTTTGAGTATTTAGGTACTTTGGAGTCATTCGGATCAAAAGAAGAGGAAACAGGGCAAAGGCGTTGGAGGCGGACTGTTTCTCATTATTTGCTTTTATTTTTCATCTCTGTCTGAAAAGTATGTCAGTTTTAGTGATGCGATCTCTGTCTGAAAAGCACGACAACTTTAGTGATGACTCTCATTGAAGAGTATAAGTGAATATGAGAAATAAGGGACGGTTGATGTTAGCGGAGGAACTCGGAGAAAGGGTTCAATTGGAGCATAAAAGGGCGAAGCTATCATTTCTTGGGCGAATACTATCCGGGAGCTAGTCAAGGATAAGAGCTAACTCTTTTGGGAGAAGCACTACGAAGAGGACAGCTAAGGTTAAGGGGGCTGCCAGATGGGTAACCCTTATCAACGTAACTTGGGTGCATATATCCTACTCTAGTTATTACATATCCAATCCTGAATTGAGAAGTGTTATCTTCTCAATAATTGCCTACACCTAAATTTTAGAAAAGCCATTATTTTTCCTCTTTGCCTGAAGTCGATGGCGGCACCATCATTGTTCACAGAGAGGTGAGAAAATGGAGGAGATGATTGCTAAGAAGTTGTTGTTGTTTTTGATATTCAGGGGTTGCTGCTAAAGTCGATAAAGGAAATCAAGAGGAAGCTGTGCTGAAAAACAGATCTGCTTGAATCTGTGATGTTTGCAGGTTAGGGTTTTGGGAAGATGATGATAAATTGAGGGTTATGAATTTGAAATTAGGAATTGGGTTTTGATGGAGTGATTCTAGATGGGTTTCATCCCAGAAGATAAAATGAGGAATCAGTGAGAAGGAGTTGGTGACATGAATCAAAAGTGTTGTTACTGTTGAGATATGAAGAAGGTATAAATAGGTACGAATTTGAAGAGTATGGCCTAGAATCAAGTGAACTGCAAGTGATGGGATGGATGAAACTGGATGCTGAGATGAAGAGTTAAGCAGTGGCACTTGGTTGGAGCTCTGGTGTAATGGGGTTGATTGTGGCAATGAGCTGGATTTGCAAAAGAAGACTTGGTAGGTCTTTAGCTTGGTGGTTTGCTGTGACCATGGATGAACAACTAGGTGGTGAAGCAAGAGCAGTTCAGGGAGGCGATGTTGCAGTGAACCTGTGAAATGGCAGGGGTTCATGGAGCTGGTTATGCTGGTGTCAGAAATAGAAAATGGTGGTTGAATTAGGTTTTATGGTTGGAATTGGTTATGAGCTCGTATTGGCATAAATGGAGGGTAATTAAAGGGGTTATGGTGATTGATAGGATGGCAGGAGAACAAGGTGGAGTGGTTGATGTTGTTCTTGTTAAATCAATTTAGATGAAAATTGCAGAGTGGGTTGAGCTGCTAGTTGCCTGTGTTGGTGGTCACTGATGGAACAGCTGAAATAGATGTATGTTAGGTGAATTTGGTTGTCACACAGGCAGTTGAATGGTAGCTGCACAGCTGTGAAGTGAGTTGGTCTGTGGTGGATTTGGAATTGTGTTGCAGGCACCATGAACTGATGGTTGTTGTGAATTGATGTTGTAGATGATTGCAGGTTGAAATAGGAGTTTGTATTACTATTGTTGGTACTAGTGGTTTGCTGTTTAGCCATGGCTCAGTGGGTTGTGAATGAGGAGTCCGTTACAGGGTGATTATGAATGAGTCTTTTATGCAGTGGTTGCAGGAAATGGCAATTGAGCTGTTATGGAGTTGCAGCTACAACTAAGTTGCAGGTACTAGAGTTGATGATCTTGATATGTAAGCTCATGCTAAGATGGTGCAGTGGTACAGCTAAGAACATGGGGTGTTGGTTGAGTTCAATGTTGCAGCTAAAGTGCAGTTACAGATTGGTACAAATGAGGTAGATGGTGATGCTGTTAAGAGGGAGGACACTGATCTGAGAAGAATGTTCTAATGGAAGGAGTAATAATGAGATGGTGAAGCTGTTGAGTGAGTATGTGCATGGCAGAGTTAAGCTACTGGAATTAAGAAGAATTCATGGAAAATTAAGGAACTGGTGGTGATCCTGTTATGCAGTGGAAGTATAGTTGTAGCAGGGTGGGTTTTACAGCTGCATTGGAGCTGTATTACAGATGGTATGTAGAATGGAAGTGCATCTGTATTACAGATGATTGCTAAGAAGCTGCTGCTTTTGTTGATATTCAGGGGATGCTGCTAAAGCCGATAAAGGAAATCAAGAGGAAGTTGTGCTGAAAAACAGATCTACTTGAATCTGTGATGTTTGCAGGTTAGGGTTTTGGGAAGATGATGAGAAATTGAGGGTTATGAATTTGAAATTAGGAATTGGGTTTTGATGGAGTGATTCTAGATGGGTTTCGTCCTAGATGATAAAATGAGGAATCAGTGAAAAGGAGTTGGTGACATGAATCAAAAGTGTTGTTACTATTGAGATATGAAGAAGGTATAAATAGGTACTAATCTGAAGAGTATGGCCTAGAATCGAGTGAACTGCAAGTGATGGGATGGATGAAACTGGATGCTGAGATGAAGAGTTAAGCAGTGGCACTTGGTTGGAGATCTGGTGTAATGGGGTTGATTGTGGAAATGAGCTGGATTTGCAAAAGAAGACTTGGCAGGTCTTGAGCTTGGTGGTTTGCTGTGACCATGGATGAACAGCTAGGTGGTGAAGAAATAGAATATCTGGGAGGCGATGTTGCAGTGAACCAGTGAAATGGCAGGGGTTCATGGAGCTGGTTATGCTGGTGTCAGAAATAGAAAATGGTGGTTGAATTAGGGTTTGTGGTTGGAATTGGTTATGAGCTCGTATTGGTAGAAATGGAGGATAATTAAAGGGGTTATGGTGATTGATAGGATGGCAGGAGAACAAGGTGGAGTAGTTGATGTTGTTCTTGTTAAATCAGTTTAGATGAAAATTGCAGAGTGGGTTGAGATGCTAGTTTCTTGTGTTGGTGGTCACTGATGGAACACATGAAATAGATGTATGTTAGGTGAATTTGGTTGTCACACAGGCAGTTGAATGGTAGTTGCACAGCTGTGAAGTGAGTTGGTCTGTGGTGGATTTGGAATTGTGTTGCAAGCACCATGAACTGATGGTTGTTGTGAATTGATGATGTAGATGATTGCATGCTGAAATAGGAGTTTGTATTACTGTTGTTGGTACTAGTGGTTTGCTGGTTAGCCATGGCTCAGTGGGTTGTGAATGAGGATGCCGTTACAGGGTGATTATGAATGAGTCTGTTATGCAGTGGTTGCAGGAAATGGCAATTGAGCTGTTATGGAGTTGCAGCTACAACTAAGTTGCAGGTACTTGAGTTGATGATCTTGATATGTAAGCTCATGCTAAGATGGTGCAGTAGTGCAGCTAAGAACATGGGGTGTTGGTTGAGTTCAATGTTGCAGCTAAAGTGCAGTTACAGATTGGGTACAAATGAGGTAGCTGGTGATGATGTTAAGAGGGAGGACACTGATCTGAGAAGAATGTGCTAATGGAAGGAGTAATAATGAGATGCTGAAGCTGTTGAGTGAGTATGTGCATGGCAGAGTTAAGCTACTGGAATTAAGAAGAATTCATGGAAAATTAAGGACCTTGTGGTGATCATGTTATGCAGTGGAAGTATAGTTGTAGCAGGGTTGGTTTTACAGCTGCATTGGAGCTGTATTACAGATGGTATGTAGAATGGAAGTGCAGCTGCATTCGCAGAAATAGTGCGAAAACGGAGTGAAAATGGCGCGCCGGTGAGAATAGTTCCGGTAGTCGGATTTTAGAGGTTAAAGTGTCAATCGTAATATTTCAGTGAATCGCGAGGGGATATGAGTCGGATGCAAGAATTGATGGCTGGAAGTATGAGCTACGTGTCGCACTTTTGGGTACGTTTTCGCAAGAACAAGAAATTGGTTTAGGTGGTATTTTGTGAATGTTTGAAATGCAGAGAAGGAGAGATAAGTTGCTGGGATTACATACTTATTGGTGAAAGTGTCTGAAATGCCAGTTTGACCTGAAACAATTTCCCGGTGACCGGATTCCGGCGACGGTGGCCGGATTCCGGTGATGACGTCAGCGTTCCGTCGACCCGTTTTGGACCCGAAAATTCCAGAAATATATTTTTCACACATGGGCTTGGTGGACATGTAGATGGACGCGGACTTGAATATTTTAAAGACTTTGACCTATTTTTGGAAAGCAAAGGGCTATAAAAAGAGAGTTTCTACAACAAAGATAACGTTTTTTATTCTATTCTTGGAGCTTTTGCAGAGAACTACTTATAGGGTTTGCTTTCTTTTATGTTTCATAGTCTTCCTTTGAATATTTTGATGATGAACTCCATGAATATGAGTAGCTAAATACAATAATTGGTTATGGGATAAAAAGTTGATTTCTTCAAGCATGTTATTCGATTCTATGAATTAGTTTTGTCTCAATTTTATTGTTTATGATTCATTGTTTTATTATCATATGATTTGAATGCTAGTTTGGTTGAGTCCGGAATCAATTGGATTTGTTTTCATCTCTATATCTATATTAGGGTTTTCAATACGTAAAAGTTGTTATCTCTGATTTTTAGTAGCATCTTGTGGTTAATACTTGTAGTGATACATCTTTTTAATCGCATATGAATCATAACCTTTGTTAAAACGAATTAGTGCTTTTACACGTTTGTTTGCATCGATTAGTCTTATTTCATAGAACTTATTACTCTTAGGGAGTTAAATCTAATTGTGCTTTTACACTTTAGGTTGCTTTTTAAGAAGATTTCACGGTAGCATCATTTAATGTTGTTTGTGATAAAATCAGGAAATAAACGGGATACTCTTGCGGTCAAGATATCCTAGGACTTTTGATAATTGAGAGATTAAATACCAATTCTAATCATAGATGGAAAATACATGTTTATGAATGATACTATCCCTTAACCAATATCCTCTCCTTATTGATTATTCTTATTATTTGCTTTGCGTTATTTAGTATTATTACTTTGATAAAAACAAAAACACACCTTGGGTTATTTGGTTACATAAGAATCTGAAAATTGCATAACAACAATCGCATCTCTGTGGATACGAACTCTTTCTTATCGAATACTATATTCATAATTAGTAAAGTGAGGAAGTGAAATTATTTTTGAATCATACGACACTCATCAAATTTTTGCGTCGTTGTCGGGAGGCATTCGGCTTGTTATCTAGTTTTTAGTTTCTTTTTATTTTTCTGCTTGCATACTTGTGTTTCGTTTCTTGTCTTGTTTCTCACTTGTTTGCGAGAATTGTTTTTCAGGTACCTAATCTCTGGCTTCTAAAGATTGGAATTATCCAAGGTGCGGGATAGCTACTCGAAAAGGAACAATACTCCAACCAAGGCAAGGCACGACGGAAGAACACAACTTGGAAGTAGAACACGAAGCTCTTCGGCAAGAAGGAGAGGAAGTAGAACACGATATTCCTTTTGAAGAAGAAGGAGAAGGAGAAGAAGCAATGGGTGACGCTGCAAATCGTTCACTTAAAGACTTAGCTTCTCACAAGCTAGATATACAGCAGGGTTGCATTCAAACCGACTCCACTTTTGAAATCAAGCCGGGACTTCTTAGAGAATTACCAAAGTTCCATGGCTTGGTGAATGAAGATCCAAACAAGCATCTTATGGATTTCCACACCATTGTCATGGCTATGCTCCCAGCAAATATGGAGGCGGATGGTGCTATGTTGAAGGTTTTTCGATTCTCATTGGAAGGTAATGCTAAGGATTGGTTATACTACTTGCCTTCCGGGAGTGTTACAACTTGGAATGGGCTTAAGAAACTCTTTCTAGAGCGATATTTTCCTGCATCTAAGGCTACTCAAATTCGCAAGGAGATTTGCGGAATGAAGCAAAATGTCGGTGAATCGTTATATGATTGTTGGGAACGATACAAGAGGTTGGTGGCAAGCTGTCCTCATCACCAATTTAGTGACGCTATGATTATCCAATACTTCTATGAAGGACTCCAATCAAGTGATAGGAATCTTATCGACGCAGCGGGTGGTGGTGCACTAGTGAGCAAGACGGTGGCACAAGCTATAGAGTTGATTGAAAACATGGCAGCAAACTCTCAACAATTCTTGAGTCGTGGTTCGGATGTGCTTCTTAGGCGAGTCAATGAAGTGAGCGAGGTGGAGGAACTTCGTCAACAAATGGGAAACATCACAGCAATGCTACAACAAGTTTCAGCCGCGGTGATACCAAATTCTCATGGGTATGAAGACGTCAATGAGCAAGCTAATGCGGTTTTTCCAAATCAGCCAAGACGGTATGATCCTTATTCCAATACTTACAATCCGGGATGGATAGATCACCCCAATTTTAGCTATGCGAACAAGCAAGGAGTGGTTCAACAACCTAACTTCAACAATTCGGGTGGATTTCAACCTCAACAACAACAATTCCAGCCGCGTCAACAATTTCAGCAATCACAACAATCAATGCAAAATCAAGGTTCCGATATCGATGCAAAGCTTCAAACAATGATGCAAGGCATTTCTTCTATGTTTAAAGATAGCCAACAAGAAACCAAGAGTGCGATCAGGGAATTGCAGACACAAATGGGTTCCATGGCTACTGAGTTGAACCAATTGAAGGCACAAAATAGTGGGAAACTCCCTTCTCAACCTATTAACCCAAAAGAGGGTGTGAATGCAATTACATTGAGAAGTGGTACACAACTTGTGCCACCCGAAGTTGTTGATTCGGGCAGGGTGGAAGCACCAAAGGAACCTGTTTTGGAGGAGAATAATGAGGATTCTCCCCAAACTTCTGAGGTACCTATTCCTAACTCTAAAACTCCTATTCCTACTTATGTTCCTCCTTTACCTTTTCCTCGCATATTTGCAAATTCTAAGAAGGAGGCGCTAGAAAAGGAGATTTTAAATGTTCTTAAGAAGATTCATGTGAACATACCACTCATTGATGCTATTAAGCAAGTTCCAAAGTATGCAAAAGTGTTGAAGGACTTGTGTACCAATAAGGAAAAGCTCAAAGGTAATGAAGTACTAAGTGTGGGGGAGAATGCTTCGGCAATCTTACAACACAAACTCCCATTGAAATGCAAGGACCCAGGTAGCTTTGACATTCCCATCACAATTGGTACCAAAACATTTAACAAAGCTATGTTGGATTTAGGTGCATCCGTTAATGTTATGCCTGCATCTATGTATAATTCACTTGGTCTTGGTCCTCTCAAAAAGGCTGAAATTGTGTTGCAATTAGCCGATCGTTCTAATGTCTACCCTATGGGTATTGTTGAGGATGTTCTTGTGCAGGTTAATCAACTAGTATTTCCAGCAGATTTTTGTGTTTTAGAGATGGATGAAGGTTCACCGGACTCGTCTCTTCCATTGTTACTTGGGCGTCCCTTCATGAAAACGGCGAAGACCATTATTAATGTGGATAAGGGAACGCTAACTATGGAGTTTTATGGAGAAGTAATACGTTTCAACATTTTCGAGACGATGAGATATCCTAGTGATGTCCACTCTTGCTTCTCCGTTGATGTTATGGATACTTTGGCACAACAAATGTTTGAATTGAATGGTGAAGATGCTTTGGAAACCGTTCTAACTACATCCATTGATAATGGTGTAGAGTGTGGTATTGAGGTTAAAGAAGCCCTTGGTGATCTCAACTCACTACAAGGATGCCCGGAAACTCATAATATCTCTTTTATTTCTTTACCATGCAGTGATGAAAAACTTTTACCTTCTATTGTTAAATCTCCAAAGTTAGAATTGAAACCTCTTCCTAGTCACTTAAAGTACTTGTACTTGGGTGACAATGAAGAGTTACCTATGATTGTTTCTAACGAGCTTAGTGAATTACAGGAGAAAAAACTTCTAAGGGTGCTAAGGAAGCACAAGACGGCCATAGGATGGACAATTGCCGATATCAAGGGTATAAGCCCTGACATTTGCATGCATAAGATTCGTTTGGAGGACGATGCAAAGCCTACAAGGGAAGCGCAACGTCGTTTGAACCCCCCTATGATGGAAGTTGTGAAAAAGGAGATACTCAAGCTTTTGGAAGTAGGTGTTATCTACCCCATATCCGATAGCAAGTGGGTGATCCCGGTACAAGTTGTACCAAAGAAATCAGGTGTGACGGTGGTGGAGAATGATGAGAATGAACTTGTCCCAACTCGTGTGCAAACCGGTTGGAGGGTTTGTATTGATTATAGGAAATTGAATGCCACTACTATAAAAGATCACTTTCCATTACCTTTTATTGATCAAATGCTTGAACATCTAGCTGGACACTCTTATTATTGCTTTCTTGATGGCTATTCAGGTTATAATCAGATTGTGATAGCGCCGGAGGATCAAGAGAAAACCACTTTCACTTGTCCTTTTGGTACTTTTGCTTATCGAAGGATGCCTTTTGGATTGTGCAATGCTCCAGCTACTTTTCAAAGGTGTATGGTAAGTATATTTTCATAATATGTTGAAAACATAATCGAAGTGTTCATGGACGACTTTAGTGTCTTTGGTGATTCATTTGACCTTTGTTTGAACAATTTGTCACTAATCCTTGAACGATGTGTTGAAACAAATCTTGTGCTTAATTGGGAGAAGTGCCATTTTATGGTAACTCATGGCATAGTTTTAGGCCATATAGTATCTTCTAAAGGCTTGGAAGTTGATAAATCTAAGATAGACCTTATTCGTGCTCTAACCCCTCCCACTACGGTGAGGGAGATGCGCTCCTTTCTTGGTCATGCAGGTTTTTACCGTAGATTCATCAAGGATTTTTCCAAGATAGCATCACCACTTTGTACCTTATTGCAAAAAGATGTGGTTTTTAACTTTGATGAGAAGTGTATGGCGGCATTCAATCGTTTGAAAGAACTTTTGATTTCAGCCCCTATCATTAAACCACCGGATTGGAGCAAGCCTTTTGAGCTCATGTGTGATGCAAGTGATTATGCGGTTGGTGCGGTGCTTGGGCAGCGTGTGGGGAAGATACCTCATGCTATTTATTATGCTTCTAGAACGTTAAATGAAGCCCAAAAAAACTACACTACCACTGAAAAAGAGTTATTAGCTATTGTTTTTGCTTTGGAAAAGTTTCGCTCTTATCTAATTGGTACAAAAGTTGTTGTCTTTTCAGATCATGCAGCACTTAGGTACTTGCTTACAAAGAAAGAGGCGAAACCGAGGCTCATACTATGGATTTTACTCTTGCAAGAGTTTGATATTGAAATCAAAGACAAGAAAGGAATTGAGAACACCGTTGTGGATCATTTGAGCCGTCTTGCTGTGGACAAGGAAGCTATCCCGTTACGTGAAAGTTTCCCGGATGAGCAACTATTCTCAATTGCATTTGCGGAACCATGGTATGCGGATATTGTGAATTACTTGGTGTCTAAACAAATCCCAAAGAACTTGTCTCGTGCTGAGAGGGACAAACTTAAGAGGTTAGGGAACCAATATATATGGGATGATCCATACTTATGGAAACATGGCAGCGACCAAGTCATACGAAGGTGCATTCCCGACTCTGAATTTAATTTTATCTTGTCTTTTTGTCACTCCTATGCTTGCGGAGGACATTTTGGGAGTAAAAGAACAGCTCACAAGGTACTTGAAAGCGGTTTTTATTGGCCAACCTTATTTAAGGATGCACACATATTTTGCACAACTTGTGATAGGTTCCAAAGGACATGCAATCTAGGTGCTCGAAATCAAATGCCACAAAATTTTATTCAATTTATTGAAGTTTTTGATGTATGGGGTATTGATTTTATGGGTCCTTTTGTCAACTCCCATGGGAATTTTTATATCTTACTTGTTGTTGATTATGTCTCGAAATGGGTGGAAGCTAAGGCCACCCCAACTAATAATTCTAAAGTGGTTTCATATTTTGTGCAAGCTAACATTTTTGCAAGGTTTGGAATTCCAAGAGCCATAATTAGCGATGGGGGATCTCACTTCAAAAACAAGTTCTTACAAGGATTGTTGAAGAAGTACAATGTGTCGCACAAGATTGCAACACCTTATCATCCCCAAACCAATGGACAAGCCGAGGTGTCGAACCGAGAGGTGAAATCCATACTAGAGAAGACGGTGAATCCAACAAGGAAAGATTGGAGCATGCGACTTAATGATGCTTTGTGGGCTTATAGAACCGCATACAAAACACCTATTGGGATGTCTCCTTTTAGGATTGTGTACGGTAAACCTTGTCACTTACCCGTTGAGATTGAACATAAAGCGTTTTGGGCGATTAAGCAATGCAATTTGGAGTTAGATGGTGCTGGAAAGCAAAGGAAGTTGCAAATCCAAGAGCTAGAAGAGTTACGCAATGATGCATTTGAAATCTCGCGCATTTACAAGGAGAAAACTAAGGCATTTCATGATTCTATGATTTCTAGAAAACAATTTTGTGTTGGGAAGAAAGTGCTTTTGTTTAATTCTCGCTTGCAATTATTTCCGGGTAAATTGAGGTCACGTTGGATCGGACCTTTTATTGTTACTAATGTGTTTTCTCATGGTGCAGTAGAAATTCGTAGTATTGCTACAGGAAAGGAGTTTAAAGTGAATGGACACCGGCTGAAACCATATTATGAGAACTTTACTTCCGAAGTTGTGGAAGGTGTGAACTTTGTGGATGCACTCCCTCTGGAGGAGTCTTAGCAAACAAGGAGAACGTCGGGCTGACGACTTTAAACCAAGCGCTAAGTGGGAGGCAACCCACCGGTTTTGTATCTTTACCCTTATCTTTTTATTTTTATGCATTTACTTTTCTCTTTATTTTCTTTGTTTTTGCATATCATTTGCGGAATTTCCCACCTTGAACTCTCTTTGGATGATTCAAATTTACATTGAGGACAATGTAAAGTTTAAGTGTGGGGGAGCATTTATATGTTTGTATAGTTTGTTTTAGTGTGTTTTATGCATTTATAAAAAAAGAAAAATCAGAAAAATAGAAAAACCAAGAAAAAATTTGTGCTTTTTGAACTCCGAAATCTAGAAACTTGTGCCTTTAGGATGACACCATTAGTGGATGGAACCATTTTGAATGAAGGAGTTGATGAACCGATTAACTAAAAGGGACGAACATAGCTCAAAAATCATAAATACCATGATAGTTGTTACCATATCTCGGAATATCACCATATCACATTCTATTTTTATTTTTCCATATTTATCTATTGTTCTCTAAGTGCTTTGGTGGGTCACTAAAAATCGAGTTGTTATTACTGCTAGGATGAAATAGAGTGATTGAGTTACTAGAAAAAAAAAAGAAAAAAAAACAAAAAAAAGAGACCGACCAATTAGACCAAAACGGAATAAAATGACACTTGGGAATAGCAGTATGTGTGAAACGTAGTCCCTGTCTCCGTCTCCTAAACAAGCGTGGAATGCAGGATCCAAGGCAACTATCATGTACTTGCTGACAAGAATCATGCGCTTGGATCCAGTTTGATCCAATCATGTTGTCTAAAAAAAAAAAGAAAAAAAAGTGAAAAAGAAAGTGAAAAAGAAAAGAAAAGGAAAGGAAAGTATTATTTTGGTTGAATAAAGTCACTTCTGGTTCCCTTGTATATGCCAGTGAGTGATGTAGAATTCAAACCAGTAGCTCAATCCAATAGGAATAGGTTCATCTTAGCAGTGACCTTCAGACAGATATGGGAAACATCGAACACTTGTAAACATTCGCCAACATCTACATCTATTTCCATCTTCTTAATCTTTTCATTGTGATTGTGGTTTGTTAGTTTCCGAGTATTGTGGCTTGTTCAACTATCTAATTAAAGCTTTACTAATATATGAATTGAATTTGTGCAAGGTACCTCCTCCTGTAGTCATTTTGGATTCGTTCATTGATTTGTCACAAATAGATGGAGTTTGAAATATAGGTTTTATAGGCAGACCTCTTGTAAACCTTCACGAGACTAAAACTCGTCCACTAGGGACACCTAGGGGTTCAAAGTCTTGTTATTTATGCTTAAAGTGACCGTAGCCTCGACGAGACGGAGTTGTATGTATTTGTTTTAGTATTGTTTTGTTTGATTTGCTCGAGGACTATCAAAGTCTAAGTGTGGGGGAATTTGATAGGTGTCTAAAACACCGTATTATTTATCTATTGTTTATGCTTTCTCTGCTAGTTTTCTTGTAAATTATGTATCTTATGTTTTGTTTTTGAGTATTTAGGTACTTTGGAGTCATTCGGATCAAAAGAAGAGGAAACAGGGCAAAGGCGTTGGAGGCGTACTATTTCTCATTATTTGCTTTTATTTTTCATCTCTGTCTGAAAAGTATGTCGGTTTTAGTGATGCGATATTTGTCTGAAAAGTACGAAAACTTTAGTGATGACTCTCATTGAAGAGTATAAGTGAATATGAGAAATAAGGGACGGTTGATGTTAGCGGAGGAACTCGGAGAAAGGGTTCAATTGGAGCATAAAGGGGCGAAGCTATAATTTCGTGGGCGAATACTATCCGGGAGCTAGTCAAGGATAAGAGCTAACTCTTTTGGGAGAAGCACTACGAAGAGGACATCTAAGGTTAAGGGGGATGCCAGATGGGTAACCCTTATCAACGTAACTGGGGTGCATATATCCTACTCTAGTTATTACCTATCCAATCCTGAATTGATAAGTGTTATCTTCTCAATCATTGCCTACACCTAAATTTTAGAAAAGCCATTATTTTTCCTCTTTGCCTGAAGTCGATGGCGGCTCCATCATTGTTCATAGAGAGGTGAGAAAATGGAGGAGATGATTGCTAAGAAGCTGCTGCTGTTGTTGATATTCAAGGGTTGCTGCTAAAGTCGATAAAGGAAATCAAGAGGAAGTTGTGCTGAAAAACAGATCTGCTTGAATCTGTGATGTTTGCAGGTTAGGGTTTTGGGAAGATGATGAGAAATTGAGGGTTATGAATTTGAAATTAGGAATTGGGTTTTGATGGAGTGATTCTAGATGGGTTTCGTCCCGGAAGATAAAATGAGGAATCAGTGAAAAGGAGTTGGTGACATGAATCAAAAGTGTTGTTACTGTTGAGATATGAAGGAGGTATAAATAGGTACGAATATGAAGAGTATGGCCTAGAATCGAGTGAACTGCAAGTGATGGGATGGATGAAACTGGATTCTGAGATGAAGAGTTAAGCAGTGGAACTTGGTTGGAGCTCTGGTGTAATGGGGTTGATTGTGGCAATGAGCTGGATTTTCAAAAGAAGACTTGGCAGGTCTTGAGCTTGGTGGTTTGTTGTGACCATGGATGAACAGCTAGGTGGTGAAGCAAGAGCAGTTCAGGGAGGCGATGTTGCAGTGAACCAGTGAAATGGAAGGGGTTCATGGAGCTGGTTATGCTGGTGTCAGAAATAGAAAATGGTGGTTGAATTAGGGTTTGTGGTTGGAATTGGTTATGAGCTCGTATTGGCAGAAATGGAGGATAATTAAAGGGGTTATGGTGATTGATAGGATGGCAGGAGAACAAGGTGGAGTGTTTGATGTTGTTCTTGTTAAATCAGTTTAGATGAAAATTGTAGAGTGGGTTAAGCTGCTAGTTGCCTGTGTTGGTGGTCACTGATGGAACAGCTGAAATAGATGTATGTTAGGTGAATTTGGTTGTCACACAGGAAGTTGAATGGTAGTTGCACAGCTGTGAAGTGAGTTGGTCTGTGGTGGATTTGGAATTGTGTTGCAGGCACCATGAACTGATGGTTGTTGTGAATTGATGATGTAGATGATTGCAGGTTGAAATAGGAGTTTGTATTACTGTTGTTGGTACTAGTGGTTTGCTGGTTAGCCATGGATCAGTGGGTTGTGAATGAGGAGGCCGTTACAGGGTGATTATGAATGAGTTTGTTATACAGTGGTTGCAGGAAATGGCAATTGAGATGTTATGGAGTTGCAGCTACAACTAAGTTGCAGGTACTGGAGTTGATGATCTTGATATATAAGCTCATGCTAAGATGGTGCAGTGGTGCAGCTAAGAACATGGGGTGTTGGTTGAGTTCAATGTTGCAGCTAAAGTGCAGTTACAGATTGGGTACAAATGAGGTAGCTGGTGATGATGTTAAGAGGGAGGACACTGATCTGAGAAGAATATGCTAATGGAAGGAGTAATAATGAGATGCTGAAGCTGTTGAGTGAGTATGTGCATGGCAGAGTTAAGCTACTGGAATTAAGAAGAATTCATGGAAAATTAAGGAACTGGAGGTGATCCTGTTATGCAGTGGAAGTATAGTTGTAGCAGGGTAGGTTTTACAGCTGCATTGGATCTATATTACAGATGGTATGTAGAATGGAAGTGCAGCTGCATTCGCAAAAATAGTGCGAAAACAGAGTGAAAATGGCGCGCCGGTGAGCATAGTTCCGGTAGTCGGATTTTAGAGGTTAAAGTGTCAATCGTAATATTTCAGTGAATCGCGAGGGGGGTATGAGTCGGATGCAAGAATTGATGGCTGGAAGTATGAGCTACGCGTCGCGCTTTTGGGTACGTTTTCGCAAGAACAAGAAATTGGTTTAGGTGGTATTTTGTGAATGTTTGAAATGCAGAGAAGGAGAGATGAGTTGCTGGGAGTACATACTTATTGGTGACAGTGTCTGAAATGTCAGTTTGACCTGAAACAATTTCCCGGTGACCGGATTCCGGCGACGGTGGCCGGATTCCGGTGATGACATCAGCGTTCCGTCGACCCGTTTTGGACCCGAAAATAACAGAAATATATTTTTCACACATGGGCTTGGTGGACATGTAAATGGACGCGGACTTGAAGATTTTGAAGACTTTGACCTAATTTTGGAAAGCAAAGGGCTATAAAAAGAGAGTTTCTACAACAAAGATAACGTTTTTTATTCTATTCTTAGAGCTTTTGCAGAGAACTACTTCTAGGGTTTGCTTTCTTTTATGTTTCATAGTCTTCATTTGAATATTTTGATGATGAACTCCATGAATATGAGTAGCTAAATACAATAATTGGTTATGGGATAAAAAGTTGATTTCTTCAAGCATGTTATTCGATTCTATGAATTAGTTTTGTCTCAATTTTATTGTTTATGATTCATTGTTTTATTATCATATGATTTGAATGCTAGTTTGGTTGAGTCCGGAATCAATTGGATTTGTTTTCATCTCTATAGCTATATTAGGGTTTTCAATACGTAAAAGTTGTTATCTCTGATTTTTAGTAGCATCTTGTGGTTAATACTTGTAGTGATACATCTTTTTAATCGCATATGAATCATAACCTTTGTTAAAACGAATTAGTGCTTTTACACGTTTGTTTGCATCGATTAGTCTTATTTCATAGAACTTATTGCTCTTAGGGAGTTAAATCTAATTGTGCTTTTACACTTTAGGTTGCTTTTTAAGAAGATTTCACGGTAGCATCTTTTAATGTTGTTTGTGATAAAATCAGGAAATAAACGGGATACTCTTGCGATCAAGATATCCTAGGACTTTTGATAATTGAGAGATTAAATACCAATTCTAATCATAGATGGAAAATACATGTTTATAAATGATACTATCCCTTAACCAATATCCTCTCCTTATTGATTATTCTTATTATTTGCTTTGCGTTATTTAGTATTATTAACAACAATTGCCTCTCTGTGGATACGAACTCTTTCTTATCGAATACTATATTCATAATTAGTAAAGTGAGGAAGTGAAATTATATTTGTGTCTTCTGAAAAGCGATCATCACTGTAACTTCTGTGATCTCCAACAGCATCAACTCAAGGCCAGTTTAGTTGCTCTCCCATTTTCTGCCTTGTAGCACTACCACCATCTGTAACTGGTTTAAATTACCAACAACGGCATCAGACCAACAGAATCAACCAAACCCTCCTAGACATTTCTTCATCTGTAGATCACCAACAAAACTGACACCATTCTTGAGACAAATATACAGCAACATTAACTTCATCATTCAACTCAGCTACTTCTTGTAATTGAGCAACACCAGTTCCTTGCACCTAGCTATTGCATCACCACCTGACTGCAATTCAGTCCAACACAATCTCAAACCAACCTTTTTCCTCTGCAACCCCCACCAGGTCATACTCCATAGATCTTATTCAACCATCTGCAGTTCACCTCAATGGAAGCAACTATAGCTATGCCACTTTGTTCACCATCAACATAAGCAATAACATCAACAAGTATTTATCCCATGCACCAGAGTCGCACCAGCTACCCTGAAGCTCAAACACTCACAATATATGCCACCACCATTAATCACCAAACCCATCTCTTGTTCTATCATTCTCTGACATTACCAGTTCACTTCCATATGACCAACTTCATCTTCACCAGCTACTTCATTCAACCATCAGTCAAATATCTGTCATATAAATCACTGTAACTCATCTCCAGGCCTTTGTTTTACACCGCCATCAACATCACCAGTAGCATATCAACTGCAACAACGACTCTCTTCATTCTGCAATTGTCTCAGCTATCACCACTTGCTCATTTCAACTCCACTCCTCTTGAACCCTATAAAAAACCACACACACTTGATCAAAGTAGCAACATATTTCAGCTAAAAATGAGCTCAGAACTTGACCCATTCTCCTCCAATTGAACCAACATCACCCATTCAAATCAGGTCCTTAATAACACCCTTCAGTCCATGGCAGCATCTAGCTCCTCCTTGTAACATCAACTCAAACTTGTTCTGTATGTTTTTCATTCCTCAAACCCTTTGTAGACTCCAAATTGCACAAACCCAACTTGCTGTAAAAACCCATTTGAACAATAACATCATCCTCTATTGTTTCTATTTCTCCCACAATTTCAAACCTCGGATGCCATCAGCTCAGCTCCACCACCTTCTCTTGACCTCCATCTGTTCACATATTCAGAGACAAACCCCATCTGTATTTCATATTCACTCAACAACGCCATCAAACCCAGCTGAATCATCAACAATTTTCTCTATTTGATTCTTAACAGCAAAACCCTAATTAACCACAAACTCACCCATCCATTGTTCTTCTCATAAATAGACTCCATCATCATCAATTTGTAGCAACAACAGAAAGACCCATCAATTAAACTCATTATAAACTCTTGTAGTTACCGAATATCGTAAGATATTAGGTTGCGAATATAACAACAAATATAAGAGGAAAGTGTCACAAAATAACACAATGATAGAAGAAACGCGGGAGAAGAATGGAAAATTTGCGAGTATAAAATAAGCTTGCGATCATAAGTTACGATACTTCGCAGATTATTACAGTTATAAAGATTTCACTATAAATAGTAGTTCAAATGTTAAATTGAGGGAGGTTCTTTTAGTGAGTATGAAAAAATATTAAAGGAAAGAGAATAGAGAAAGTTGTAACTATTCTAGTTCCATTTAGATATTTCTTGTAATCATTTGAGGGAATTAATAAGAAAGTTGTTATTCATCATCATAAACTTCTTAAGTTTTATCAATTCTACTGAGGGTGTAGTTGTAGGATATTCTGCAACTACATAATTGGCGCTAGAAACAGGGATTTGAAGATTGTTCTAGCAAAAATTCTAGGGAGTTTTGAAAATCTGAAATGGATAGAAGAAAAAATACATCAGAACCATTGACTACATTAAGAAGAAGTGTAAGGCTCGCAGGTGGAGAAGCAAATGTAACAGGAGAACCTAGTAGGAGAAGGAATAATCAAAGAAATCAAATTCAACAAATAGAAGATCATGATCGAGTGAGTATACACACTTGGAGAACTGATACACCAGCAGAAACATACAAAGAACCACAAATTAGAGAAAATGGGAGATTGATGGGAGGAACAACTCGTGAAAGAGAAAGGGAGATGTTAGAAACATTGAGACAAGAAATTCAAGAAGAACGAAGGTTTGAAGCTGAAGAACTTGCCAATCTAACAAGACAGAATCAAGAATTGAGAAGGGAAAATGAGATGTTACAAAGGAGGAAATCTCAAAGTGTTGTAAGATCAAATGCTAGACCAAGAAGAGAAGAACAAAATTCGCCAACAATCAATAGTGAAAATGAGATGCAAGAACAAGCACAAAATCAAGTTGAAATAAATCGAGAGAATCGTTTCATTCTAGTGCCAAATCATGAACAAAATATGGAGAATTTACGAACATAACCACTTCCAAGGTAAAATAATCAGAATGGCGAAGAAAATCAAGAGGAAGAGCGGCAACTCGTGGAAGAAATTGAGAGACAACAAGCTATGCATCAAAACAATTACGAAGATGGAGTAAGAAGACGTGAACAAGCTCGCAACAATCAAAATCTTGGGTGTGATAGAATTCAGAGAAAGATTGGGAATCAACGAGAAGAAATAACAAGGAGCGAACCAAATCTTTGAATCAGAGTTCAGGAAAACCAAGAAGAAATAAATCACAGAAGAAGGAGAAATGAAGAAGAAGAAATTCCAGATATTCATATGAGAAGGATGAAGAGAACAGAAATGGAAGAACAAGAATTTCAAAATTCTCTGCAACAAAACAATTGTGACAATTTGGAAAGGAGATATTTTCAAAATCATGCAAATGAAAACATTAATGAAGAGTATGATAGAATGCGAAGAATCACAAGAGAGGAGATGCAAGAACGTAGAAGAAGAGAAGATGCGTTGAAGAGGCCAATAGAGGAGAATTCTGAAGCAAATGCACGAATATTTCAAGAATTAGCGGAAATGAGAGGAATGATAAAAAGTAGAGAAGGAGGATATAGAAGGCAATTAGATGAAGCAATAGAAGAAGATGCGAGGACTCCTTTTTCTAGAGAGGTACAGTTAGGAGGGATTCCACCAAAGTGCAATCTTCTTACGTTAACCAGCATCTTTGACGGGAATTCATGTGCTATTCAGCACATTAAAGCATATGTAAGATGCATGCTACAATGGGAGAATCATGATGTTGTATTATGCAAGTACTTCGCATCAATTTTAACAGGAGAATCTCTAAAATGGTTCGAAGGACTTCCCAAGAACGCTATTACATCATTTAATCATTTACAAGTAACTTTCTTAGGAGCATATATCACGAATCATTCCTCGCGACTTGGCATTGAAGATGTGTTTGGTTTAAAACAAAGAATTGGTGAAAGTTTGAAGCATTTGGTAAGAAGATGGAAAACTATGTGCAGTGATATGGCAGGACGTGTGGATGAGAGATACCTAATTTTGTCTTTCATAAATGCGATGTTATGAATGAACAATTATATGTTCAAATCTTCAGAAGAAAGAATTCGATTATGATGACAGAATTGCGAGAATTGCAAGAGGAGTACATTACATTAGAAGAAAAGCAAAACAATATGGAGTCATATCCAGTGGTAAACACCAACAATCAAGATACATGAGCAAACTTACTTCCCAAAATAATCAATGTCGTAGCAGGTACTTCGCAAACATACTTCGCAAACATCTTCGCAGATATCAGAAGAAAAGAAAACCAACAATAGCCAGCCAAAAATAGTAGCAATGGGAAGTAAAGATCAAGAATAGTATGATAGAGAAAAGAATTTCTACAGTCGATGAGGAAATAACCAGATCCCAAGATTAGATCAGCAGCAAGAAAATTATGGGGGACAAAGGCAGAATTATTTTGGACAATGGAATAATAGACAAAATTATAACAATGGTCAAGGAGGTCAAAGAATGATAAGAGAAGAAATAAAGATGCCACCTTTGAATACAAGTGTAGAAAAGATATGGCAGGCAATTATCTTGATGGAGAATATACCAACTCCATGGAATATGGGAAAGGAACCACCAATGGGTCCAAGAAGTCATGAATTTTGCTTGTACCATCATTTTCATGGGCACTCTACAAATAGTTGTAATAATATCAAAAGGATTATCTTGCGAATGATTGATCAGGGCAAACTAGATCACTTTTTACTCAAGCAAGAACAATCGCAACAATTACCGCAAGCACCAATGGAAACTCGCATGGTGAATACAACACAAGAAAAGGGAAAAGAAATCTTACACATTGAAGTGGGACCAAAAGCAAGAAATGTTTTCTGCGATTCTATAGTTCACTCATATAAAACCATAGAAGATTTTAATGATAATGTGTTAAGTAGGGTATATGCGAGAGATGGTGAAGGAAGAGAAATAATGAACATCGCAAAAATTTCACGACTCGAAGATTGGCAGAAGCGTGAAATCTCTTTTGAAGCTACATAAATTCCATAAGGTTGCGAAATACATGATAATCCATTGGTAGTGAGATTGGAAATTTGTCTGAATATGGAAGAAAGTGAGGATGATACAGATGGAGAATCATTTGGTCTTAATAGAATCTTAATTGATACAGGAAGCTCTGTCAATATTCTCTTCTATTCTGCTTACAAAATCATGGGGGGAAAGGACCCAGATCTAATACCTTCTACTTATAGGATTTATGGCTTTAATGGAACTGCCAATAAACCTAAAGGAGAAATAAGCATGTGAATTCCATTAGGGGGGATGCGAAATGAAATCCTATTTTGCGTTGTTGATGTTGAATCACCGTATAACGCTTTGATAGGGAGACCTTGGATTCACGAGATTTTAGGCGTAGCTTCAACTTTTCATCAATGCATAAAATTTCCTCATCCTAAAGGTATTGGAGTTATCAAGGGTGATTGGGAAGAAGGGAAGAAATGTTATGATACTGAAGTAGAAGTTTGCGAAGGAAAAACTGTTGAGAAGGAAAGTTGGAGAAAAAAGAACAAAAGCTGCAAAGAGAAGTGAAAATTTAATGGCTGAAGATTAAGTCATGAAGGAATGAAGTTACAATGATTGAGCATACAAGAAATTTACGAAGATAAAGAATAGGTATGATTTACGAAGGTAATCAGTACATTTCTTCACAGTGTATAATAAAATGCATTTTGAAAAAACAAGAAAATGAAATGAGGTATTTCGCAACGTGAAATATTTGTGAAGTATCTTTACGAATACAAATATATTTTTATTTTTTTGCGATTAGCTTTCATTGAAGAAAGACGCAAAACATATTTGCGAACAAAAGACCGCAAACTGTGATTAGCTTTCAAAAAAGAAAGAAAGCCGCAGAAATTTTACACATGCAAACCTTTGTGGCGTACACCCTAGTTCACGAAGCAACATTTCGTAAGAGGCAAAGTCCTAAAGTACGTCATTTAAGGGGGTACCTATCAGCATGGCTCAGGAAAACCGGAACACCACCAAGGAACCTGAGTACATGGACATTACGGGGTACAACCCAAAAGTGGGGTACCTATCCGGGTTAGACACCTTGGATTCTCAATATAATCTTGCGAAGTACCAAGATATAGGTTGGGAGACTAAGGGATACTGTCTTTCTCAAGAAGTGTAGAAAACGATCAAGGCGCCGAGGTACACGGTTGAGTCAAGAGTGCCGGATGGGTTTGAAGCACATCTGCCATTCTTGACAAGTCTTGGCAAATGATGCACTTGTCCCAAAGATACCCCATAGGGTGCAACCTCGTAACTATAATCCCTATAGGCAAAAAGGATAAGAGGTTGCGATCAAAAGCTGGTTGTTTGCAAAACCGTATGGGAAGAGCTAACCTTGTATGGTCGATGTACGCTTCCTTGAAGGGGAAACCAAGGGGAAGATAAAGGGCAGCACCCTCCATTAGGGAGCTGATACGTGCTATAAGACGCAAATGTCATGAGGCTTCTTGTTTGCAATAACATAAAGACTTGTCATATTTGTGCAACAATCATATTTCTGCGAATATAAAAAAAAAAAAAAAAATATATATATATATACATATTCGAAGAGTTACATACAATGAAGTTAAGATGAGATCAATGGGTTATTACATGAAAGTGTGATAATGTCCTGCGATTTCATCGCAAGACGATAATGTCACGAGGTTGTATATTCGCAAGAATGTTCAGACTTGTCATATTATTGCAAAAATATCATCACAAAAAGAGGTGGAAAAATAAGACATTTACTTAGGAAGGCATTATAAGACCACAGCAATTAATGAAATCAATTCCATCAATATTGTTGGAAAATTTTTTATGAGAATATATATAAAGAATTCATAAGCATAGAAGCAATTTTGTTCGCAATCATATTCATAAGGGTTGTATACTTCTTATACTTCTTCAAAGATTCAATACTTCTTATACTTTTTCAGAGATTCAATACTTCTTATATTTCTTCAAACATTGAATGTTTCTTCATAGAGTGAATATTTTTTATACTTCTTCAAGGGTGTTTCATACTTCGTAAACTTCTTTAAGGATGTTTCATACTTTTTATGCTTCTTCAAGGATATTTCATACTTCTTATACTTTTTTCAAGGATGTTTCGTAATTCTGCAAGGAGGATTCATAATAATTATACTTCAAGGGGAAGATTTCATATATACTTCGTAAAATCTTGAAGCTTCGCAACTTAAACTGAGGTAGATATTCTAGATACTTAAAATAAGGATTGATCACCTGAAGAGCAATAATAAGGGGGAAAAAAATACTAAGTTAGGTCTTCAAAATATATTATTTCTCTATATTATTTCTCTCCATATGATCAAGTCATGCAAACAGAGGGAAGCATTTAGTTAAACATCAATTTATCATCGCAAAATTAAGACATTGGTACTAGTTAAATTTCAAAAGGAAATTGTTGATGGATTAAAAAGTGAAGTACTCAAGTAAACAAGATAAAAGAACCGAAGCAAATATACAGAAAGGATTAAAACTATTTTGAAGATGATTTATCTTCATCAAAATGATCTTATTTTTCTTCTTCGGAGATATCATCTTCAGCTTCACTATCAGAAATTTCTAAATACGGGGTATCATTGGGAATTTCTTCAGAAAGGAGTGTCTGATACTTCTTGAGAGGAATTTGGTTGTCTTCACAAATCTTGAGTCATTTTAGCTCGGAACGCTTGATATTTAAACTATGATTTTCCGAGAAATTTGAAGTTGAGATTTTAAATCACGAATCTTCTGGTTACGTGTGGCAAGAATAGTTTTCAGATCATCATTCATCTTCGCATAATTTTCTGCAGTAATTACAGGATAAGAGAATAAAGAGTAAGGGAAGGAATTAAGAAATCAGTTAGCAAATTACGGAGTTAAAGTAGTCATAATACACGAACTTACCTTCTAATTGCTTCTTATCATTACGAAGAGAAGTATTTTCAAGCTTTAATTGATTATTCTCCTCAAGAAGGGAAGAACTTCCAGCTGTGATATTCGCAGATTGTAGGTTATCTTCGCAACGGGAATTTAATTCCGCATTATCAATATTCAAATCCTCTATTTGCTGACGAAATTTTGAATTCTCAATTTCCAACTTCTTACAACGGCTTAAAGTTTTCTTCTCAGCAATGGAATGACGCCTTTCCCAATCTGAAGCAGCTGTGCAGCTGACCCTCCCAACCTGAATAAATAAAAAGGATTAAAAATCAATGAAATAAGGGAAATAAACAAGGAATAGAAAAGAAATTTACCATACTCCCCAAAGCGTATAATTTAGCATGAGATACGAATCTTGAAATTCCATTAAGTGAGTTATTGTTGAGTACAGTGGGAACTTTGCAAGCCTTTGCAATAAATTTACGAGCATTCTCAGTAGGAGAGTTTCCTAACCCACGAGAAGAGTGGAGAAAATCCTCAGAAACTTGAATCATTGCAGACTCAAAAGTTTCTACATTGATATAGTCTTCATCTTCTTCATCATTATCATCATCATATCCCCTATCAGAAATAGTGTTAGAGTTAGAGCTAAGACCCTTCTCAGGAAATTTATCATCTTCATAACTTTGTTCTCCGTCAACGTTCTTGCTAGAGGAAATCACGTTGGAGTAAGTACTGGTTGGGAGTTTCTTCCTCTTCTTTGCAGAAATCACATCCTCAAGTTTCCTCTTTCCTTTGCGAAGAGTATTTTCTTCATCAGAAGGTTTGGTATTCTTCGAAGAACGAAGCGTTCTTTGTCTCACGGATAGCATTTCAGAAGAAGTTAAGTTCTTATCTTTACTCGCAACGGTCCCAGGAAAATCAGGAAGAGTCTATAAATTCAAATAAGGATAAGAAACAGAGGCAACAATATATTATTTAGAATACATATAAAAGTGTTTCTTAAATCATTTGAAAACAAATTGAAAAATAACAAGAAGATAAGGGGATGGAGATACATACATCTTTATCTTTGTTAGGCCAAGAAAAGACCCAGGGTTGATAGTTACGATCACGAAGGTTCGCAGGAAGATCAACTATCCCAGAAATGTAAGAACCCGATAATGCTAGAGGGTAATTATACCAATCTTCATCATGAGAACGGCGAGGGGTTTTATAATTTCCTGAGGCATAATCAATATCGTGCATAAGAAGATCATCTTCTGCGATATCAGCTTTACGATGAAGACGAACACCCCAACGCTTACCTTCCTTCTTCGCAGGAATTAATGTATAATTTTTGAAGAAGTTCTCGACTGTATAATTTGCAACAACAATTTCTACATCCCTAAATGCAGGTTTCCTAAGATCAATTGGATATAAATATTTTCCAGTAGCAGCGCGAGTTGAGAATTCAACCAGAATGTGAATGCAATCACCAGTCAATTGATAAATGGCTCGTGAGAAATTTGGATGGGAGATAATTTCATAGAATAAAGGAAGATGGACATCATAAAGAGGAAGAGGGAGACCTGCGAGGATTTGGCCTCGTGAGACTAAAACTTTCCGATCATCCCAATGGAGATCAGTAAAGAGTTCCGTACAGAGAGAGGACTTATTATCATGACCATCAATTTCAGAAAGGATGAGATCTCTATCAGCAAACTATGCATTAAGTTGTTCTATAGTTTTCTTCTTTGGAGCCATTGGATGAAAGATAGAAAAACAGAGAGGAAAAGAAGTGAAAGAGTTAAGAAATCGTAATAGGAGAAAAAAGGAAGAAATTGCAGAAGTAGGTGTGGTAAAGAAGATGAATAGAATAAAAGAATAAAAAGATAGTATTTATAAAGAAGGGAGAGTTTGATGGAAGTAAAAATTCATCAATGCGATTAGACGTGAATGGTTGAGAAGTACGGTTACGAAACAACGTGTCAAAATTTTAATGAAAGAGAAAAATACGTGTTGTGAATCTAACTGGTGATGATAACTATATTAAATTTACGAGAATAGAGGTTCTCATGACATTTCTTCTTCCGCAGAATCCGACATGAGAAGAGGCAAGATGTAGGTACCGAATATCGTAAGATATTAGGTTGCGAATATAGCAACAAATATAAGAGGAAAGTGTCACAGAATAACACGATGATAGAAGAAACGCGGGAGAAGAATGGAAAATTTGCGAGTATAAAATAAGCTTGCGATCATAAGTTACGATACTTCGCAGATTATTACATTTATAAAGATTTCACTATAAATAGTAGTTCAAATGTTAAATTGAGGGAGGTTCTTTTAGTGAGTCTGAAAAAATATTAAAGGAAAGAGAATAGAGAAAGTTGTAACTATTCTAGTTCCATTTAGATATTTCTTGTAATCAGTTGAGGGCATTAATAAGAAAGTTGTTATTCATCATCATAAACTTCTTAAGTTTTATCAATTATATTGAGGGTGTAGTTGTAGGATATTCTACAACTACAACTCTAATTTACAAGAGATCTCAAAACTACATCCCGATCTCCTCTAAGTTCAGAACTGAACTTCATCTTCTTTTCTTAAACACCAACTCTTGCACTTGTTCTTAGCAGTATTAATTCCACCCTCAACAACAACCTTTTCTCTCAGGAAATCTCTCAATTCAGATCAATCTTCACCATCGTCTTCTCAAAACAGCCGTCATGGTTTCTATCGTTTTCATGCAAAGGAGGTAATGATGAGAACAAAACTATGTTTCTCTCAATTTTAGGTTTGTGTAGGAAAAAGAATTCATATTGACACCCCACTTAAGTGGTTAAGGGGTAACCAACTCACACATGGCCCGTCGGTCCCAGATAGCCGACAACCCATTCGCTTATTTCTCAACTATCAATTATGACAAACTGATGGTTCATTATTCACCTCCTCCTTACGCACCTCAGCCCGCTCTAAATAGACATTTTCTCCTTCTTTTGCTCATAGTGACTCCCGTGCACCTAATAACTCAAAACTAAACATAAGAGATGCATTTCACAAGGATAATAGCAAAGAAAGCATAAATACTAGATATAAAATTAGGTGTTGTAAAATTAGGTGTTTTACAACACCTATCAAATTCCCCCACACTTAGACTTTGCTAGTCCTCGATCAAATGAAACAAAACTTATTCTAAAGGATACATACAACTCCCGTGAGCGTTTACTAGAGAAATATCCACAAAACCTACAATTCCAACTTACAAGTTCTCAAAAAAAAAAAAGTATCCAACGCGCTAAGAAGACATAGAGATTCTGCACACTAGTCATAAGAAGTTAGACACATAAATGAACACAATGTCATTCTTAAAATTTGAGAGAGAAATAACCATCCCTTATCGAAAGAAATTCGGGTTCAGAGTGATCAAAAGTCTTGACTCTGCCTCACAAGAAAGGATTTTATGAAATTTCTCTCAATAATAAACAGCTCTTTATGGGTCACACATGTGTCTAGGTAGGAATGAAGAGAGAATCCTGCGACACGTTGAATAGTAGGAAGGAAAACCCTCCGAATTGTTTTGAAAACCCACATCTTTTATTCATTTTGAAAATCCTTTTTTATGACGATCTCTAAGAAAGGAAATCAACCACTTAACGAAGATGGGAATATGCTTACTTACCTCATTATCCGTTCGGCGTGCAGTTAGCACCACTCTCACAGCATCCATAGAAACGTCTTCGATCTTCAATCCTTGTCTTCATCTTCGTCTTCGGTCTTCAACTTTCAATGATAACTCTTGAACCTCGTAGAATCTTGACAATGTGATTCTTTCCTCTAATTCCTTGTTACTTGAAACTTCACTATAGATATTTCTTCTTCCATTGGCTTTATTGAATGAATACAAAACCAAAAACGAACTAACAAACCAAAATATGATGCAATTATTTTTTTTTATTATTATTTTATTATTTTTTTCTTTTTTTTTTCTTTTTTTTTCTATTTTTTTTTAAATGCAAGATAAATAAAGTAAATACAAAATGAAAACAAACAAAAAATTAAAACTAATGATGAACCTAATGAACTTTTCTTTTCTCTTGTCTTTTTTTTTTTTTGAGACAAGAGAAAATAATACAAATACAAAATAGAGATAAAATAAAATTGCAAGTACAAATGCCATGGTGTGAGTACTTTACCGCTTGATTCTTCACAACTTGTATGTCTCGATATCATAAACTTCTTGAATTCTCATCTTCATAATCTTCACTCTTGTACAATAGTCTTCAACTTATAAAAATTTTGCTCTTTGTCTTGTTGCTATACTTGAATCTGAAATCTGCTCATTTTTGTATTGTTGCTTGTAAACCTTGAACGTCTTCAACTTTCCTTCGAATTTGTGATGCTCCTCTTGTTAATGATGATAGTGTTTCTATGGAAATGTTGGTGTAGAGAGAGATAAAGTGGATGGTGATAACTGCGAACAAGATTACAAGTGGTATGTAAGTTAGCAATTCGATGTCACCGTCATGATTGATAAAATATCACTCAAGAGATCAAAATAGTGCTTCTATTGGTGGGAGATTGGGTATCTCACCATTCTACCCGGAGTTTACGTACGGTGACACACACTCTAAAAGCACAAATTTATACAGGTACAAAAAAATGAAGGTCGGTGCCTCTCATGATGTAACATGGGTAGTCTCCACTATAGGGGACCACTACTCTACTATCGAATTCAGTCTGCACCTTATTTGCCACTGGCATGGTTAAATCCAACTTTAACTCTCATACAAGTAAGAAACCCGATCATGTTCTCTGTCATCTCTAAGTTTAGTCACTCTTATGAGAATCTCGATGTAATCTTAGCGACATGTATACTATGTGACTCTAAACTAACTACAAGTTGGAGTTTTTCATGCACTAATTTACATAAAAATTGAAAAATCATGAAAATTTTACAATGCAAATGCTTAACCACTCCCCCACACTTAAACTTTACATTGTCCTCAATGTAAATTGAGTCATCCAAAGTAAGTCAAGGTGGGAAATCATGCATGAAATATAACAAGAAATCAAAAAAATAAAGTACAAAATAAGAAAAAACTAAAAACAAGACAAGAAAATGAAAATAAGACAAGAGATACTCATCCTATGGGTTTCCTCCCATTTAGCGCTTGGTTTAAAGTCGTCAGCCCGACTATCTCCTTGCTTTCTATGACTCCTCCAGAGGGAGTGCATCCACAAAATTAGCTCCTTCCACCACTTCGGAAGTGAAATTCTCATAATATGGTTTCAACTGGTGGCCATTAACTTTAAGTTCCTTGCTTGTAGCTATGCTACGAATTTCTACTGCACCATGAGAAAACACATTAGTAACAAAAAAAGGTCCAATCCAACGTGACCTTAATTTACCCGGAAATAAATGCAAGCGAGAATTAAGCAAAAGCACTTTCTTCCCAACACAAAGTTGTAAATTCCTTTGCTTTCCAGCCCCATCCATCTCTATATTGCATTGCTTAATCGCCCAAAACGCATTATGCTCAATCTCCACGGGTAAATGACAAGGTTTACCATACACAAGCCTAAAGGGAGACATCCCAATAGGTGTCTTGTATGCGGTTCTATAAGCCCATAAAGCATCATTAAGTCGCATGCTCCAATCTTTCCTTGTTGGATTCACCGTCTTTTCTAGAATGGATTTCACCTCTCGGTTGGGAACCTCGGCTTGTCCATTTGTTTGAGGATGATAAGGTGTTGCAATCTTGTGTGACACATTGTACTTTTTCAATAAGCTTTGCAAAATCCTGTTTTTGAAGTGAGAACCCCCATCGCTAATTATGGCTCTTGGAATTCCAAACCTTGCAAAAATATTAGCTTGCACAAAATCTGAAACAACCTTGGAATCATTAGTTGGGGTGGCCTTAGCTTCCACCCATTTAGAGACATAATCAACAGCAAGTAAAATGTAAAAATTCCCATGAGAGTTGACAAAAGGACCCATAAAATCAATACCCCATACATCAAAAACTTCAACAAATTGAATAAAAGTTTGTGGCATCTGATTTCAGGAACCTAGATTGCATGTTCTTTGGCACCTATCACAAGTTTTACAAAATGTGTATGCATCCTTAAACAAGGTTATCCAATAGAACCTACTTTCAAGTACCTTGTGAGCGGTTCTCTTACTTCCAAAATGTCCTCCGCAAGCATAAGAGTGACAAAAAGACAAGATAGAGTTAAACTCGGATTCGGGAACGCACCTTCTTATTACTTGGTCGCTGCCATGTTTCCATAAGTATGGATCACCCCATATATATTGATTCCCTAACCTCTTAAGTTTGTCCCTCTCAGCACGAGACAAGTTCTTTGGGATTGTTTAGTTACCAAGTAATTCACAATATCCGCATACCATGGTTCTCCAAAGGCAATTGAGAATAGTTGCTCATTCGGGAAACTTTCACGCAATGGGATAGCTTCCTTGTCCACAGCAAGATGGCTCAAGTGATCCACAACGGTGTTCTCAATTCCTTTCTTGTCTTTGATTTCAATATCAAACTCTTGCAAGAGTAGAATCCATCGTATGAGCCTCAGTTTCGCTTCTTTCTTCATTAGCAAGTACCTAAGAGCTACATGGTCAGAAAAAACAACAACTTTTGTACCAATTAGATAAGATAAAAATTTCTCTAATGCAAATACAATAGCTAAAAACTTTTTTTTCAGTGGTTGTGTAGTTTTGCTGGGCCTCATTTAACGTTCTAGAATCATAATAAATAGCATGAGGTATCTTCCCCACACGTTTCCCAAGCACCGCACCAACCGCATAATCACTAGCATCACACATGAGCTCAAAAGTCTTGCTCCAATCCGGTGGTTTAATGATAGGGGATGAAATCAAAAGTTATTTCAAACGATTGAATGCCGCCATACACTTTTCATCAAAGTTAAAAACCACATATTTTTGCAATAAGTTGCAAAGTGGTGATGCTATCTTGGAAAAATCCTTGATAAATCTACGATAAAAACCTGCATGTCCAAGAAAAGAGCATATCTCCCTCACCGTAGTGGGAGGGGTTAGAGCACGAATAAGGTCTATCTTAGATTTATCAACTTCCAAGCCTTTAGAAGATATTATATGGCCTAAAACTATGACATGAGTTACCATGAAATGGCACTTCTCCCAATTTAGCACAAGGTTTGTTTCAACACATCTTTCAAGGATCAATGAAAAGTTGTTCAAACAAAGGTCAAATAAATCACCAAAGATACTAAAGTCATCCATAAACACTTCAATGATGTTTTCAACATACTCGGAAAAGATACTTACCATACACCTTTGAAAGGTATCTGGAGCATTGCATAAGCCAAAAGGCATCCTTCTATAAGCAAAAGTACCGAATGGACAAGTCAAAGTGGTTTTCTCTTGATCCTCCGGTGCTATCATAATCTGATTGTAACCTGAATAGCCATCAAGGAAACAATAATAAGAGTGTCCAGCTAAACGTTCAAGCATTTGATCAATAAATGGTAAAGGAAAGTGATCCTTCCTAGTAGTGGCATTCAACTTTCTATAATCAATACAAACCCTCCAACTAGTTTGCACATGAGTTGGGACAAGTTCGTTCTTATCATTCTCTACCACCGTTACACCTGATTTCTTTGGTACAACTTGTACCGGGCTCACCCACTTTCTATCGGATATGGGGTAGATAACACCCACTTACAAAAGCTTGAGTATCTCCTTTTTCACAAATTCCATCATGGGAGGGTTCAAACGACGTTGTTCTTCCCATGTAGGCTTTGCATCGTCCTCCAAACGAATCTTATGCATACAAACGGCATGGCTTATACCCTTGATATCGGCGATTGTCCATCCTATGGCCGTCTTGTGCTTCCTTAGAACCCTTAGAAGTTTTTGCTCCTGTAATTCACTAAGCTCATTAGAAACAATCACAAATAACTCTTCATTGTCACCCAAGTACAAGTAATTTTAGTGACTTGGAAGAGGTTTCAATTCCAACTTTGGAGATTTAACAATAGAAGGTAAAAGCTTTTCATCACTGCATGGTAAAGAAATAAAAGAGATATTATGAGTTTCCGGACATCCTTGTAGCGAGTTAAGATCACCAAGGGCTTACTTGACTTCGTTACCACACTCTACACCATCATCCATGGATGTAGTTAAAACAATTTCCAAAGCATCATCACCATTCAATTCAAACACTCTTTGTGCCAATGCATCCATAACATCAACGGAGAAACAAGAGTGTACATCACTAGGATATCTCATCGTCTCGAAAATGTTGAAATGTATTATTTCTCCATCAAACTCCATAGTCAACGTTCCCTTGTCCACATCAATAATGGTTTTAGCCGTTTTCATGAAGGGACGCCCAAGTAGCAATGGAAGAGATGAGTCCGGTGAACCTTCATCCATCTATAACACACAAAAGTCATCTAGAAATACAAGTTGATTAACATGTACAAGAACATCCTCAACAATACCCATTGGGTAAACATTAGAGCGATCGGCTAATTGAAACACAATTTCAGCTTTTTTCAAAGGACCTAGATTAAGTGAATTATACATGGATGCCGGAATAACATTAACGGATGCACCTAAGTCTAACATTTCTTTGTTAAAAGTGGTGTTACCAATTGTGACGGGAATGTCAAAGCTACCGGGATCCTTACATTTCAGTGGGAGTTTGTGTTGTAAGATTTCCGAAGTATTCTCCCCCACATTTAGTACTGCATTGCCTTTAAGCCTTTGCTTGTTGGTACACAAGTCCTTCAACACTTTTGCATACTTGGGAACTTGCTTGATAGCATCAATGAGTGGTATGTTCACATGAATCTTCTTAAGAACATCTAAAATCTCCTTTTCTAATTCCGCCTTCTTAGAACTTACAAATCTGCGAGGAAAAGGTATATGAGGAACATAAGTAGAAACCGGAGTTTTAGAGTTAGGAATAGGTACCTCGGGTGTTTGGGGAATTTCATCCCTCTTTTCCTCCAAAACCGGCTCCTTTGGAGCTTCCTCTTCACCCAAATCAGCAACTTTGGGTTGCTCAAGTTGTGTACCACTTCTCAACGTAATAGCATTGACATCCTCTTTTGGGTTAATGGGTTGAGAAGGGAGTCTCCCACTATTTTGTGCCTTCAATTTGTTGATATCAATCGCCATGGATCCCACTTGAGTCTGCAACTCCTTGATAGCACTCTTAGTTTCTTTTTGACTTTCTTTGAACATGGTAGAAATACCTTGCATCATTGTTTGTAACTTTGCATCGATATCGGAACCTTGGTTTTGAACCGGTTGTTGTGGTTGCTGAAATTGTTGATGTTGCGGTTGAAATTGTTGTTGTTGCGGTTGAAATCCACTCGGACGGTTGAAAGTAAGTTGTTGAACCGCACCTTGCTTGTTGGCATAGATGAAATTTGGATGATCTCTTCATCCCGGATTGTAGGTGTTGGAATAGGGATCATACTATCTTTGTGGGTTTGGAAAAACCGCATTAGCTTGCTCCAACTATTCACCATACGAAGGTAATATAACCGCAGCCATCTTTTGCATCATTTGCTCTATATTGTCCATCCTTTGATCACGGTGTGATGATGATGAATCACTAACTTCATGCACTTGCCTAACCATTGGTTCACCTCTAATGTAGAATTGTTGCGAGTTTTCAGCCATGCTTTCAATCAACTCGGCAGCTTGGGCCACCATCTTGTTCACTAGTGCACCACCACCCGCTGCATCAAGAAGATATCTATCACTTTATTGAAGACCTTCATAGAAGTATTGGATTATCATAGCGTCGCTGAATTGATGGTGAGGACAGCTTGCCACCAATCTCTTGTATCGCTCCCAACATTCATACAAAGATTCTCCCGCATGTTGCTTTATTCCACAAATCTCTTTGCGAATTTGAGTAACCTTTGACGCAGGAAAATACCTCTCAAGAAAGAGTTTCTTCAATCCGTTCCATGTGACACTTCCGGATGGAAAATAATACAACCAATCCTTAGCGCTGTCCACCATAGAAAATGGAAAAACTTTCAACATTGCACCATCGGCTTCAATATCTGCTGGAAGCATGGCCTTAACAATGGTATGGAACTCTATGAGATGCTTGTTTGGGACTTCATTCGCCATACCATGAAACTTCGGCAACTCTCTAATCAACCCAGGCTTGATATCAAATGTTGAATTTGTTTGAATACACCATCGTTGTGCATCAAGCCTATGAGAATCCAATTCCTTGAGTGTACGATTTGCGTCACCCATTTCTTCTTCTTCTTCAACTAGTGGTTCTTCTAAAAATGGAACCTCTTGTTCTCCTTCTAGTTGTAATTCTTCTTCCACTTCTAACTCTTGCTCTTCCGGTATGTCTTGACTTGGTTGGAGTGTTGTGCCTCTTCGAGTAGCAATCCCACACCTTGGATAGTTCCAATCCTTAGAAGCCAGGGATTAGGTACCTGAAAACAATTATCGCAAACAAGTAAGAACCAAGACAAGAAACAAAAAGCAAAGATAAAAGCAAAAATTGTAAAAAGAAACTAAAAACTTAATAACAAGTTGTTTGCCTCCCCGGCAGCAGCGCCAAAATTTGGTCGGTTGTCAGCCGGTCAAATATAATTTCACTTTCTTACTTAACTAAAATAAAAGTAGTATGCGATAAGAAAGAGTTCGTATCCACAGAGAGGCTATTGTTGTTATGCAAATTTTCATATTCTTATTAACCAAAGGGGGGGTTTTGAGTTATCAAAGCAATAAAAATAAATTGGAAGCAAAGTAATAATAAAAGTAATCATTAAGGAGAAGTTATTGGTCGCGGGATAGTTTCATTCACAAGCTTGAATTATCAAAAATGACTAGAATTGGAATTTTAATCTCTCATTTACTAAAAGTCCTAGAATATCTTGATCGCAAGAATATTCCGTTAATTCCCTGATTTCATCACAACCACATTAAAAGATGCATATGTGAATCCTTCCTAGAAAGCAACCTGAAGTGTAAAAGCACAATTAAGTTTAACTCCCTAAAAGCAATAAGTTCTATGGAATAAGACTAATCAAGGAAATCAAAATGTGTAAAAGCACTAAATCGATTTAACCCAAGTTATGATTCATATGTGACTAGTAGGATATATCACTACAAGCACTACCCACAATTATGCTACTTAGAATCAGGGATAAACAACGTTTTCGTGTTGAAAACCCTAATTTAGCTTTAGATATGAATGCAAATCGGATTGATTCCGGACTCAACCAAACAAACAATCAAATCATACAGCAATATTAATAATGAATCATAAACAATAAAGTTGAGACAAAACTAATGCATTGAATCAAATCTTATTTGTGAAATCCACTTTATATCCCATAACCAATAAAAAATGTTTAGCTACTCATAGTTTTTGGATTCAACATAATTATAATCAAATATAAAATGAAGAACATGAAAAATAAACGAAAGCAACCCTAGTCGCTGCTCTCCATCAAAACTCCCGTAGAATAAAGATATCCCCAAAAAGAATAGAAACTTTTTCTTTTTATAGCTTTTCAACTTCCCAAATTAGGTCTTCAAAGCCCAAGGTCCAAAGATAAGAATTCCACCAAGCTCATGTGTGTGAAATACACATGTGAAAATATGTCCCCAAAACTGCTCACCGGAAAAATGTGTTTCCGGGCGGAAAATATTTCATGTGACCGGCAAAGTCCACCCGGTCACAGGTCAAACGAGTCAACTTGGGGAGTCAACTGAGTCAAGTCGGTCCAGTTAGAGTCAGAGTCAGCATACTGACTCGGTTGAGTGGTTAGGCCAATACCAAGGTCATTGCAGAGCCAAAGTCATTACACAATCACTGTGCCTCACAGATAATCCCAGCCATGATGGATGTGCATCATCACAGCTGCATCAACTACAACATCGCATAGCTGCACCTTCTACTTCTCTGTAACATCAACAACCCACAACCATCTCAACTGCTTCATTCATTCATTTATACACATCTCCTTAGTCTCAGCCCTGAACCCTTGCCCGCAATCTCAATAACCACATTAGCTTCGCGACTTCACTTCTTGCGACTCATACGCTCATTCATATCCATTTGTAGCTTCATATCATGTTGCACTTCCATGTAATGATCTCTTGTTACCTCCAACAAACCATTCTATTCCTCACAAACCAAAGAAACAACACCACAGCAAAACAAACTCATACTTGCAATTTACCATGGCCTCACTGTAACTTCTGTGATCTCCAACAGCATCAACTCAAGGCCAGTTTAGTTGCTTTCCCATTTTCTGCCTTGTAGCACTACCACCATCTGTAACTGGTTTAAATTACCAACAACAACATAAACACATAACTATAACAACATCAGACCAACAACATCAACCAAACCCTCCTAGCCATTTCTTCATTTGTAGCTCACCAACAAAATTGACACCATTATTGAGCCAAACATACAGCAACATTAACTTCATCATTTAACTTAGCTACTTCTTGTAATTGAGCAACACTAGTTCCTTGCACCTAGCTATTGCATCACCACCTGAATGCAATTCAGTCCAACACAATCTCAAACCAACCTTTTTCCTCTACAACCCCCACCAGGCCATACTCCATAGCTCCAATTCAACCATCTGTAGTTCACCTCAATGGCATCAACTATAGCTATGCCACTTTGTTCACCATCAACATAAGCAATAACATCAACAAGTATTTATCCCCTGCACCAGAGTCACACCAGCTACCCTGCATCTCAAACACTCATAATATCTGCCACTATCATTTATCACCAAACCCATATTTTTTTCTATCATTCTCTGCCATCACCAGTTCACTTCCATATGACCAGCTGCATCTTCACTAGCTCCTCCATTCAACCATCAGTCAAATATTTGTCATATAACTCACTGTAACTCAGCTCCAGGCCTTTGTTTTGCACCCCCATCAACATCACCAGTAGCATATCAATTGCAAAAACAGCTCTCTTCATTCTGCAATTATCTCAGCCATCACCACTTGCTCATTTCAACTCCAGTATGTACTCCTCTTGAACCCTATAAACAACCATACACACTTGATCAAAGCAGCAGCATATTTCATCTAAAAATGAGCTCAGAACTTGACCCATTCTCCTCCAATTGAACCAACATCACCCATTCAAATCAGGTCCTTAATAACACCCTTCAGTCCATGGCAGCATCTAGCTCCTCCTTGCAACATCAACTCAAACTTGTTCTGTATCTTCTTCACTCCTCAAACCCTTTGTAGACTCCAAATTGCACAAACCCACCTTGCTGTAAAATCTCATTTGAACAATAACATCATCTTCTGTTGTTTCTATTTCTCCCACAATTTCAAACCTCGGATGCCATCAGCTCAGATCCACCACCTTCTCTTGAACTCCATATGTTCACAGATTTAGAGACAAACCCCATATGCATTTCATATTCACTCAACAATGCCATCAAACCCAGCTGAATCATCATCAGTTTTCTCTATTTGATTCATCACAGCAAAACCCTAATTAACCACAAACTCACCCATCCATTTTTCTTCTCATAAATAGACTCCATCATCATCAATTTGTAGCAAATATCAGAAAGACCCATCAATTAAACTCATTATAAACTCTAATTTACAAGAGATCTCAAAACTACATCTCGATCTCCTCTCAGTTCAGAACTGAACTTCATATTTTTTTCTTAAACACCAACTCTTGCACTTGTTCTTATCAGTATTAATTCCACCCTCAACAACAACCTTTTCTCTTAGGCAATCTCTCAATTCAGATCAATCTTCACCATCGTTTTCTCAAAACAGCCGCCATGGCTTCTCTCATTTTCAGGCAAAGGAGGTAATGATGAGAACAAAACTATGTTTCTCTCAATTTTAGGTTTGTGTAGGAAAAAGAATTCATATTGACACCCCACTTAAGTGGTTAAGGGGTAACCAACTCACACATGGCCCATCGGTCCCAGATAGCCGACAACCCATTCGCTTCTTGCTCAATTATCAGTTATGACAAACTGATGGTTCATTCTTCACCTCCTCCTTGAGCACCTCAGCCTGCTCCAAATAGATGTTTTCTCCTTCTTTTGGTCATAGTGACTCACGTGCACCTAATAACTCAAAACTAAACATAAGAGATGCATTTCACAAGGATAATAGCAAAGAAAGCATAAATAATAGATATAAAATTAGGTGTTTTACAACACCTATCATTGAGCCCCAGCTCTGCAATTCTCTGCGAGAGAGGAGAATGCATCTAGTTAGTAGTAACTCAAACTCAAGATCTTTGCAAAATGAAAAATGCGAGTGGCAAGGGGAAAAACTACTTCCACTGAATACACAAGACTAATAAATGAAAAGATTCCACAAATCAAAATACTGATAAGGATTTGTTTTCCTCTTATGTGGAATCCATAGGAAAGTAAGGATGTATAAGCATATATACGTTAATTTTCTTCAATGTTTAAGTCCAAGATTTGCTTCACATCATCCGGCGTTATTGTCATCTCGTCGAATGGGAAATGAAAAGTATCTTTCTCTATCCAATACCGCTCTATAAAGGAACTGGAAATAATAGAATTAAACTCATACTGATGGTATAGAATTCCACTACCTAACCTTATATCCAATACACGATCATGAACTGCTTTATATTCTTCACCTAACGGCCAATAAGCAGCCTTTTGATGTTTCATTTTCTTTACCGCAATTTTATGATCCTACATAGAATGTATAAACAACAAATTTGTTAAATTTATAAATTATACCAAATAAACAATATATCAAGTTGAACAAAATCATGCAAAATAAGAGAAAGTTTGAGATTATTACCCTGCTTTCGCAAACCTTAGCAGCCCATGAATATGGATAACCAAATAAGACCACATATTTATCGGTCGCCTCACCCCAAAGTGTACCATTCTTCTTCTTAGGCAACAAATTACTGCCTTTAGGAATATGCTTTCCTTTCGGTGAAGGTTTCTTCATCGGCTTCTTTTCCTTCACTTGAGGTTTAGGTGTAGCTTCAGGTGAAGCAACAAAAACTTGTTTCCCTTTGCCTTCAACTTCTTTCCCTTTTCCTACAACTTGTTTCCCTTTTCCTTCAACAACTTGATTTGGTGTATCCCTAATCACAAGTGTACCTTCCGATATCACCGGTAGTTCAAATTGAACCCCTTCAATTTCTAGATCTTGGAAAAATTTATCTTCCTTTTGAGGTGCTTCAAGACATCTTGAGCTACTTCCTTCAATCATATCCTTCTTGTTCTTAGCATCCTTGTGGAGATATATATTATCCACCCCACAATGAATTTCATTGCGAGATGTAGGAATATTTTTTGGTGTTAAATCATTTCCCCTCTTCTTTTTAGCCTTTACTCTATCAGGATTCCTGCAAGTTACAAGAAATAGAACTTATAGAATCAGTATTGATGGATTAGTAAACACAAGCCAATCTATAAAAAATAATAATTAATGTTCAGGATAAATTACGGTTGGAAAAAAAATCGAACCCAGCCGTAGGAAGTTACGGTTGGAAAATACATTGCATTTTCCTAGCCGTAATCAAACTTGTTGTTTACTTGAAAGATACAGGAATAATTACGGCTAGGTTTATCCTATAAAAAACTAAATTGTAACAAATTACGGTTGAAAAATTCAGTCTGAACCTAGCCGTAACACAACATGTAAATCCAATTTTACGGTTTGATTCAAGTAAACCTAGAAATAAGTTCTTCATAATCAAATTTTACGTTTAGAAACCTAAACCCGAACCCAGACGTAACACCAGCAGAAACGTAACTGAAACCTAATTTTACTTCGATTTCATTCAATCTAACCTATTTAAGCACAAAAACGAGTAAACAAAGATGGGTTTGTTCGATTATTACCTAACATAGACCATGGGTTGTTGTTGAGGAGTTTGAAATTCTGATTCTTTAGTTGCTTGAATAGGTTGTTGAGGATATTGGTTATGAGGGTCCTAATTTAACTTGGAATAATCATAGGGAGGGCAATGAAAATATCCAAGAGAGGCTTGATTGATAAGGCTTTTGCAAATATTAAATGGCAAAACCAATTCAGAGAATCCTCTCTAAAAGTTCTGGTGCCGGTAGGATCAGACCATTGCCATTTGCTTTTAAATTTAGAGAAAAAAGTAAATCATGGCTTTGTTCACTCTTTCAAATTTTTCGATACTTGGCTCAAAGAGCAAAGTTGTCTGGATCTGATTAACTCTGTTTGGATCACAGATAATCCAAACCCAACTGATTCTATGATTTTCAACTTGGAAAATTTAGGAAATCAGCTAACTTTTTGGAGAAAAAACATTTTCGGTCTACCTAGTAAAAAAATTAAAAAACTTCTTTCTGAAATAGAAAAACTAAACAAACAAAAGGCTAATAGGAATATTCAACAAAAAATAAATTCTAAGATGCTAAACCTAGAGAATCTTTATGACACAGAGGAGGAAATTTCTAAGCAACTCTCTAGAGACAACATAGTAAATCTGGGAGAAAGAAACACGAGGTACTTTCACTTGAAAATTGTTAAAAGGCGGAAAAGAAATAAGATTGACTGTTTATTAAACACTGATTTGAAAGAGATAAAAGACAAAAAGGATATAGCTCAGGAACTAAAAAATTATTTTCAAAATCTCTTTACAGCAATGCCTACAAGTGATGATGATTCAATTTACTCTCATCTATCAGCGGGAGTAACTGAATTGGATAACTTGTCTTTAATGGCATTACAGTCTCATGAGGAGATCTGGGAGGTGGTAAAAAACATGAAACCTAACAAATCTCCTGGACCAGATGGATTCCCGGTTTGTTTTTTCAAGCATAACTGGTCTCTGGTAGGAAACCAACTGGTAGGGCTAATTCAGAATTTTTGGCTAACTAAAAATCTTAATCCGGAGTTAAACAAAACTTTTTTATTATTTATACCGAAATGTAAAGAACCTAAAACTCCGGGTGACTTCAGGTCGATAGGGCTGTGTAACATTCCATACAAGGTAATCTCTAAGTTATTAGCTAACAGAATGAAGGTCTTACTAGACAAACTGATTTCGCCGTATCAATCAGCTTTTTTATCTAACATACAAGTGTCGGATAATGTCATTGTAGCCCACGAACTAATCTACACAATGAACCATAAAAAGTCAAAAGTTGGAGGTCTAGGAGTGAAAATTGATATGTCGAAGGCTTTCGACAGAGTCAGTTGGGAGTTCTTAATAAAAGCTATGGAAAGTCTAGGTTTCTGTTAAGATTGGTGTCAATTAATTCACCAATGCATTTCAACTGCATCCATTCCATTTTTACAAAATGGAAATGCGGGAGAGTATTTCAAGCCTACGAGAGGATTAAGACAGGGGGATCCTTTATCCCCCTATCTATTTCTAATTTGTATGGAAGTTTTTTCAAGATTCTTAATTGCAAAAGAAAACTCTAACGAAATTTAGGGCCTAAAAATAAGTCATAATAGTTCTCCAATATCACACTTATTCTTTGCAGACGATTGTCTAATTTTTACTAGGGAAAATCTGCAAAACTGCAAGAATTTGTTGAATGCTTTACAAGAATTCATCTTAGTCTCAGGTCAAATGGTTAACTTTGATAAATCAGGGATTTTCTTCTCAAAGAAAATTCATCACAAACTAAAAAAAATGATGTCTAAGCTTTTAAAAAATTAAGAAAATTGACATGAAAGATTCCTACTTAGGAATACCACTTTTTATTGATAAGTAGAAACTAAAAACCTTCGATTTCATTGTCAGTAGAATGGAGGAAAGAGTGAAAGGATGGAAGATTAAAATATTAAATCAACCTAGTAAGTTGATTCTAAACAAATCATTTCTCGCAAGCCTATCGGTGTATCAAATGGGTTGCTTCAAGCTACCCAAGAAAATCACAGCAAAAATTGATGCCATCCAGCGTGATTTTTGGTGGGGCAAGGAAATTAATAAAAATGGTCACTATATAAAATCTTGGAAGTTCATGTGCAAACCCTTGACCATGGGAGGTTTGGGTTTCATAGATGCGGATAAAATGAACCAGGCTATGATGGCTAGAATATCCTGGAGAATCATCTTTGAACCAGACTCATGGTGGGTAAAAATGTTTAAGAAGAAATATTTCAACAAAAAATCGGTTTTCAAACTAAAAAAATGTACTAACTCTTCTTGGATGTGGAAGTGTGTTTTGCAGGCAATCAATATGATACATAAATACATTTGTTGGGAAGTAGGAGATGGAAACTCAATAAATATATGGAGTGATCAATGGATACCAGATCTAGATATTACGTTGGATCTTTTGTGTTCTGAAAAGAACAACATGTTAACACTTGTATCGGACCTGATTAATCCAGATACAAATAAGTGGAACCATGAACTAATCACAAATTCTTTCCCACATATAATTTCTCAGTCTATTTTAAACATTAAACTATATGCGAATAGGAACGATACCTTAGATCAGGACAAACCTAGATGGAAATTGACTAGGAATGGCATATTTACAGTTAAGTCTTTATATGATAGACTGTGTGGTACTCAAAATGTAGGCAGTGAAAAAGAAATATTTTGGAAAAAGTTTTGGAAAGAGGATCTGCCTCAGAGGATAAAACTTTTTCTTTGGAAATGCTTGAATGATGCTTTACCTGTCACTAAGATACTTAGCAAATATATGCAAGATGTAGATAACAATTGCATTTTTTGTAATAATGGAAATGAATCCTTACATCACTTATTTTTTGAATGTTGGTATGCTAAAACAATATGGATGCTACCACCAAACTCTGACTTGAGTAATAACAATGTGGTGGCTACCTATTTCAAAAATAATTATGGTTTGTGGAAGGCAGCAGGTACCAAGGTAACTGAAATATGTGCAACCAAATGTTGGTACATCTAGAAAGAGAGATGTAACAGATTTTTTGAAGAAAAGAAGAATTCTATTATTCAAACTTCAATCATAATACAAATACATCTAAATTTTTGGGAAAAGTCTAATAGGGAGGTCAACACTATTTCAAGTGGCATTGTTATAATCCAGAGACCTAATATTCCTTGGAAATCACCTGACTTACATTGTCTTAAACTAAACTATGATGCTTCATGGGTTTCTGAAACAATGAATGCTGGTTACGGGCTGATTTTACGTGATGATGCAAGTGATGGAAGAGGAGCTCAGTCAGGAATATTCAAAGCTTCAAGTGCAGAAAAGGCAGAAGCTTTAGCTCTTCTAAAAGGAGCTAAATGGGATAGGGAAGAAGGTATGGAAAATTTCTGGATAGAGGGGGACTGTGAGAGAATGGTAAGGTACATTGAAGGCAAGGATACGATGATGGACTGGAAGAATCAAAAGATAGTGAAGGAAGCCATGAAAATGCTGGCAGATTGCAACAATTTTTTGGGATTCAAATTCATCCATAGAACTGGAAACTCTGTGGCTGATAAACTAGCGGTGGAGGCGAGGAAATCTTCTATTTTCATCTCTTGGAAAGAAGAACTACCAGCTTTCTTAAATAGGTATATTGTTTTAGATAAAAGTGTTATTTCTTTTAATAATGGTTGTACCAGTTTGTTGTCCAAATATCAAACCAGGGCATGTCCTGAAATGATACCAGGACAACATTGGCATGGTCCTTTGTAACCTTCTTTTTGGTAATCTATTTTTACGTTCAAAAAAAAATAGGTTGTTGAGGATGAAGATTTTGGTCGGGTGGTTGATTGAGATACTGATTCCCATCACTGGAATCAGTTTGCTTCTTCCTCATCTTTAGTAGAGATTTCAATCCGAAGATGTTGAGTTTTTGAATCGATGATTAATCGAAAACGATGAAGTAAATTGAAGTTGAAGTTACTATGGAAGAGAGGAAGAGGAGCAGTTTTTTTATTGATAATGAACAGAAAATATTAGGTTTTTAAGTTTTTATTTTAGTTAAAGGGTAATCTAGACATTTTGTATTTGTGTTAGGATATCTCATAACCACTTTTTTGGAAACTAAGAATCCAAGTGAAGCCCCTCTATTGGAGTGTGACTCCCCAATAATATCCTTCTTCTTATTGAAGCCCCGGATGATGCTTTTATTGTATATAAGCGTAATATCTCAACCTCTTCCACCTTTGCTAGTGATACACACGTGTGAGAATTTTAATTTGACATTTTTATATTTTATGCCAGCGTAAACATAAAAGCTTGTTGTCTGAAGTATTACATTTTTATAGTTCATCATCTGAATTCGGTTCACTGACTAACACTGCCCTTGAAATAATATGTGCAAGGATATTTGTATCTAGGCTAGTACTTTGTTATTCATTTCGAATACGTAAATGATGTCAATAATATTATTCTGGTGTGCAAGTGAGATAGCTCTGATTAGAAATACATGTGTACGTTTATGTATCCTAGGTGGCGTTTGTAGGGCTGTCAATGGATAAAAATTCGCCGGATATTGGCAATATCGATAAGGTTAAGGTTAAGGGTTATCGGATATCCGGTATCCGATAATATCCGTCGGAATTCAAAAATTCCATATCGATAAGGTTAAGGATAAGCTATCGGATATCGAATATTATTCAGATAATTTCCGTTATCTACTCATGATACAAAAAACTAAGATAATTTTTGTTAATATTCAATAATTTCCGATAATTTCCGTTAATATTCGATAATTTCGGATATTTACTTAAAAGAGACGTAATCAAATGGCTAAAGAGTAAACCTAAAGAGTATTAGGTATCGATATAGTTATACACTAACGGTATCGGATATTAACCTAACGGAAACTCCCTTAACCGGTACCGTTATGTTAATAAACGGATATTCGTTATGTTAAGGTTATCGGATATCGGATAACCGTTATGTCGGATATTAACCTAACAGAATCTGGATATTTGGAAACGAACATCGGATAGCGAATATCCATTGACAGCCCTAGGCGTTTGAATGCTTACCAACTCTTTGACATTGTAACTGCAGAACTGATAGATGGAGCGTACCAACAATTGAAAGATGATAATATATATAAAGATACAAGCTGGTGTCTAGAAGAGAACATACAACTCTGTGTCACACTGTCAGTAGATTATTGTAGAACTTGACATCATCTAGTCTTACCTATATAGTCATGTATTAGCTGGCGGCTTTGATCAAATGTATTTGACCGTTACTTATGCAGTTTTTCACTAACTTGAAATTTTTATTTAGTATTTTGCATTGCCTGCTCACTTTTGTGTAATATTGCTTGATTGCCTGTGGTTTTCAATGAAGCATACTCCTATAATCGTGGATAAGAATGGGCTAATAATAATATGGGTTGTCTACTCTTGTTTCCTGAATAAAATATTGCAAATTCGATATTTTCTTATTTTTCCTGAACAAAAGATTGCAGATTCAAGATTTTCTTGTTATACTTGTGCATATCCTGTGGCGGTGCTGGTGGTGCATGTGTGGGTGGGTAGACTTGGTTTTCTTGCAACGTTGAAACTAAGTTGATGAAGTGGATGTTTCTCCTCAGTAATGGCTTCCGCTGTTGGGTACCAAGCTGTTAAGTTGGAAAAGACGTCTTCAACTTCTCTTTGGAGTACTAGGCTTCCTTCATTCAAGGGAGGAATATCTCAGACAATGTGTTCATCGCGAATGAGATGATCCATACCTTAAGGGCTCAAAGGGGTAGTGATTTTCTTATGGGCCTCAAGATAGATATGTCGAAAGCCTTCGACAGAGTAACGTGGAAGTTTCTGGGAAAGATTCTGGTCAAGCTAGGTTTCAATAGTCCATATAGAGGACTGAGGCAGGGAGATCCTTTATCTCCCCACCTCTTCATCATATGCATGGAGATGCTTTCTAGATCCATATCAAAAGCCGAAGACCTGAACCTCATCCATGGGATAAAAGTGGAACAAAATGCCCCTGCCATATCCCATCTTCTGTTTGCTGACAATCTGTTGATATTCAGTAAAGCTAGCAAGTCTGAAAGTGAGAACATTTTAAAAGTATTGAACGATTTTAATTTGGCGTCTGGCCAACTCATAAACATGGAGAAGTATGGTGTTTTTTTCAGTAAAAACTCTCACCAGAGAACTATGGATGAGATCATAACCACTTTAGGTGTGAAAAGAATAGATCTCAACGATAAGTATTTAGGGTCTCCACTTTTTACGCACACATCAAAAGTTAAGTCTTGTTAGATTATGCTAGATAGAATTGGGGGAAATTTGAACGAGTGGAAAGGAAAACATCTATCTTGTGCTGCAAAAGGAGTCATGATACAAGATTCTTCTTCCACGGTGCCACTGTATCAGGTGAACTTCTTTAGAGTGCCAGTAGCAGTAACATAAAGTATTGATAAATTGCAGAGGGACTTTTTCTGGGGGGGAACGAGAATGGAAGAAAAAAAGAGCGTTTTTAAAGGCTTGGATCGGTGTCTGCAAACCGAAAAGCATGGGAGGAATGGGTTTCCTGAACTTAAAGAGATTTTAACTCGGCAATGTTGACCAAGGTCATCCGAAGGATGCTGAAAGAACCAAATGGGTTGTGGGGGTCCGTATATAAAAATAAGCACTTCCCAGAAAACAACTTGTTAACTCAAACTATAAATGCTCTGACAGAGACTCATGAGTATGAAAGAACCTGATGAATGAAGTGGGAAAAATAAAAGAGAATATTGAATGTAGAGTGGGGGACGGAAAAACCATCAGAATATGGGAGGAATTGTGGTACCCAGAGCAGAAGAAACAACTTTGTGAGCCATTGCAACAAACTCACAAAGTTACTTTTGTGGAGGAGTTAAATGATACAATAGGAAGAGGAGTGGGTTTGGGATGAGTTGAATATGACAGAGTATTTTAACCCACAAGTCAGACAAAAGATCAAAGAGATCAAGATAAACATAAACAAAAGTGATGAGGTGAGATGAAAACCGGAAAAGAATGGGTCATTCACAGTTAAGTCGTTGTACAAAAAAATAAATGATCGTGAGATAGTATTATGTTACGGAAACGCCACTCAATTTTTCATATTAAACTGGAAAGTTCAAATCCACTATCACTGTTAGATAGTATTAAACTGGACAGTTCGAACCCACTGGATAGTATTGTGCAGACCGTAATAAGACACGAGCAAAAAGCAAATATTTGCTTCTATATTAAAGAAGGTTGTTTTTAGGCATACGAAAATCTTTTAGGGCATAAAAAACAATAGTTCCATCTTGAGTTATCTTATAAGGGGTATCCCTTGGGTAGTTCAATTACCTATATACCCTCCAACCATTTTAACTACTAATCTACCCTTGCCCTTAATATAAAAACCTAAAATCAGTTTTAAGAAAATCAAAATCAGTTTCTATATAACTTCTTCATCTTCTCTAGCCGAACCCTTCTTCTCCTTCGCGAGATTTTTTTTTCATCGCCGTGATTAATCGTCGATTCACGAAAATAAGTAAGTTCCATATGATAAGAAAGTAAGTTCTACAAACCCAATCTCTTATTTGATGTTTTTAATCGATTCAATAGGGTTAATTCCATAAAACATAGGGTTTTAGACGGTTTCAGATTCAGGTTCGGCGCATAATTTAGGTGCGTTTTGAGGTTCGGCTCATAATGTTGTTGTTATTTAAGACGAACTGTTCTTCCAATTTTCAGCCTGAAAGTGTATATGAACAGTTCGGCTTGAAATAGTATACCAAATATACGCCGAACCTAGTCAAAGTTATGATTTTCAGTATAGATTCGGTTTGTTATAGAATATTGAATTTAAGAATATTGAATTTAAGCCGAACTATGCTCTGTTGGTTTGCAAAATAAACTAGGTATATGTTCGGCTCATATTGTGTTTTACGGGTTAGCCGAACCCTTGATTTTAGACGGTTTCAGATCTAGGTTCGGCGCATAATTTAGGTTCGTTTTGAGCCGAACCTAAGTTCGACGCATAATTTAGGTGAGTTTTGAGCCGAACCTAGGTTCGGCGCATAATGTTGTTGTTCTTTAAGCCGAATTGTTCTTCAAATTTTCAGCCTGGAAGTGTATACGAACAGTTCGGCTTGTTATAGAATATTGAATTTAAGCCGAACCATGCTCTGTTAGTTTGCAAAATAAACTAGGTGTAGGTTCGGCTCATATTGTGTTTTACGGGTTAACTGAACTGTTCATTATTTGTCAATATCCAGGTGGGTTCGGTTGATAAATTAAGCCGAACATATTCCAGACTCGCCGAACCTTAGTGAAAATTTTTATGATTTTAAGCTACAAAAGTGAGATTAAACATAAGATAGAAGTGTACATGTGTATTAGAAGCATTGGGTTCCTCATATATGTATTCATCATCCGGATTTGGCTCATAAAAAGCATCACCTTGAGTTTGAGTTTGTGCTTGAGTTTGAGTTTGTGTAAAATCATTCTCATAATCTAAGAAATCAGCCATTTGGGAATCATTGTTGTAGTTGATGTGTATTTTCCTAGGTTTTTTAGATGAATAATGACCCTCCTCATCCTCCATTGAATCAAGAATAATTTTTTTCCCTCAAATTTTTTCATCTACCCAAAACTTTATAATTCTGAAAAATTATCTTAATCACTAAACAAAAGTTTTAATCACTAAACAAAATTTTTAATCACTAATCCAGATTACTAATATTAATACATAAAGGGCAGATTTGCCATTAAAAAAATTTGGTTAAGGGGCCTTCTTATTTTATTATTTGACATCCCTTTTTATCTTTATTGGGAATGCCTAGAAAGTTTTTTGTATTCCTTAAAACAACCTTCATATTAAAACCTACACCCAGAGAAGTCCGATCACAATATCTCAAAATTTGCTTCTTCATTGAAAAATAACCTGCTTTCTAAAACTGCAAGACAATTTCGAATAGGTATTACAATTAACTTGAACTAAGTAGACTTGATCTTCACTATTGTAATAGCAACACCAAGATAGAGAATCATCAGACAATTTCAGATTCCGTTGGAGACCAAATGTAAAAGATTCCATTGGAGACAAGGAAAGTATCCAACGAGAATTCAATTCAGTAAGAACCAAAGACGAGTTATCAGCCACCAGACACCAGCCCCGTATGATTTTATGAATTATGTAACTTGATCAGACTTTAATCAGTATTACAGGTAACACCAGTTAAAATTTATATAGCAGATCAATTATAACAAAAAATATTTGCTCGTCAATTACTAAGAGCAATAAATGACAGAGTGAACTGGAAGTTGTACATGCCGACAATAGGACAAGCTCAAGGTTGAAGCTTAGTGACGCAAGCTCAAGAAGAGCTGATATAATTAGGGTGTTTGTAGATACTGACAGAACTATATAACCAATACACTACCTAGATATAAATGACTTGACTAACTTCTCAGCCCCATATAAACATCCACGGTAGTAAATGATCTGATGATTGTCTCCAATTCGGCCCTCCAGAGATTGAGCAATAGTAGACAACTAGAAAGATCAGTCAAACATTTCATATAACGAACTGCGAATAATTTGAAACTTTAAACACATCAACCAAAGGCTTGTACGAATCATAAGTTCTTGTTTTATTATTATTATTATTATTATTATAAATAACTTTTTTTATACTAAAAAGAAAGTTAAGAAAAAAGAAGAAGAAAAAAAGAAGAATACTAAAAAGAAAAATAAGCATAGGTTCCACCTTCGACAATTCATAGGGTCTCCGTACAAAACACAAATAATTTCATACTTCCATTCCCTATCTGCACTCAGGCCAATGTAAAAATATTTCACTGAGATTTTCTGCCCTGATAATTTGATAGAAATGTGTGGCCGTCAATGAATAATGCTAAACTCTATTTCTAAATGATTAAGTAGATCCATCTATGACTCAATCTCAAGCTTCGGCCACAAAAGATAAAGAATATCATTAGAAAAACAGCCGAGTTTTCGACAATCATAAAATGGAGAGCATAATCAACAGCCATATTCACAGATCCGAAGCAACTAAGACGACTCTCACAACCAGAAGAGCAAATATCTCAAACAAAACAAAAAAATATATAAGAGATTGAATATTCACATTTCCAAGCTCTAGCCAGAATGCTCTATACATACTTGGCCACAAATCACTAAGAAACCAGCCTAGCAAAAAGATAGAGAGTAGACACATATATTTCAAGTACAAAATAGTTTGTTTTTCAAATATTTGTTGTTACCAAGATCAACCACACCTTCTGAGTCTTCATTCTCTGCATGTCCCACATAAGTTTCTGAGTCACCGATCCAAGGCTCTCCCCAGAAACAGAACTACTGACAGAGTAAGCCTTTAACTCTTCAACTAAAGAATTCTACTAGTATCATGCTCTGGATCATGCAAAAGATTGAAAATTACACACTAAATCTTGAAATGACAACAGTGAACAAATATAATCTGAGAACTAAGAATCAAATAGATTTCCTACAAATCTAGAAGCATACGACCGCGGGGAAAGCTCTCAATTTCCTACGATATTCTCTGCATATACTTTTCAGTCACTGTTTTTTATTTCTTGTAAAGGAAATAGGTTTACTAAAGTTTGCATTGCATTCTCCATTGAATCTAGCAAAAGTAAATCACAAAATGAGAAGTAAACATAAAATAAAAAGCTACAAGAACATAATATCACCACATATTGTCAACTACTTAGGTTCAGGAAAGACCTCTAGTTATCTAATCTCAAAATGCATAAAATTTCAATAAAGGCTGCTTAATGAGAGAGGACCGTACCCGAGTTGCAACAAGAAAATATATGTGATGCTTGGATTGTACATTCATTAGCATACAAAATCTCGAAACACTAATACAAAATACTTAAAGAAAGCAGGCCTAACTCAAGTTGATGAAGACATATATGCTTGGTTTCTACAACATTCAGTCGCCTAAATACTAAAAAAGCAAGGTGAAATTACTGTCTGGAATTTACCCAAAATGCCGTCATAGGTTCTTGCATAATCCACTGCTACATATAACAAATCATTCCCCACAACGAACCATTTCCACTTCCATATCCTTGGTGCAACAGCATATCAAAGATTGACACCATCCCTTTCTACCCTATCTTTCTACTTTTTTTTTTCACTTCTTTGTTACTATCTTGTTATTGACCAACCTAAGTACCAGAGATGAGATCTACCAAGGTCTCAATATAAGTCTCCACTTCAGTGTCTGCAAGTTGTTCAGGGAAACCATCCATCTTTAGAGCTCTAGCTCTTTCAAGCTTAGGATCATATGATATCAAATGAAAGCTATCTTTTTCTACTTCCACCCTTGATTCGCCTTCAAATAGGATCTCACCATTCTGTAAAGTTTGAATTAGTCTTCTATAACACATCTCTCTCATATGTGCAGTAATCTTCCAATGCTTACTCCACTTGTTATCCATCATTGTCCACACATCAGTGTGATCGTTTTGATGTGTACATATATCAGGATCCTTCTCCATATGATTCTCATGAAGTAGACAAAGTTTTCCTTCCCATACGCCCAAATAGCACTGGAAAAGGTCGCCAAGATCGAAAGGTGGTAACGGCACATCAAAGAATGTCTCATCGGCAATATCAAAACAAACAATAACAGCAGAGTCAGGAAGAGTATCAGCAGCAATCCAATGAAGAACACCATTAAGAAGAAACCCCTTAGTTCTACTTAAATTGAATTTGTAAGGAATGAAACCAAGATTCTTCCATGAATTTGAAGCTAATGAGTAAAGTAGAGCTTCACAACTATCCACAATTCTTATTAACTTATAATCATTATTCTTGGAATCAAAACCAAACCCATGTGGATCAAAACTAACACACCAAGTATTGACAACACCTGGTGAAAGTCCGGGCACTAGTTTATATTCTCCAGTAGCCGGGTTCCAGATGCAAATTTCTTCATTTATGTCTATGGAAACCAAACCATTTGAAGAACCTAGAATTTGAGGGATACATAGTTCCGACTCAAGTGGGAAATCAATATCAAGAGCTCGACTTAAAAATGGTGATGATGTTGACCATAGAACACGAGAGTAATCGTAGTTGGTAAGCAAGATGTTGAATTTGTTGATTCGAATAGCATGGTTGAGATGATTTTTGATGAAATTAGGGTTTTGAAATTGATGAAGCCAATGTTTAGAGACACACCTGAATCTTATAATTGACTTGACAGGTAACCTTGTAAATATATTCTCCATGATTTCCTCCGGTAGGAATCTAGGTAATTTCCTTCTTCTTACTCTCCTTCTTCTTCTCCTTGCTGTAAAAGTTTTTGAGTGGGCATCAGGTAAGATTGACATTTTCATTCTTCTTCTTCTTGTTCTTCTTAGAGTGAGTGAGAGTGAGAGTGGATGCAAAAAGCTTAACATTTTTCCTTCTTCTTCGTTCCCCTTCTGCTTCTTGTTGCTGTAAATCTGTAATAGTGAGTGAGACTGAGGAGAAGAAAATTCTTCTAGGTCATTTATCATTTTTCAGATTGCCTAAAATAACCTTACAATTTAAAAAATCGCAATGAATGGACCGCTTGGTATCCCCGTTCCAACTTCCAAGGACTTGTGGTAAAAAAGCAAGGTGGATTAAAAAACGATTCTTGAAATTCCCATTCGGAATTTTCATATTTACGACTGATTTCCACCTTCGTATAGACCAACCATGTCATACAGTTTCTGCTGTTGGAAGTGTCTGATGATGATGCGCAACCAGGGATGGGTGGAGTACTAGAGTGAAAAAAAAATGACATTTTAGCAATGCACTGCCAAACAAGACAACAATAGTCGTACTGATTATGAATTCCCATGAAAAGAAGAAGAAGATGACATTCTAGCAGCAGGCGTTATTTGCCGACTGTCTGTGTTGTCTTACGAATTACACTTCAACTACCTCTATCATGAAAAGTAATGCACATGATAAGAATGAAATGCAACCGTGTTCCTCCTTCATACAGCAGCTGCCTTGTGTGAATTTTAGGATATTTTCCACAAGTGAGGTGAGGCCATCATTTATCCAAGTTTACCTCAATATCAGTCAGGGTTACAGAAAATTCTACCCCAACATTGGTTATAACTTAAACTCGTACAAGACATGAGAAATGAGACAACCGGAGATGGGGAATATGATAAGAACAAGATATATTTCTGCAAAGTAGCAAATTTGTGTATGACATCAGCATATGCCAGCAGCTCCAACAATACTAATTCAATACTAGTATGATTCCTTCTGTTTTCCTTGAGAATTCAATCCCTCCTCCTCGACCAGAACAGATAATATATTAATATTCAATTTTTTGCGACCAAAACTCGATTTACCAAGGCAGTGACGCAGGCATTTCAATAAAAGAAACCGAGCACTTCATCACCAACATTCATTCTCCTGGCCTCCTTGTGGTCCATAATTCCTGCAGATGTTGTCAGCACAATAGATCCAAACTGCGTAAAGTTACAACTGTAGTCAAAATCCAAATCACATTGATTTTCATTAGGACTTGTCAGCTAGATTTTAATATTTGTCAGCTACATAAGGATGAACACACCAAACTCAAAATGGCATAAGATGAGTTTCATATGTTAGATGGCTGCAGTCAGAAAACAGTTGATTTAACTTTGCGAGTTCAACCATGATGTGCATACAGCTGAAACAGTTCCTCAAGACCTCAAGTCGACCTTGGTCCTCGTGATTATCACTAGCACTAGATTTAAACCAAATGAAGTTAGATTGAAAGTACTCAACCATAAGAATAGCAAATAGCTCTAGGAGGAACAAGTGCTCCTAGCTAAGCGACGCCCAAACAGCATAACATTAGAGACAACATTCTTCAAGTGTTACCAGCATTCATTCACAAATCTTAAGTTGCAAAGTTCTCTAATCTACCTTTCATTTTGATAATTATATGACAAACTAGAGTTCACTGTTCCAATTACCCAAATTCAGGCATTTTCTTGAGTAACATATTCTAGCTCTAGGCGCTACTTCAACATACCAGATTCAAGTTAACAATTTGCAAGATTACATGTCAATTACACAGAAAAGTTGCTACTCCTGAAACTGCACATAGTACATACTTAATTGTTTCATTGATGCAGTTTCTCCATGAAAAAAATATCTGCTCTTGCTCTACCTATGAGACAACATAGTACCATAAATGCAATATTAGTTTCACTTCAACATGAACTTAACAGAAGTACAAAACATATTGCTTGCTTTAGATCGACTTCCGCATGATGAAATTTCAGACATCACTACTTTAAATGCTTATCTATGAAAACTTCATATAATAAACAAACGAAAAGGTTGACCAACCTGCAATAGAAGGTTCTCACTGCCTGAAGGGGGATCTGAGATGACTGCAAGAATCTCAGGATGCAAAAGTAAGTAGTTTTCAGACCTCAGTCACAGCCTTTGGAATGCTTTTTTTAATGAACGAAAGAGCTTGTTTAGTGAACGAAACACTGATATTGGAACGCATCAAGGACAACAAAGACACTTAGTATATGTATATGTATATGTATACTGACAAAAGTGCTACCTTGGTGCAGAGAGAGAGAGAGAGAGGTAGAGAGACATGCACTGCTGCGCATCAAGACGTGCTTGGGGTTGAGCATGGCTGATGGGTATCAGAGAAAACGTCCTCAACACGTGTATTTCACCATAGCTGGTCATTTGAAGGGTTTTTCACATCAGCATCATGCAATGCATAATTGGCGTAAGTCTCTGCATGTCACTTTGAACTACAGGATACATATAATGATATTAGCTACAAAAGTAATTTCAATCAATAAAATCACAGGGGCATGATACCTTTTGCACTTCAGGGGTTGAACCTTCAGTATCCAATCCCTCAGTAGTATTTTTTTTCGTTAATGAGAGAAGCATTTTATCAGTGAAGTCTTCGATTTGCTGAGAAATGGATCGTATTGGGCAAAGCTTGTTCTCTACCTAAAAAGGATAGCAACATCAAAAGCAAGACGCATTGCCTTCATCCGTACTTCTTCTAACTGATGGACTGCGCACTGAGAAGGTAAAAAAGAGAAGATTCAGTCAACACATGTCATTTAACAACGTAGTATGGGTAAACCAAAAAGTGGTTCTATTTTCCTCATTTGAATCACAACTTCGAGCAAAATTCCAACAGCTAAGAGATCACCTGTAAAGCAATTTTCAAGCATACATCTCGAATTGGAAGTCTTTGCAAAATCAAGCTCCACACAGCACCGACGCCCAGGGTAACTTCATCACCACTTCGATATAAGGGACTTCACCCAACAGTTTTCTCATAGATTTGTCATATGCTGGAAAAGAATCTTGAAGCGCCTCGGCCTACATGAATATAATTTCCTTATTCATCAACTTTATGAGAATATGTCTTTCCCATATACGAAGTAAAAGAAAATTTTAAAAATATAATACTACACACCACGGTGAGAAGAAATGTTTCATATACTGAAGTAGCAGTTGTAGATGAAAAGAAGTCATTTTCTTTTTCTTCCTCTCCAAATAAGCTACAATAGAGTACATGCAATGTCAACCCGTGTCCCTGAGGACATCAAATACATAAAAAACATGAACATTAACATTGAAGATACACAACAATACAAAAGAAGTAGAAGCCTCATTCCATTTTCACAAAGCATATTAGAGTACATTTAAAAGATAAAGAACACTAATTAGTGGATTAGGCATATTAACATAACAAGCAAAATGCATTGCCAACCCTAATACCACAAAAACAACAGAAACCACGGTGCTACTGGGCAAGAACTTATAGAGAAATTTGTTACCTCGTAGGTTTAATAATCTGACGGTATATGCTCTTGTAAAAGCTTTCAAGGGTCCAACTCCAATGCGTACTGCAAGATTGAGATCATTCAAGTTTGGCATAAATATCCTTCGATTAACAGACATGGGAGCAATAAAAAAAGCAAATTACCTAGTTGGTCGGTCCTGAAAAAAATCAGGACATGGTTCCAGACAATTGAAAAGTGTATGCAATAGATATCATCTTTCATTAAACAAGTAACCAAATTTTATTACATGAGATTATTACTAATGGAACTCACAGATCTAAGACAGGACTGGATGATAAAGCAATTTGTTAGACCAACACGGAGATATCAGTGGTAAGAAACGTATAATTAGTATAAGATTTAACACGGAGACTTACCCAGACTACCTTGTGTCGTTTCCAATTCCCTTCTTCACCATGAGGCTTCAAGCTTACTGCAATTAGTATAAGATCTAAAATACATGCAGTTACACATCTGCAACACAACCATTCGAGACAGCCCTCCATATTAGAGGTGCAAGAAATTAACAGGTAAGCAATAATTAATTGAAAAAGTTCAAATAGGGTAAAAAAAGAGCAAATTAATAACACAGTTTTCAGATAAAAATATACAGTCACCAACTCAATTGTAAAAAAGTTACTATATTTGACTTCACTGGTCATGAAAAAAGTACCAAGAAAGTCTGACTTGGTATGGATAAAAAAACAAGATAGTTCAGTATGTATTCGAACTCCGGAAGCATAAAAAACGACATAAATATGACATGCATTACACCATGTTAAAAAGTTCTGAAAGTTCACCCCACAAGGTTTCCTCCTTCTGATCTTGCCAGATTTGAAGCTATTATAGGTTACCACTCACCTATGTAATGCAGGGACATCCCAAAGTGTTTTTGTGCTTTAATCCAGAACCTTCAGTATTCTGCAAATGATGTGGTACATGAAAGATAAAATCTGGAGATCAAAAAGACCCTCAACCATGTATAGAAATAAAAGAAGCAGAAAAGTAGATCGGACCTTCCTGGTGTACTTTGCATTATATACAGGTAGTTGGATCGTAGAATCTCATAGCTATAGACCAGGGATCTGTGACCACCTTGTGCCGATAGTTCCTATTGTTATACAATTAGGACTTTCAAAATGAATACCAGAAAACTGGTAGACGACAGAAAGGAGCGAATCAACTAAGAATACTCAAGATCCACAAACTATAACCTCAAACTGATCTTTAGTCTTCTGAATGAAGGTAAGTTGGACATATTCTTTGAAGATTTGTTGAAATATATCCTCGTACAATAACAGAGCTTTCGAATTACTAAAAATACCCATTTAATTTGCACAGCAAGAAATGGATTAGAATGGGAACAGAGTTAAAAGAAGAAAATCACATATACATAACTCCCAACAGAGGAAACTTGGGAAGGAGAGGATCAGTCCTACAAGAGGAATCTACTAGGACCCTTGTCTCGTGAAAAATAAAGAAGAACAATAACATACAATGACCATCTCCAGAGAAGCAGATGGCACTGACATTGTACCTTCTTGCTTTTCATACCCAGATTCATCCCTTCTGTAAAACAATCGTTGCCTGACACTTGATTTTAAATGATATTGCAAATATTCTTTACCAGCATAGTACTTGAAAATTGAAAGGAAGCGGGAAAAGTGAAAAAGAAAATATATGGATATGATAAAAATAAAAATAAACATAAATACGAGTGACAGAAATTAAGATTCCTAGAACCCAAAAATCTTCTCATTAAACAGAATATCCCAACAGTGAATCACCCACTTCTACTTTCAAGAAGGCAAAAAACAGCTTACGATTTAATAAGTCAACTTAGCCTGTTAACCATGAACATTTACAGATAGTAGCAGAAAATCACAAAATGAACAGCAAACATAAAATAAAAAGCTACAAGAATACTTCATACAGGACATAATATCACCACAGATTGTCAATTAAATAGATTCAGGAAAGGTCCCTAGTTATCTAATATCAAAATGCTCAATAAAGGCTGCTTAATGAGAGAGGACCTTACTCGAGCTGCAAAAAGAAAATATATGTGATGCTTGGATTATACATTGATTCATTAGCATGTGAAAGCTTGAAACACTAATACAAAATACTTAAAGAAAGCAGGCCTAACTCAAGTTGATGATGAAATATATACAAATATGATGCATTAAAAAAAACAAATACACAAATACTAAAAAAGCAATGTGCATAGAAATTACTTTGTCTGGTATTTACTCAAAATGCGGTCATTAGTCCTTGGATAATCCACTGCTACATATATCAAATCATTTCCGCTTCCATTTCCTTGGTGCAAAATCATATCAAAGATTGACACCATCCCTTTCTACCCTATCTTTCTACTCTTTTTTTTTTCACTTCTTTGTTATTGACCAACATAAGTACCAGAGTTGAGAGCTAACAAGGTCTCAATATAAGTCTCCACTTCAGAGTCTTCAGGTTCTTGAGGGTAATCATCTATCTTTAGAGCTCTAGCTCTTTCAAGCTTAGGATCATATGATATTAAATCCAAGCTCTCTTCCACCCTTGATTCGCCTACAAATAGGATCTCACCATTCTGTAAAGTTTGAATGGCTCTTGTATAATGCATCTCTCTCATATGTGCAGTAATCTTCCAATGCTTACTCCACTTGTTACCCATCATTACCCACACATCAGTGTGATCGTTTTGATGTGTACATATATCAGGATCCTTCTCCATATGATTCTCATGAAATAGACAGAGTTTCCCTTCCCATACGCCCAAATAGTACTGCAAATGGTTGCCAATATCGAAAGGTGGTAACGGCACATCAAAGAATGTCTCATCGGCAATATCAAAACAAACAATAACAGCAGATTTAGCAAGACTATCAGTAGCAATCCAATGAAGAACACCATTAAGAAGAAACCCCTTAGTTTTAGTTAAATTGAATTCGTAAGGAATGAAACCAAGAATCTTCCATGAATTTGAAGCTAATGAGTAAAGTACAGCTTCGAAAGTTTCAAGACGACCACGAGTCAAAATTCTCAATAACTTATATTCATTATTCTTGGAATCAAAACCAAACCCATGTGGATCAAAACGAACACACCAAATACTAGCTGTTGAAAGGCCGGACACTAGTTTATATTCTCGAGTAGCCGGGTTCCAGATGCAAATTTCGTCATTTATGGCTATGGAAACCAAACCATTTGAAGAACCTAGAATTTGAGGGATACATAGTTCCGACTTAAGTGGGAAATCAATATCAAGAGCCCGACTTAAAAATGGTGATATGTTGACCATAGAACCCGAGAGTATTCGATATCGGTAAGCAAGATGTTGAAATTGTTGATTCGAATAGCATGGTTGAGATGATTTTTGATGAAATTAGGGTTTTGAAATTGATGAAGCCAATATTTAGAGACACACCTGAATCTTATAATCGACTTCACAGGTAACCTTTTAAATATATTCTCCATGATTTCCTCCGGTAAGAATCTAGGTAATTTCCTTCTTCGTACTCTCCTTCTTCTTCTCCTTGCTGTAAAAGTTTGCGAGTGGGCATCAGGTAAGATTGACATTTTCATTCTTCTTCTTCTTCTTTCTTCTTGCCGTGAGTGAGAGTGAGAGCGGATGCAAAAAGCTTAACATTTTTGCATTCATCTTCGGTTCCCCTTCTGCTTCTTGGTGCTGTAATAGTGGGTGAGACCGTGGAGAAGAAAATAACCTTACAATTTAATAATGGTGTGCAGTGCACTGAATGGACCGCTTGCTATCCCCCGTTCCAACTTCCAAGGACTTGTGTAAAAAAAACAAGGGGGAAAAAACAACGATACTTAAAATTCAACTGAGACCATTCTGATTTCAACAAACAAAAGAGGAAGTTTTTTCCTAAGTGGCCAGGGCCGGCCCGGCTTTGAAAATTTATTACCCGGAGTCAAATTCCAAAATGATGCCCTGTCAAGCTCTGAGCATTCAGTACCTGGGTTTTCTCTCTCTTCTCTCCTTCTCTCGCTTTCGCTCCTTTAATGGAGTAATACAATCAGTGCCTTGGTTTTCTCCAAAAACCCAAAGTATGCAGCCTGTAAAACAATTCTTAGATCTTATGATATGATTTAAAGTGGAGGTAATTGTTGGAAAAACAATTATTGAATATGAAATCACAACAGCAACAACAATAGAATTTCTCAAAACCAACAGATTTCTATTAGGAAAATAACCAAACAGTTGGTGTACAGATTCAAGGTTTTACAACCTTCACTACAAGAAATTGATGAAATAGAAACAAACAAGTAAAGATTGATTCTACGTAAAATTGATAACAACCCAATGATGTAAATAATAAATCAAATCAAAACAGGGTGCACTGAGGCGAGAAAAATCCTCTTTCCTTAAAGCATTTGCATCACATACCATGGTGCTAATATGGGAAGTGGATGAATGCTTACCAAGATTCAACAGTGCCTTTGAAGATAACCAGCACTAGAATATCTTCAAACAAACGAATGCGACAATTGTAGCAGCAACTCTCGACAAAAAAATGTATTTCTAGTTTTATTCTTCTTTACAAACTATTGCTTTCTTCTATATGTTCTTACGGGAAAACTGATTGGGTTTATATACAATCTGAAACGACGCGACGGTTAAGATTAAATTGATCTTAACCATTGGATGTCATTCAGTTAAAATAACTGCTCTTGATGCGCCTCTTGATTGCGCCTGTTCCATTTGGTTTGCACCAATTTCGTAAGGTTGCGACCCTTCCAAAATAGTGACCATCCAATTTGAGGTTGTTTCACAAACTAAGCCTCTTTGCTTGGTTAACCCAATTTCCATTCACTATGAAAACAGGCTTGAGTGGCCAACTCAATGCCGTATTTTCCAACAATCCCCCACATGAATGAAATTGTATAAAAATGCAGAATGATACCCTAAACTTTAATGCAGACACTAGAGAGTTGTGCGCGGAACATCACTGCATGCGGATAGATAGCTTGTGGCTTTGAATCTTCCTTAGTGAATATATACCGGGTTTACTAGTTGCTCAGTGAATGCGATGTCTTGAACTGGTCAACTGTATAATGTAAACCGATGCAGCATATATCACACAACTTATTTCCTTACATTGTCGATTCTCGGTTGTGTTCATTTCGGCCCTGAACAAACTTGGTATTCATGAGTCCTCTAGATTAACATAGCCTTATAGTTATCATAGAAGCGGCCTCACTTCACACTCATATAGGTGATCTCATATTTGAAAGTATCTTGCCATACTTTTCTTAGTCAAACTAAGCTATAGGAATCATTAAAAGAAATTCTTAACCTCTTACTTGACAGGAAACACTGTTTTCATCATTGAAATGGGAAAGATAAATTTCTCTCAGTTTTTTTGGCGAGTATAAATTTACAACTTGGTTGTCCCTTTTGAACCTAGATAACCATGGGATCTCCAATCGCTAGGTTGGATTTCCGCTGTAAATACTACTCTTTATTCGTAGGCAATAATCACATTCCCCTCGATGATGCAATTACTAGATCTCTAGATAACCCCTTTGTAAACGGATCCGCGAGGTTATCCCTTGATCTTATATAGGTCACTGTTATAACTCCACTTGAGAGTAATTGCTTAATGGTTTCATGTCTTAGACGAATATGTCGAGAATTACCATTATACAACTTATTATGTGCTTTTGTGATAGCTGCTTGATTGTCACAATATACAGTTATCGGAGGCACAAGTTTGGGCCATATTGGTATATCTTCCAGGAAATTCCTAAGCCACTCGGCTTCTTCTGCTGCTTTGTCTAGAGCAATAAATTCAGCATCCATAGTTGATCTCGAGATCAACGTTTGCTTTGACGATTTCCAAGATACCGCTGCCCCGCCCATAGTAAATACATAACCACTAGTAGCTTTAGTGTCATCGGTGTCTGAGATACAATTTGTATCAACGTATCCCTCTAAAACTGTCGGATACCTTTTATAATGCAAACCATAATCCTTTGTGTTTCTTAAATATCTCAACACCCTTACTATGGCCATCCAGTGAGTTTTTTTAGGGTTACTTGTAAACCGACTTAACTTAACCACTGCGCATACTATGTCTGGCCTAGTACAACTCATTAGGTACATCAAACTTCCAATGACTCGAGAGTATTCCAATTGATCCTCTCCTTTACCCAAATTATTTTTAAGATGGATACTTGGATCTAATGGTGTTCTAGCCACTCTGTCATCATGGTGGAATCGTTTCAAAATCTTCTCAACATAATGTTCTTGAGATAATTTAATCCCATCTTCAGTTCTAGAGATTTTAATTCCAAGGATAACATCTGCTATGCCTAAATCTTTCATATCGAATTTTTTAGACATCATTTTCTTTGTAGACTTTATGATTTCTGGGTTGTTACTCATTATTAGCATATCGTCAACATACAAACATATTATCACATTTCCTATGGCTGTTGTTTTGGTGTAGACACATTTGTCACACTCATTATCCTTAAACCCGTCTGATAATATAGTTTTGTCGAATTTTTCGTGCCATTGTTTAGGTGCCTGCTTTAATCCATAAAGAGACCTAACCAATCTACACACTTTATTTTCTTTACCAAGTATGACAAATCCTTCCGGTTGTTCCATATATATTTCTTCTTCCAATTCTCCATTCAAAAAGGAAGTCTTCACATCCATTTGATGTATTTCTAGATTATACAATGTTGTTATCGCTATGAGCATTCGCATGGATGTTATTCTAGAAACCGGAGAATAGATATTGAAATAATCCAAACCTTCTTTTTGTTTGTAACCCTTAACAACTAGTCTGGCATTATACTTGTCGATAGTTCCATCAGTTTTCAATTTTCGTTTGAAAACCCACTTGCAACCTAAAGGTTTAAAATCTGGAGGCAAATCAACTAATTCCCAAGTATGATTTTGCATGATGGAATCTATTTCGCTGTTCACCGCCTCTTTCCAGAATGGTGCTTCTGGAGTTGACATTGCTTGTGCAAATGTCCGCGGCTCATCTTCTAGCATAAGAGTAACGAAATCAGGTCCAAAAGTTTTAGCGATTCTCGCTCTTTTACTTTTCCTTGGCTCCTGGACAAGTTCCTCCACTTGTTTTGCAGGTAAGTGCGAATAGCTTGCATCACCATATTCTTGTTCCTCTGTTACCTTCCTCTTTAAAGGATTTATGTTACTTTCTGGTTTCCAAGGAAACAAGTTTTTGAAGAATACTACATCCCTCGACTCCATAATTGTGTTTTCATGTATGTCTTCTATGTCATATTTGTATACAAGAAATCTGTATGCGCTGCTATGTTTCGCATAACCTATGAAGACACAATCAACTATTATTGGCCAAATTTTAACATGTTTAGGTGGTGGTACAGCCACTTTTTCTAAACACCCCCACACTTTGATGTAGTTATAAGAAGGTTTTATCCCTTTCCATAACTCATAAGGAGTTTTTCCTTTCTTCTTGTGGGGTAACTTATTAAGGATATAGTTCGTCGTTAGTACAGCTTCCGCCCACAAGTTCTTAGGCGCTCCTATATTGATTAAGAGTGCATTCATCATCTCTTTAAGTGTGCGGTTTTTCCGCTCTGCGATACCGTTTGATTGGGGGGATTATGGTGGTGTTACCTGGTGGATAATACCATGTTTCTGACATAGTTCTTCAAATGGTACAACATACTCTCCACCCCTGTCGCTCTTCAAAACTTTAATCTTTTGATTAAGTTGAGTTTCAACTTCATTTTTATAAAGTTCAAACTTCTCAAGAGCCTCATCTTTACTTCTAAACAAATATATCTGACAATACCTAGTACTGTCGTCAATAAAAGTTACAAAGTATTTCTTTCCACCTCTTGTCTGAACCATTTTTAAGTCACACAACTCTGTGCGCACTAAATATAGTGGTTATGTATCCCTGTAAACTGATTTATAGGGAGGCTTAGTGAATTTAGACTCTACACAGACTTCACACTTTGAAGTCGAGTCTATATCAAACTTGGGCAACAGTTACATTCCCATAAGTTTCCTTAGAGAATTGTAATTAACATGGCCTAGCCTTTCATTCCAAATAGAATAAGAGTCAACAATATAAGCAGAAGAAGCGACTTTATTTATTTTAGGCATAATAGTTATCACATTGGCTTTGAACAGACCTGCTGTCAAATAGCCCTTACCCAAGTACACTCTACTTTTGAAGATTACAAAGTGATTAGATTCAAATACTAGTTTGAACCCATTCTTAACAAGAAAACCACCAGAAATTAAATTCTTCTTAATGTCAGGGACATGCAATACATTTGTCAATGTAAGTTTCTTTCCAGATGTGAACTTTAGCACCATTGTACCCATACCTTTGACTTCTGAAGTCGCAGCATTGCCCATGAACACTGGCTCTGCATTCTTAGTTTCTTTATAGGTGGTGAAGCAACTCTGATCAGCACAAACATGTATGGTGGCGCCTGTATCGAGCCACCAATTATTAAGATTACTCACCAAGTTAATTTCAGACACAACATATACCTTTTCGACACTAAAGTCCAAGTTCTGAAATTTTTCGGTAAGCATTGCGATCATATTGACTTCTTGTTCATCATATGATGCTTTAGACTTTTTATTTTTCTTCTTGTTTGCCTTGTCATTCTTAGAACGACAGTCTCGAGCCAAATGCCCCTTTTTTCCACAAGTATAACACTCACCAGGAAATTTCTTCTTCTTTCCTTTGATATTCCTCCTTTTCCTTTTCTTACTGTTGTTGCCTTCCTCAACCATGTTTACTTTGGAACTTTCAGAACTTTTCTCATTCTTCTTCTCTGCATTTCTACTCTCTTCTTCCACCTGAAGTTTGAAAATCATATCCTCCAACTTCATCTCCTTGTTCTTGTGTTTAAAATAGTTCTTAAAATCTTTCCAAGAAGGAGGAAGCTTTTCAATCAAGGCTGCAACCTGCAAAGACTCACTCAAAGTCATCAGTTCTGCCTTTAATTCATGAAAAATTATCTGAAATTCTTGTACTTGGTTCATTACATATTTGCCATCAACCATCTTGAAGTCTAAGAACTTCGCTGCAATGAACTTCTTAATGCCGGCAGATTCTGTCTTGTATTTCTTTTCAAGTGAGTCCCAGATTTCCTTGGCCATTTTCAATGGATGGTATACACTGTAGAGAGATTCTTCCAGAGAGTTGAGAATGTAGTTCTTACATAGAAAATCCGAGTGCTTTCATGCCTCTACAGCGGATACTTGGAGAGCATCATCATCCTTTTGAAGCACAGGAGGATCTTCTTCCAAATACTTAGCCAAACCCAAAGTTGTAAGATAAAACAGCATTTTGGCTTGCCATCTTTTAAAATCAACCCCATTAAACTTTGGAGGCTTTTCAGAATGGTGAGAATTGTGGGTAGCACCACCATTTGAGGAAGAACCAGCAGCCATGTTAGAACCATTCACATGGCTGGTGTTGCTGTTGTCATCATTCATCATGTTTCTACAAACAAGACAATGATTCAATAACAATTCCAGTATATTGAGTGTAACCCAATATCTCAAATGCTTTAAGATTGTTGGAAAAACAATTACTGAATATGAAATCACAACAGCAACAACAATGGAATTTCTCAAAACCGACAGATTTCTATTAGGAAAATAACCAAACAGTTGGTGTAAAGATTCAAGGTTTTACAACCTTCACTACAAGAAATTGATGAAATAGAAACAAACAAGTAGAGATTGATTCTACATAAAATTGACAACAACCCAATGATGTAAATAATAAATCAAATCAAAACAGGGTGCACTGAGGCGAGAAAAATCCTCTTTCCTTAAAGCATTTGCATCCCATACCAAGGTGCTAATATGAGAAGTGGATGAATTCTTACCAAGATTCAATAGTGCCTTTGAAGATAACCAGCACTAGAATATCTTCAAACAAATGAATGCGACAATTGTAGCAGCAACTCTCGACAAAAAAATGTATTTCTAGTTTTATTCTTCTGTACAAACTATTGCTTTCTTCTATATGTTCTTACGGGAAAACTGATTGGGTTTATATACAATCTGAAATGACGTGACGGTTAAGATTAAATTGATCTTAACCATTGGATGCCATTTAGTTAAAATAACTTCTCTTGATGCGCCTCTTGATTGCGCCTGTTCCATTTGGTTTGCACCAGTTTCGTAAGGTTGCGACCCTTCTAAAACAGTGACCATCCAATTTGAGGTTGTTTCACAAACTAAGCCTCTTTGCTTGGTTAACCCAATTTCCATTCACTATGAAAACATGCTTGAGTGGCCAACTCAATACCATATTTTACAACAGTAATATCGATGGTTCATGGCAAAGGATTCACATCTCTTTTAGTTTTCTCAATTTAAAAAAAAAAAAAAAAAACTGAAACTCTTTTCAAAGCATACTTGCTTTATTTCATTTATACTAATTGAAAATAAAAATCTCTGAAATGCAATCTTAAGAGTGGGTTAAAAGGACTCAGTGATATGTATTCTATTGAGATAGCTTTAGAGATCTTTCTTTTCAAGAGTTGAAATTCCAGGGGTTATCTTAGTAGAGTTGATAATCTCTTTGATGGTCTTGCTCCAAGAATGCTTTAGTTGATCCAGGATAATGGATTATGGCATTATGGGGACCAGGTTTTAATTAGTCATACTTTGTTGTTTGTACATCTCTTTCTCTATTCCTTTCTTTTCATCCTCTGTTTTAGGAGATCGCTCTTGGATCTTTTCCGAAATGAGCTTAGAAATTGAGATTGTTCCTCTCTTAACCTTTTCTTCTGAAATCCTTGAGGATCGATAGGTTAATTCAATACCTACACTAAGAAACCTGGGTAAAAATCTTATTGCTCGTTGTCCTTTATGTTGCGATAGGTGGTGAATTCAGGATGCATGTTTTTTTTAAGGTAAGTCGAAATTACCAAATTAGCCAATTATTACTCATCGGTTTTGATTAATGTTTGCTTGAAATCTACTAGAATGTTATGACACAATACAGAATTGCTTTAGTTCCTTTTGGAAAAGAAGAATTACTTTAATTTTCGGGAAAGGAAATGGATAAATTCCCCGAATTGATGGAAATTGAAAAGAACGGGGATTAAACCGGGACCGGAACGGTCGATACAGTGATGGTGAGAATTTTAAATCAATATTTTTCTTTACTTTGCTTTCAAAAAAGAGGGAGGGGAAGTTAAAGCTACCCAATCGGTCGGGGTATCCATAAGAATTTGGATGTGATAGTTAAAATTATGTTTTGAATGAGATAGTTAAAAACCTGTTAGGCTTACTCTTATGGGATCCAAGATCCCACTTTATCCCCTGTAGAAGTGTAGTTTTTTGTGAATATTTTGAGTGATCCAGAATGAGTGTTGCGTCTAGCTTGGATCCAAGTTGGAAGAACCCAAAGAACGCAGTTTCTAATCGCGTATGGAAAAAGCAAAACACGCCGTTTCTAACCGTGTATGAAAGAATAATTCACGAAATATTATTTCGCACGCATATATAAACTGCGTCCCACGCAGATTCAAACTGCGTATCCTATATACGCGGTTACAAAATGTGTTTCTATTTTATATTTGTTTGACCTTTTTTTTCCTACACCCGGTTTACACTGTAATGGTAGATTAGTAAAGTTGTTAAATTAGTTTAGTTGTTAACTTACTTCTAAATGAGTTGTCTATATTTATTGAAATTGTTGTTTGAATACATTAAATTTTCAATTTGTACTCGAACTTCAAATCTAAATTCAAATAAATAACTACATTTTTTCACTTAATTAAACTAATGTTCATAAATAACTTAAAAAGAAAGTACAACATATCATTCGATTGGTCTGAAGACATTACAGGTTGTTATTGGAGATGCCTTGAGTGTGGAATGGTGGCATGGGCTGAATAAGTGTTGTTTTAGTTGAATCGAATATCAATTGATGTAATGTGAAGTTTTATAATTAGTATGTGTGAGTTTTTGAATGTCATGAACATTTAGCAATATGCGGCCGCAATAAATAATAATAGTAATTTTCTTATTCATATTCATATTAACGATAACATTAAGCTCGTTCAACCAGCATTTAAACCAATAGACGACCCTATTGGACGAGTTATGTCTCGTGAGGGTTTACCGAGAGATATACCCACAAAACCTATCTTAATTTTAATTCTTTAATCTTCATCTGATGATTCAGATGATGAATCTTCAAAGGGTGAAGGGTCATAATCTGAGAAGCTATTACTCAACATGACATAACAGTTAAAGAATTTAAAACGTTTCCCCATCCTTTTTTCGTAACTTTCCAAAGCACGTTTCTCCTACAAGAAAATAAAACAATATCAATTTACAATAAAATAATTAAACAATTAAGTACACATACTCAAAAGATTGTTTGTTAGGTAATCACTAAGTTTCTTACGATTTCCGAAGGTACTCCACCCCTCCATAAATATAACGATCTCTGTATCGTTACATATACTTTCACGTTAGAAGTTATAATGTATAACCTTGTTTTCAGATACTTAACCGTGCGTTGATTCGGATTCACGTTATGTATAGTCAACCTTTGTAGCAACTGCTCCAGAAGGTTGGTGTTATTGAGTTGTTCATCTTCTACTTCATTCTCTAGATGAACTTCAACCCATAAACTAACTATCATTTCGTCTTCCTCCGGATTATAACCCACCATAATTAATAAATAACTGTGGTGTGGATAATAAGTTGGACCAAACTAAGTTCTTTTTTTGAAGATGGAGAACAAATTTGGTAGAAATAATGTGTTCATTGCTAAAGAGATTGTGAGTCCTTCATATATGCACCGTATACATTTCCAATGAACTATTGAATGAGATTTCCCGGATAAGTATACATATCCATATACTATGTAAGTCATTTGGCGGATTATCGTAATAGTAAAGTCAGAATGATGATTTGATCACTCAAAATAATGCATCAAAAGTTATGACAATTCATGGTGGACATAAATCCAGGGATAATAATACATAAAGTAATCAAATTATAAACCACCCAAGAATCTTTAGCCAATAGTTATTTACTATTACCAAGGAACACTTAATGTTTATAAAGAAATCCTCACTATTTATCGATAACCCCTACATTGCATCGACACAATTTCGTGTAAGGGACACTTACTGTTTATAAATCTTTATCCAAAAGTCATTTACTGTTACCAAGGGACACTTATTGTTCCCAAAATATCAAATATTTGACCCAAAAGCTATTTGTGTAGTGAAACCAAACACAAAGACACCCAACTGTCAACGCTCTAGTTATTTTCCCTTAATTCATGGTAAAATAATAGTAATATTTAAAATGATGAAACTTCTGTGTATTCCCAAAACATATATTTTGGATACAAAGACTGTTAAGAATTAAATGTCTTCGAAACATAATTTAATTAACTTCATGAATTTAAATTTAGTACACGAACGACGAAATGATAAAAAAATTACAATGATAATAAATGCCCTACGAGCGTTCAAACTGGTCGGTGACCCTAAAGGCCAGATAAGCAGTCTCCCGGTAGGGTTTACAAGAGGTATACCCACAAAACCAATAACAATGGTGATGTTACATTACCTCATGCGCCTGGCTATTATCAACGGGTTGAAGTTATCCATGGCGTCCTTCTACAGAAGGTAGCATTCATAAAACTCAAATTTAATATCATTTTCTTTTCGAAACTGTACTTTCGTCATCCATTCCTACATACAGGAAGATATAACCATTTATTACGTCCCCAAAAGTAATGTTTTACAAAAAAATGGTAGAAAGCCAAATATACTTACGATGTTATTTGGAATAGTAGTACATGTGAGTCTTCTGAGCAGCTTGGCTTGGATGATAGCATACATCCGAACATGTCTCACTATTATTCTAACATGATTCCTTACATCAAATGTTGTTCTTTGCTTAGGATTCGTAAAGTGTGTAACAAAATGGTTATGTACCGCTGGCCAAAAGGTATTTTCATCCGTTTCAACTCCTTCTACAAATACAACTGACCTTACTATGATCTATGCCGATATAAATGGTTTTTGCTCCTCTAGGGTTGATGTATGATCCATATTACAGAATACAAATAAAATATTAGAAGTAGCGATCAAATAAGATGTTAAGACTTGTGGTGTGTAATTATCTTTACAAAGGACTCCTTTTATAGGATATTAATGGATGAGTCCTCCCTCCGACACACTGTAAATTAATGCTTTTGTTAACCGAACAGTATGACAGTGTTCTAGACACGAGTCTCAAAATTTCTGCCCGGATGTGATAATGCAAGATGGTTGGGGGTGTAGGTCATAGGTGTCTCCCCATCATCCAAGGGATGCTTTAGAACAGTAAGGGGTGTTTTAGAACAGTTAGGGGCATGTGTTCAAATGTGTTCCAACCATTTTGTCAGTGGGAAGCAATAAATGGGAGGGTTACCACACGGTACTTCACACTTTTAATTTTGTCCTTTCATCTAGCCCCTAAGATCATAAGATATTCTAAGTGAGTTAGGTTTTTGAATTATTAGATACTATATACTAAAATGTTTATAATATAACTCGTCATTATAATACTTGTTTGTTACATCATTACAAGAAAAACAAAAATACATTACGTAAAAGACCACATTTATCATCATAAATATGTTTGAACCAAAAAAAAAAAACCGAACAATATAACATAAAAACCAAATGGGTCATCCCACTACAGCTTCATTGATTTGTACCACAGCGAGATCTATTATGGTGCGCTCATATACAACCTACTCGGATTGTACTCGTCGAAGGCGTTCTTCATAAGGAGGTAGCATTCGTAAAATCTAAAGGGGCGCCTATTATATTCAAGAAAATATGCTTTGGTCATTGTTTCCTGCATGAAGTTAACAAATAATCAAACGATATATAGAATTTGTTAAAAACAATTATTTTAACAGTGTAAACACTTACAATATCCATATCCCATGTAATGAGTGCTATTTGATCGTTTATAATTAGTCTCCCTTGGAGGCTCCCATACAATTTTACATCTCTTTTTATACTCCCAATCCTGATTCTAATGGCTTGCTTCGATCTACGATTTTGATTCAAAAATATTTCTTCGAACTTGATATGGACGCGATGCCATATGTTTTGGGCTGGTCTATCCATACCTTCTTAGATCGGAGCTTTCAATACATCAACTCATGCAGCGACAATTGCAACATCCTCCTCAACGGTGAATTCAACATTTATTTGGAATTATTTTTGTTAAATAAATTCAGAGAGTATTAAATAAGATGTTCAAAAATGCGTTATCCTTTTGGTTCACGGACTATTTATAGGAAAATTAAAAGTTTTGTTTCCATATGAGTCACTCATCACGGGTTTTAAACCTCATTCAACATTGGGGTCATCGTCGACCCATCATTCACAATAGGATCTCTATGTCCATATCATATTAAATTAATATTCAAACACTGTTGTAGTCCACGTTGGTATTGTAATGCGCCCTTAAAGTATCTGAATAAATAAAACTAATTTATGCGTCATTGTTGCTCAATTGTACTGCAGAGTCATATTAATGCGTCATAACTCGGCTAAAACTTACAATAACTCGAAACATTTCTTTGTCTGGAAAATAACATACAACCACAAGGGACCACAACTCATTAATGTTATAAATTTTTCCTCTCGGTTTCCTTCTTACCAAACAGTAAGCACCAATAAGAGACGCATCCCCATCTCGCCATATTTTCCATATTTTTGGTAAGACCGGCGTAACCACAGAAATGAGAAAGGTAACTCACCAACAAAAGATACCAAAATTTTCAATAGGGGGATGAGTTTTTTTATTAATGTTTTAGATGCATATAATTTTTTAAAGTTGGGTTTACATGGAGTGTTAGGAAAAATACCAAAAAAGTAACCCAATCGTTCTTCGGCTATTTAAATTAAAAATAATACAATGAAACCCATCGTCCGATACTGCCAACCGTTGGTGATCTAACGGTTCAAAATCATACGTTGTTTGAAACCCCGTGAGGCGCTGTTACAAACAGCGTAGCACGCTGTTTCTAACCTCGTCTTCATTGACGGCCTTTGGATCTCCAACGGAACAATCCATCCAATGGTTGCTATCAACGGACCGTTACACTCACAAAGTTCTTATGTTACACACCCTATAAATACAGTTTGGATTCATCCAAACCACACACACCTAAAACATTATAAGTTCCCAAAAAACATATCCACATTTCCATCTGTCCCTCCAATACTCAAACCATTTTTATAAGGCATGGCAAAATTTACCAGACTTGAATATGTAGCTATAATCTGATCTTGGTGTGCGATAACAAGTGACCCGGTTACCGGTAGGGAACAAGAGTCTAGATAATTTTGGTCTCGCATTGTAGACGAATACAACGCACGATGGGATGGCGGAAATATCAGAAGTCTAAAGTCCCTCCAAACAAGGGTAGCCACTCTGAAAAAAGAGGTCAAAAGGTATGTTGGTCATGTTAGAAAAAATTTCAGGGCCAACCCAAGTGGAAGCAACCCGGAAAAAATGGTGAGTTTGATAACATTTATTATGCGCTATATAATATTTTGGGCCGACCCACCACTAATACCCTTTTGAGAAATATATTGCAGTACCGAGATGGAGAGGTACTCTACGAGGAAGATCCGATTAATCCAAAACGTTAGATACATGAAATGGTTTTTGAAATTTTGAAGATCCACTTTCCCAGGGAATATGATCCATCGATCTTAGCTCCTCAAACTTCAACACAAGCCTCCAAAAAAAGCCAACCTATGAGCGACGTGGAAAATAATAATGAAACGTTTGACGATTCACAAACCACCGGCGGTGAATCCTCTTATCAGGGTAGAAGAAATGTATTTTTTGCGGACTAGGGCCCAAGACGTGGCCTTGGGAGGGAGAAGGAAAAACGAAGTAGACTGGAAGAGATAAGAGTCACTGAGGGACTAAAACAGACATTAGAATATTTTCAACAAAGGGATGCACAAAGGTTAGCATGGGACCAACAAGAAGCTCAGGAAAGGATGAATTTTCTTCGAACAGACGATGCAGGTCCATCTCTTATAAATTTAGCGGTGAGCAACGAGTTGATAGCGGCGAGCAACGAGTTGATGGCAACGAACACCCAGCGTGTGATTGACATGGAGATAATGAAAATTGATCTAGGACAAATTACCGACGACTTGCAAAGGGACTATTTAGTGAACCTGAAAAATGACATTATGCGTCGACAGGGGTCAACTCGTCATTATACCTAATGTCGAACTGTGGCTTGCATTCAACTCTTGTTATGAATTTAAGTATTTAGTTGGTCCGGTAGCAATTTGTTTTAGTTTTTATTTTTCTTCGTTTTAGTATTAAATTTCCCCGCTTGAATTAATCTACAATGGAGCAGTTACTTTGTATGTTTTACCCCTTAATTTTCTTTAAATTTCCAATTGGTATGAAACCACTTTAAACCTAATTGCATTAGAAATAATACAATATTATTTATTAGAATTCCATTACAAGTATATAATCATTCCACATTGTATGAGGGAACCACATCCTTTAGGAGCTCGTACAGATGGTCATACATGAAAGGCCTTTTTGAATCCGCACGGAAATCAATCCTGGCTCTTGCTTTCGATAAATTTATTAAATTAAAATAAAATTTATTGGGCATTCGTATATATAATAACAGTCTTAAAAATCGGTAATTATGGAAACAAAATATGTTTACTTACCCGAGACTCGTATGATAGAGTCGGTTGGATGATGTTTACATGTAGCAGACATACAACAAAAGCATCAACATCCGTAGATATAAGACCAAATCTTTTTTTAAGCGCGGATTTAGTTTTGTCGTTGTCGTTTCCGGTAAGATCTTCATAGTTTTGAAAAACATGGTTCCAAAATACTTTTTGATCATCTTCCACCCCCCACCCCTGGTGGACCTTGATTTGTTACCGCAATCCAGGCTCCCACAACACCTAAATCTTCTTCACCGCTAAAGCGCATTGCATAATTTTTTTTAGTGAAAATTGTATAAATACCCCTCCTTTTCAGGGGTCTTCACAAATACCCTTAAGAAGTTTACAAATACCCCTAAGTGGTTTATTTTAGGTTTTTAGGATCTAGTTTTTTGGCACATCTAAAATTATATTAAGTCAATTCAACCTCTAGAGGAGGTTGGGTTGACGTTTTCACGCGTCAAGAACATACTAGTTCATTTTCATTATCCAAAAAAATACTAATTCATTTTAATTATCCACTTAAAATATACCTCTTAGGGGTATTTAAATAAAATGGAAGGGTATTTATGAAGACCTTATATTCTAGGGGTATTTAATTAATGTTCCCTTTTTTTAAATTATTTAATAGAATTGTTACTCAATGTAGAGGATTGTGTTGGAAATTATATTTTGTTTTGGAAAGATGTTAGATACTTTGTGGGAGTGATATTCAATGGCAACCTTACCGTCCTTTTTATAGGGTTGTTCTTATGCAAAAGGGATGCGTATGAACAGCAAAGGACGTTTAAAAACGGGTCATCGATAAATAGTTAAGGTACTCTTTCCAAAAAGTCTGGGTCATTCACTGTTAACGGGTTTGTTGATTAGTAGCTATACATAGGCTCTATCATCGCAATTGGATATGGTGAATGATAAAGGGATGTTTGTAGTGAAACCATCGACATGATAACGTATGACCAACAATTTTAATAAAAACACAAATGTCATAGGAAATAATGATAATTTAAAAAACACAACAAGGTTTAAGAAACAAGTTTAAAAAAGTCATACCGAAGGAAAAAAGTGCGGAATAATTCTTCAGAAAATTAGATAATTGCCTCCTACTCTTTGTTATCATAAAAGTTATCATCATTAGTTGGGTAAACATCTGCGTTGTCATCCACATCGGTAGTACCCTCATCGGAAGTGGGGAGGCCATCCTGGACCTCAACGGGGCCGACTTCACCATCTCGCAATCCTAGACAATGACGTTGCCAAATGTGCTCTGTTATATCTGCTTGTAAAAATCTCCAGATGGCATGGATTTTGTAATAATTGCGCGTTGCTCTCACGTTACCTTATATTGGAGGTGTTTCTTCTCTTCCCTCGTAGCTAGCCCAATCTGTATCACGATACTCATTTTCCACACACATGTTATGCATTATGAAACATGCCCTCATAATTGTATGAACGTCACGAGGAGACTAGTAACGACAAAGATTCCTAATTATACCCCATTTGGACTTAAGACCACCAAAAGAACGCTCCACATCCTTCCTCTTTGCGTGGTGGTATTCATTAAATTTCTTATAGACCGCCGACATAGCATCGCGTCTCTTGTAGCTATGGACCACACCCGGCATTTCATTGTAGATGCCATCCACCAAATAGTATCCATGCTCGTACTCGTGACCGTTGATGCGAAAATTGCAAGGAGGGGATAAGGAGTCATTGTCTCTATCAAATAATCCCGACTGTGCCAACACATTCAAGTCTTTGTTATCCCCGGGATCGACAAAATAACAATGCTAGAACCATCTATCGTATGAAGAAACTGCATGTAAAACAAGATTTGGTTTCTTAATGTGTCCCACGTGTCGGCCTGCTTCTTCGGTAGGACATAACCTCCACTCCCAATGTGTGCAATCGAGGCTCCCAAGCATTTTCTTAAAAACAGCGAGCTTCCTTCTAAGCCAATAGCCTCCTAGTATCTTCGGTTGTTGGTTGCCTCATGTAACGGTCGTTAAAAATCCAAAGAAGTGCATCTATTAACTTTTTAACGTACATATATATGGTTGACGCACCCATCTGGGTGTAATCGTTGAGGATATCTGCAGCTACACCCTTTGCCAAGTGTTTCATGACGGCAATCATTTTCATATAAGGAGAGTGACTCGGGGTGTGTTACAAGCATCTCTTCGATGTAAAAAATCATGATCTTGGGCGCAAATTTGAGGCAATATTTTAAGAAAAAGTTCTCGGGGCAAACCGTGACGTCTCTTAAAACGCTCAGGTACGTATCTGCAACCGGGGTTGAAGTAGTCCTGCATCATCTTGGCATCTGCATCAACTCGACATCGATTAATGGTTCTTCTGCTCAGAAATTGGACGGGTTCAGGTTGGTGCAAATCATGTGCCTCTTGCAAAATCTGCTGATACATGATTGTGTAATCTCCATGGCTATCATCGTGGTACCGTTTAGGGTATGTCGCCTCTCTCCATCGTCGCATATATCTAACGATAGCGGACTCCATTTTTCAGATAAAATTAAATTTATTCAATAGCGCAAGGGATTTAGTACCGGCTTTTAAAGTTTCGCAATTGTCACCCAAAAAAAAAAATTGAACACATAAACAAGAAATATGAACAACGCATAATATGGATAATACGAAATCAAGCATATCTTAGGTGAAACTAAAAATATCATACAAGAACAAAATACCAAACGTCTACTAAGGCCTCTCTAATCAACAAAATTTAAAAATGTTGTACTACTCTAAGGGGAAAAACTGACTTTCTGGCACAACTTCCGTATGGGCACCATCATCACCTCTATGACCACTACCATGAAAACTACCCTGCCAACTACCACCCAAGCTCAGCCCTAAAAACTCACTAGAGTTTAGTAAATCATTAAGCATTGGCGAGACATGGACCATTGATGGGTTGGGATCTACAGGAAGGTTACTCTCAGCATGGTAAGGGACATAGTAAGAATTCGATGAGGAAGGGTCGTCAGCTGCACGCTTGCGACGTGGTTGGGTCTCTGCCAAAGATGGTCCCGCTTCATAAGTGCTGGGGAATGTATGTTCTTCAGGACTTGAGTTGAATAGGCTTCCAGATGCTCCGGAACTACGAAGGGTAGTGGGGGTGTTATACAACGCTCGACGACGAGTCTCATCGTATACCGTTTGTCTGCTAGATTGGATCATCCAGAAAGCCTCCCCCCGCAAAATAGAGTAACTCTTCCTAAAAAACAAATAAAAAATAAATTAATCATTTTTATTTTACTAAAAATTAATATCCAATTATTTTAATTAAATAAAAATAAAAATAAAATGACTAACCTTCGAGGCGTTGATTTCTGAAAAATTATAAGGGTTATCTTCTTCCTTGGGTACTGGTACTAGGTCTTCAAACGAATCCTTGTAGAACGACACGTCCCATTGTAGGTTCAGGAGTTACGTCATGGACTGTCCGGCCTTGTGATATGTGTATGTCTGGGATGCCATGGTAGGAGGTGGGTATTGGGGCATCAAACTACGTGGTATACCTTCGTGTCCAACTCCGATATCATCACGTGTGTTTATATGAGTTGTTATTTTCCTAAGAGATCCCACTCTATGATTTTTCCAAAATTTGGAATAAACTTCTGCCAGGACAGGAAGGTGGTGCTCTCCTGGTTCAAGCAACGTACTATCAGATACGTCCTCCAACCTAGGGGGATGCATGGGATAACTATCACGCCTAACACTTGCCTCATACACCTCTCGTCTAGATAAGCAGAATAACTTGTGCCGTCCTTAACATACTTGAAAACAAATCTCCTACTAGACATCTCCAGTGCGGCTTGAAATGCCTCAGTGTGTTGGTGGGGACTAGCTCTGAACCAATGGTCCCAGATAACCGCATCTTTCATCCTCATATCTATTTGAGCGCGTGCATCGGATAAAGAGTGTTTGTGAAGATCTACTTGTCCCCTATTCCTAAGGTTCGACACATCAAATAAAAGAATTGCAGGGTGTGGATCAAGTTCATCATTGCTTAGGCCTTCCCTCAAAACCGGTTGAGAATTACGAAAATAAAAATAATACCAAAATTCTAATATCATCGACATGACACCCAAATATTTTTGTTTGCACGAACTCCAGTCATCCAGATGTTTATACAGAACACCCAAAGCTGGAGTACCCCAATCATATGACCCCGTAACATCCAAATTATCCAACACTACACACCATCGTTTATCTACTCTAGCACTCAAGTCTGCAAACAAAAAAGAACCAATACACCAAAGCAAGAACATTCTTGTCAATTCATCGGCAATGTCAGTGTTCTCAAGATTGTCCCTACTTTTTATGCAATGGTCCAAGTGAGAGACTCGCAAAGTGCATGCCTTGGAATCATAATCTCCTATTTTCAAACCCAAATTTTTCATTGTGACCATAACATCTAACACACCCCGGAAATACCTGTCATCCATAGCTTCTAGTTCTTTCGATGTCATTGTTTGCTTTGGTAATTCTAGGATGGCCTTACCTCCTCCGATTGGAATACCAGTCAACCGGAAGAAATCTAGAGGGGTCAAACCTATCTCAAACTCAGGTAAGTGAAAATTTCTAGTCTTCTGCCACCACCTCTCACATATAGCTTCAGTTAAGCCCTTATCCACATACTTAAAATTAAAATCAAATAAGGAACCAAAGCCACACACTTGAAGAAGTAGAATTGCACGGGGGTTACGGTCAATCACTATTTTGTAAAATTTATTTTAACTCTTTCCAACTACTCCTAATTACCTATCTCTTCCCATCTAACTTCTCACATTTTTGTTGTGGTGGTCCAACACCTCGAGATAGTTGGGATAACTTCTCATACCTAGATCAATCGACATGCTCCATTATCTAAAAAAGCAGAGAGTAAAGGAAAGCACAATCAACATGTGAATAACAAACAATCATCCACACATATTAATCTATGCACAATCAATTGAAGAATTCCCACAATCAAATTCACCTCACAATGAGGTATGCACAATGCTCATATGAAAATCCCCCTCAAAATGATACTAACAACTTCAATTCCACCAATTTAATCTTATAAAGAACACATCACTTAATCATTCAACTCACTGCAAAATTATCTAATGAAAATATCCAACAAAATCGATTTAACAACATCAATTTCACCCATAAAATCAACTCAACATCAACTAAAAACACTACGAGTTAATCCTCAAACTTTATGGCCAAGGCTCAAAACAAAATTCTTAACATGCTTATCAAATTACAAATTTCAAATACATTCTGCCAAGCATAAACACAATGAAATCAATCAATCAATTTATGAATAACTAATGAATTTTTGTTTCACCTAAATTAACCAAAAAATCCCTAAAACCTAAGTTCACATTTCAAATTACAAATTTCAAATACATTCTACCAAGCATAAACACAATGAAATCAATCAATCAATTTATGAATAACTAATGAATTTTTGTTTCACCTAAATTAACCAAAAAATCCATAAAACCTAAGTTCACATTTCAAATTTTTGAAATTAAATCAGAAAATTGCCTAATGCTCAATCAACCAATGAAACATGATTTATTCAATAGCTTCGAAATTATAAGTGAAATCAAAAACACAAAATCAAACAAATCAATCAACAAAAAAAATTAGTTACCTTGTGTTCATATGTTGATGAAATCGCCCAAAAATCATCAATCTTTCACATCTCTGTCATTGCTTGATGTTGTACTTCCAATTGATATTCTTCTCAGCTCTTTCCTCGCAAGATTTTATATCAATCTCATAACATTTCTTGCTTTCTCCCCAATCTCCCTTAATAACTCCAACACCATTAGGATGAGGAAATTTAATACACTGGTGAAAAGTAGATGCTACACCTAATATCCCATGTAGCCAAGGTCGACCAATCAAGGCATTATAAGGTGATTCAATGTCCACAACACGGAACAAGGTCTTTGAAGATATTCCCTTTAATGGAATCCGCACTATAATTTCCCCTTTTGGTTTGCTAGTTGTTCCATTAAAGCCATATATTTTATATGTTGATGGTGTTAGATCTTCGTCTCTTCCACCCATGGTTTTGTAGGTATGATAGAATAAGATGTCGACTGAACTGCCTGTGTCTATTAAAACCCTATTGATAGCCCAAGAATCTTCATTTTCATCATCATTTTCTTCATCTTCTTCTTCTACTTGTTTTGGATTTATCTCTAATCTTACCACCAATGGGTTATCATGCTGCTCGCCAGGCTATGGTACTTCTTGTGCAGTGAAAGATATAGTTTGCTTTTGCCATTCTTTTAATGGCGAGGCTCTCGCAATATTCATTATCTCTCTTCCATCTGTGTCTCTCGCGAAGACTCTGCTTAGAACATTATCATGGAAATCCTCAATAGTTCTGTGTGAATGTACAATGGAATTAAACAAATTCTTTGCTTTAGCCCCAACTTCTATTACGAATGTTTCTGCTCCTTTTACAGTATTTACCCTGCGAATTTCTGGTGATGGTGGCAATCGCTGAGATTGTGGATGTCCTACTAAAAAGTGGTTTAACTTTCCTTGGTCAATCATCCTTAAAAATTTTCTCTTTATATTCCTGCAATCATTTATTGTGTGACCATGAAAGTGATGGTAAGGACAAAATTCTTGACTCCGATTATTTGGATGTGGCTCCTTTCCCATATTCCATGGGGATGGTATATTTTCCATCAAAATAATAGCTTCCCAAATTTTTTATATACTTGCATTTAGGGGTGGCATCTTGATTTCTTCCCATACTATCTTCTAATTACCTTTCCCCCTAAAGTTATTTTGCCTCTGTCCACCATAGGTTTCTTGCGTCTGATCAAGCCTTTGGATTTTGTTATTTCCTTCGCGATTGTAATAATTCTTCTCCCTCTCATACTCTTCTTGATCTCGACTGCCCATTGCTACTAATTTCTGCTGATTATCAATCACCACTTTCTCTTGTTGTGCCTGCGAGGTGCTCGCCACATTGTTAATCATTTTAGGAAGTAAACTTCCATTTGCCGCTACTGAGATGGTGTTTGCGATTTGATATGATTCCATTTCATTTTGTTTCTCCTCCAAAGCAATGTATTCTTCTTGTAGTTCTCGTAGCTCAGTCATTGTGATAGTATTTTTGATTCTAAAAATTTGTATGTACAGTAGACTAGTTGCGAACATTGCATTGATGAAAGACAAAATGAGATATCTTTCATCCACTCTTCCATCCATCTCACTGCAAATTGTCTTCCATCTTATGGTTAAGTGCTTCAAACTCTCGCCAATCCTATGTTTTAATCCAAATACATCTTCAATGCCTGGTCGCGATGAATTGTTGCTTATATATGCTCCCAGAAATGTAGCTTGCAAATGATCAAAAAAAGTTATAGTATTTTTTGGCAATCCTTCAAACCATTTTAGCGCCTTGCTAGTTAAGCTAGATGCAAAATACTTGCACAATACAACATCATGATTCTCCCATTGCATCATACACCTCACATAAGCTTTAACATGCTGAACAGCACAAGTAGTTCCATCAAAGATACTGGTTAATGTCGGTAAATTGCACTTAGGAGGTATTCCTCTTAGTTGTACTTCCTGAGAGAAAGGGGTTCTCGCAGCTTCTTCAATTGCTTCATAAAGTTGCCTTCTGCCTCCTTCTCTTCTATTGTTTATCATTCCTCGCATTTCTTCTAATTCTCTCAATATTTGCTCATTCTCAGCTGAATTTTTCTCCATTGGTCTTTTTAACGCAGTTTCTCTTCTTCTACGTTTTTGTATTTCTCGTCTTGCGAGATTTTGTGCATCTTCTTCTTCATCTTTATCCTGTCTTTCTATGCGATTTTCTCTTTCACATCCTTCTTGAAATCGCAGCTGATTATGCTGTCTATTTTCTTCTCTGCGAATTTCTTCATTTCTATTCGCTGTCTTTCTATTCTCCTCTGTATTCTATCATACTCTTCCTGAATATTATCATTATAGCGATTTTGTGTACGTCTCCTTTCTCAATTTTCATGGTTATTCTGTCGTACTACCTCTTGGAACTCTTGTTCTTCTACTTATGCCCTTAATCTTTCTCTCTCGCAAGATAGTCGTGCTTGTTCAGCATAATGTATCTCAATTTCTTCCTCAATTATTCTTCGATTTCTCTGAATGTCTCGCCCATGCAATATCCTCCTACCTTCTTCTGGAATATCTTCATCATTTTGGTTGTTTCTTCCCTCATGATTTCTGTTGTTAAGTCTATTATCCAAAGTTTCGCCACGCGGATCATGGCGATTTTCTATTACCTCTTCTTCTCTATGACGTTTCTCTTCATTTAGATTTTGCATTTCCTCTTGGATATTTCCTCTAGCATTTCTTATCGGGGAATTTCGCCTTAATTCTTCTCTTAATGATCTTGAATTTGATCTAACAGTACTTCTTGATCTTCCACTTTGTAATCTCAAATTCTCCATTCTCAACTCGTGATTTTGTCTTGTTAAATTTGCACGCACTTCCGCCTCTAATCTTCTTTCCTCTTGTATTCTTTGTCTTGGATCATCTGTTGTTTCATCTTCGCCTTCTCCGTGAATTAATCCTTCAACCATTCCTTGATTTCTTTCTTCTCTTCTTCCGTTTCTTAATTTTTGAACTTCTACATCTTCCATCGGATCCGATCTCCAAGTATGCACACTCACTCTATCATAATCCACATTTCTATCTTGTATCGGTGTTTGTTGATTCGGTTGTGGAATTTGATTTTCTCCTTCAATCCTTGTTATATTTCTTCTTGTTCTTATCCTTGAAGATTCTCCTAATTCATTTGTTTTTCCTCCTGCAAGTCTTTTACTCCTCCTTACAGTTGTTGGTGGTTCTGATGTATTTCTTCTCCTTCTAGCCATTTCTTCAACTCTAACAATTTCTTCAAATCTTCAAGTTGTAATTAGAGATTTCTTAGCTTGATTCTACCTGTTTCGGGTGCCAAAATGTAGTTGCAGGAAATCCTACACTACACCCTTGTTAAGAATTTGTAATAACTAACTCAAATTTGAAGATTAAGAACGACACTTTATTATTTGATTTTCAGAAATGTTTACAGGAAATGTAAGAATTCAAGAATACAACTTTTCTCTTGAAGTTTCTCTCTCCTCAAGACTTTCTCAACTCTCAAAAATACATCATCATTTTTTGGAAATATTGGATCTCTATTTATAGGGTAGTTACATAATGGATGACAACTAAGTTTTCCTCTTATTTCGGATTTGTTCTGCGATTGTACCGCGATAGTTACAATGTTCATTCTCGCAAGCTTTGTAACCATTGCGGGACAGACATGCTTTTCTCATATTTTCTTCAATCGTCAGCTATTACGTCACTCTTTTGACTGCTTTTGTGACATTCACAAAGTGTTGTTAAAAGGCTTGCGGTGATGCTCGCTGGGAAGCGTTGTTAATCTCGCAGAGAAGTATTGTAGAGATATTCTGGTCCTACAATTGCGGCAGATTGGCCCTTCATATCATCTAAGATCGGTAGCTCGATGCAAGAGATGATTGTGGTCAAGCTTGATGAGGCTTAGTTGCATGCCAACAAGTGGATGCTCATACTTCCTATCAAGCTACAAGGAGCAAGTTATAGCCTATTTGGAGGCTAAAAACCCGAGTGTCGTAATTTAGCTCAAGAGGAGTCCATTTTGTTGGGAAATGTCACAAATATCAAGACACCACATGGTCACCTGGAATATAGCCAAATTCCATCGTTTAGGGCTTCAAAAGGCCGTTTTTGCCGTTTTGAGGAAAGTTTTTGCTTTCTTAATAAACCCTTTACGGATCAAGGGTGAGTTGGTACTGTGTGGAAGCTAAGTTAGCTGCGTCATGCTCCAAGATCATGTTTGCAAGGGCAAGATGAACGTGCATTTTCCTGGATTTAAGTCGCGGATCGTAGCTTCATCATGGCGCATCGGGGAAGTTACGGCCTGCGGGACGGCGCGCCAAAGGCGTAATTTTCCGATCCGTCACATTCAATCTAACTTCATTAGGTTTAAATCTAGTGCTAGTGATAATCATGAGGACCAAGGTCGATTTGTGATCTTGAGGAACTGTTTCAGCTGTATGCAGATCATGGTTGAACTCGCAAAGTTAAATCAACTATTTTTTTACTCCGGCCAGCTAACATATTAAACTCATATTATGCCATTTTGAGTTTGGTGTGTTCATCCTTATGTAGCTGACAAATATTAATATATAGTTAACAAATCCTAATGAAAGTCAATGTGATTTGGATTTTGACTTTGGTTGTAACTTTATGCAGTTTGGATCTACTGTGCTGATAACATCTACAAGAATTATGGACCAAGAGGAGGTCAGGAGAATAAATTTTGGTGATGAAGTGATCGGTTTCTTTTATTGAAATTCTTGCATCAATGCCTTGGTAAATCGAGTTTTGGTCGCAAAAAATTGAATATAAATATATTATCTGTTCTAGTCGAGGATGAGGATTCTCAAGGAAAACAAAAGGAATCATTTTTATGCCAGCTAGTTTTGAATTAGTATTGTTGGAGCTGTAGATACACTTATTTACCTCCCTCACCACGTGTACTAGCATCCCCACGTGGAAGCCACGTCACAAAGGTGGGTGACACACAGGATCATCCGTGGGTCTAGATAGTGCGCCATCTTTCAAGATAAGCGATCGAAGATGAAGGAGCATCAAAGGAAGGTATACCCGCGTAGCACCAAAGAACTTCCCTATTACACTTTACCCCCTCACGAGGCAAGATGTGATCAATGGCTAGGTGAAACCCCACTGACAGACGCGACAGGGAAGGACTGACACCGCCTGGCGCGAAGGGCATGTGTCGGTTGGACTGACGACAAGAACAAAGGCAGGCCAGCGTGATGAGCGTAGGAATAATAGAATCCGCGGGATGACAGAGAGGTCCGAGGACTATGCACAGAACACAAGAAGATAAGGATACAACAGCTCTTTCCCAGTCTTAGGAAGAGAGAGAGACAGAGATTGGTCAGCGTGATGATCTTAGGAAGCATAGAAGCCGCGGGATGACCAAGAGGTCCGCGGACTATGCACAAAGCACAAGAAGATAAAATTATAACAGCTCCTTTCTAAGGGACCCACGTAGAAGAGCTATATATATGACCCTTCCTGTTACATGGAAGGGGGTCGAACAATTGGAGAGAGAGGGGGAACAATTAGAGAGAAAGAAGGGAAGAGTAAGTTTGAGCGTTAACCTTCGGGTTCCATGATCACCCAAAGTCTTTCGACTAATCTTGTAATCTTTTACCATCATAGTGAATCACCCTCAGACCTGTGGATGTAGGCCTTAGATCCGAACCACATAAATCTTTGTCTTATTTACATTTCGTATTGATCTACCCTAATATTTGTATGCATCTCTTAGATCTGTAGTTATGGATGTTGAGGAGATCATGAAAAACCCGTGGGGTTTAGAATCAATGAATCAACATCTATCCCAACATCTCACAATATATTCGTACTTTAATGCATGCACTCTGTACATGCGAAGATTGGTTGTGGACACGTTGATGCCTACGTGATTTGCGTGTTCACAATTTGGCGCTAGAAACAGGGACTTTTGTCCCTATCAAAAGATTTATCTCTCTGTGATTTTTTAGACAGATTTGCGCTTTAAACTCGTTTTTCGCATCATATCTATGTTCTTTGTATTTTCTACTCGCAGATCTGGGTCTCTTACGACTTTTAACCGGCAGATCTGTGTTTTGGGCTACTTTTTGCATATATTTATGACCAATGTATTTTCTACCAACAGGTCTGGGCGTTTTATAACCTCTGGACCGACGGACTTATGTTTTAACTATTTTTTATACTTATTTTCTACTAGTAGCCTCATAACGACCCTAGGACCCCATTATTTCAATTGAGTCGGTACATCTACCAACGTTTTTTTTATATTACCCGCATGATCAGTAGTTTGAATGCATTCTTTGCCGCTAGGAATCCAACTTGTGGGTACCGTGAACTAATAGCTAACCCGTGAATCTTGCCTCGTTTTATCTCCGTGCCATATCTGCAGAGTATTGCAATGGAAAAGAGCAAGGACGTAGGAAAATCGAAGGTACCATCAAAAGAGACGCCTAGGACTATGCCAATAATAACAAGGAGCAAACAGACAGGCGAAAGACTCATAGCCGGGGGCAAAACGCAGAACGGATCGGAAGAAGCATTACTCTCAGAAGCGGGCATCATTGCAATGGAAGCATAGAAGGCTGCGGCGGCAAAGGCTACGTCATCTACAGTGGTAGCTTCTCAAGTGGTTGTCTCCAAAGTGATGGCTACGACCAGACCTAATGAGCCCCAACATGCAGCAGTAGGCTCGGTGATCCAAGACCCTCCGTACGGGATGCCGCCGGTTAATGGACGAAATACACAACTACGAGCAGGATACCACGGGGTGGTAGAACCCATTGTGCAGCTGGTGGAAGAAGTTAATACCGCAGTCCCCGACGGACAAGCCCAACTTCAAGCAGGAACGCTAAGTCAAGAATCAAACCAGTCTGCGCATATATGGGCGGAGCTAGAAGAGCTGAAAAGGAGTCAAAAGACATACGCAGACGCGGTGACCTTGCTAGCCCAAGAAAATCAGCAATTGAGAGAAAAGATCCTCCAAAACGCGGAGCTAGGGAATCAACAAGACGAGGCTAACTCTGCGATGCAGAATGCAGACCAAAGAGCGATCCTCGAAAACACCCCTGCGGCAGGTAACCAAAAAAGAATACCCCGAAGAGGTGCGCGTAGCAACAGGAGGTCTGACCCAGATTATTACCCGGAGACTTTGGACTACTACGACGAAGATGAGGACACGTTGCTATAGCCTACGAAGAAGGCACAATCATCCATGCAAGACGAGCACTATTTGGCGATGGAGAGTCTTCGTGCAGAAATGCTAGCAGAAATCAACCAAATCAAGACCAGGCAAGGAGGCGGAAGGCTAGAGAAGGTTATGAAAGAAGCCAGTACTACACCCCTAGCGCACCAGTTAGCTACGGCTACTATTCCATAGAAATGTCCAGTCCCATCCTTCGAATATTACGACGGGTCCGCGGATCCCGCTGCCCATCTACGATATTACAACAGGGTAATGGCCAGGTGGGACTATGATGAAGCTATACTATGCAGATATTTCCCTTCCATCCTGAAGGGATCCGCGCTATCCTGGTTCGATAACCTCAAGCCAGGATCCATCGATTCGTATGATCGGCTCACCGAAAAGTTCTTGGCCACCTACATGTATAACAAGGTCGTCAATACATGAATGGACAAACTCTTCTCGCTTGCAATCAAGTACAGGGAATCCATTCGGGAATACACGGATAGGTGGCACAAGATATGTCAAGCCATAGGACAGGTAGATCCCGTAGTAAGTATTAATTGTTACAAATGGGGATTGGACAGGATGAGCCCATTGTTTGTCGAAATCCACGGCATCATCCCCGCCACAGAGGGAGATTTGAGGATAATCATCGAAAAACATGCAAGGTTGGAAGAAATTCAGCGGGAGAACCCAAGAGCGCAGGCTCAACGACCTCCACGGACCAATTCCGCGGAACAAGCAAGCGGATCTAAAAGTTACCAAAGAGATTCGAAAGACGACTACAAGAGGTCTGGTAGAAGGTTCGAAGATCAAATCTACACGAAACTCAATACCAGCTACTCACGCATCTTAAAGGAGATCAAGGATCGCGAAAATTTAGACTGGCCTTGGACTAAGGGGAAACAACCACCAGCCTCAGAGAAGTCCAGAGAATCTTTGTGATTTCCATCGCTTCAACGGGCACCCAACAGAGAAGTGCAAAAACCTCAAGATAGTGATACAAAAGCCGATAGACGCGGGGATCTCAAGAAATACGTTGAAAAGAGGCGCACCAGAAGACAGGGCCAAACGCAACAAACAAGTCCAATTACCAGAAGGCAACCGCACATTGAATACTATATCCTCGCTCGGAGAATAAAGAACCAACCCTAACTCGCACAGAGATAGGAAAAAGACCGAGGAAACAATTTGAGGACTATTGTGAGCTTTACAATTTGGAGGGGAAAGAGGTGGAAGATCATCAAGAATGGATGGACGCACCCCTAACCTTTGAAGCCGAGGACATTGAAGATGACATGGAAGACCACAACGATCCTCTGATCCTCACCTTTCCAATTGCAGGATGCAACATAAAGAAAATCCTCATCGATGGGGGGAGTTCCGTGAACGTCCTATTTTACGATACCTTAAAACTTATGGAGCTCAATGACGAGCAACTCTCGGCCTCACACCACACCATCCATGGATTCAATGGTACGGCTACGAAGCCTATCGGAGATATTGTTCTGCAAGTGGATGCCGGCCCCATGAAAGTTGACGCTCGTTTCAGTGTGGTAGACGCACCTTCACCTTACAATGCCATTATTGGGCGGAGGTGGATCCACAAGCTTAAGGGGGTCGCAGCTACCTACCATCAATACCTTAGGTTTCCTACCCCTAGGAGTGATGGAGATTAAGGGTGATCAAGCTTCCACAAAGGAATGCTAGGCAATGCAGATGCAACTCAACAATGAGGAAGACGAGAAAAGGAGAACTCGTAGGACTCGAAACAAAGCAATATCAAAGGACAAAGCCATCGATGAATACTTGAAAGAAATCTCAGGGAAAAGCTTATCCAAGGGGCACTCCGTAGGAAACACGGAAGTATCAACATCAATTGCTGACCAGGACGCCCCTACGAACAAACAACCCGAGCCTGCCAAATAGCAATTACAGAAAGTTCCTCACCTTGGGGAACCAAAACCCACGTTCACATCCTTGGAAGCGGTGAAGGAAGTTAACATCGGGACAGAGGGGAGCCCGAAGAAGATCAAAATAGGAACTCGATGGATGAAGAACGCGAAGCCTCTCGGTGAAACCGCTCAAGGAGTACGCGGACGTCTTCGCGTGGAAACTATCTCGACATGCCAGGAATAGATCCAAAGATCGTACAACATGAGCTGCGCATTAAACCTGGCACACCCCGGTAAGACAAAAGGTGCGAAAGGTAGCCACGGAGTATCACAAAGCAAATGGAAACGGAATTGCGAAAAGTCTGTTGGAGGGCTGGTTTCATAAGAGAAGTCAAATATCCCACCTGGATATCTAACATGGTGATTGTACCAAAGAAGAGTGGCGGGGTCAGAATCTGATCGACTTCACCAACTTGAACAAAGCGTGCCCCAAGGACAGCTACCCACTACCCAAGATCGATCAATGGTCGACGCGGTAGAAGGATACGAAGAGCTATCATTCATGGACGGATACGCCGGTACAATAAACTATTTTTAGCAGAAGAAGACCAGCAACATACATCATTCTACACACCCCACGGCCTCTATTGCTACGTAAGGATGCCCTTCGGACTCCGGAATGCAGGGGCAACATACCAAAGGATGGTCGACGCTATTTTCAAGCCATGGATTGGTACTACCTTAGAAGTCTACGTTGACGATATGCTCGTAAAAAGCAGATTCAAGAAGAACCATCACCAATACTTGAGGGACATCTTCGAAGCTATGAGGGGGCACAACATGAAGGTAAACCCGGAGAAATGCACCTTCGGAGTAACATCCGGAAAATTCCTCGGATACTGGTAACAAAAGGGGGCATTGAGGTAGATCCCGCAAGAATCCGAGCCATAGTAGACATGCCATCCCCAAAGAACCTAAAAGAAGTACAAAAGCTCAATGGATCCATAGCCGCTTTGGGAAGATTCATCTCCAGATCCTCGGATAAGTGCAAGTTCTTTTTCAACATATTGAAGAAGGGAACAAAATTTGAATGGACTGCGGAATGCGAAGAAGCCTTCCTAGGCATCAAACAATACCTAGCGGAGATCCCTATCCTTCAGAATCCAGATCCTGACGAAGTTTTGACGTTGTACATCGCAGCAACCGATGACGCAAAGAAGCGCAAGATACTTGTCAGGACCCATACAAAGGAAGAACAGCCAATATACTATGTCAGCAAAACCCTGAACTCCGCAGAAAGAAATTACACAAGGATCGAACAACTGATTTTAGCCATCGTATGGTCCACCGTGAAGCTGAGAATGTACTTCTTGACGCATGACATACGTATCCCGTGTCGAGCACCCTTAGAAGCCATCCTCAAAGGGGAAGGAAAGGTAGGACGCATATCCAAATGGAGCACATACCTCGACCAATTCAGCATCCACTATGAGCTTCAACACTCTCAGAAATCCCAAGTACTGGCGGACTTCCTAGCAGACCTACCTCTGGACAACGAAGAAGAAGTGCGCATACAGGGATGGAGAGCCGCGGGCGCCCCAGAAATTGAAAAGAAAAAGGAGCCAAACGATATCCTTGAACCAGTGAACCCACGGAAATGGGAGGTCTTCGTAGATGGCTCCAAAAATAGAGAAGGCGCGGGATTAGGCATCGTTATCACTACACCCACGGGGGATCGAGTCATACACGCATTCAGGTTGGAATTCGAAGGCCATACAAATAACATCGTAGAATACGAAGGAGTGGTCCACGCCCTCCGCTTGATAATCGAGATGGGGATACCAGAAGTACGGTTGACCAGTGACTCACAGCTAATCATACGACAGATAGGCTACGAATACAACGTGTACGACGAGACACTAATGGCATACATGGCTTTGGTGCAAACGTTGGTTTCCCGAATACCAAAGATCAAATTCCGACATCTACGTAGGAAAGAACTCAGGCACGCAGATGCCTTAGCTTATGTTTCGTCCATGCTCAAGAACAAAGATGTCAAAGAAATCAAGGTGACAAGAGTGTACGAACCATCCATCAAGCTCCAGGAGATATGCGCAAGTAACCAACGCAAGTCTGCAATGGAGGATGTCCCCGATGATGATATCGGAGAGCTCATATTCGACGACTTCCAAGACGACGATATAATGCAACAAGCAGGTGAGGACGACGACTACAGTCGGGAAGAAGATGGAGACTAGGGGTCCATTCTTTCCTCCAAGAAGGAAGCTACCCCAGGACATCAAACAATCTAGGAAAATACAATCCAGAGCGGGGATGTATGAGCTAAGAGACGGAACCTTATACACAGAAGATCATTCCTAGGGCCACTTCGTCGCTGTTTGTCCCGATCCGAAGGACACGGCATCTTAAAAGATATCCATAGAGGAGATGCAGGAAATCACAAATGGAATGAGGTCGCTTGCAGATAAGGCAAAAAAACGCAGGTTACTATTGGCCAACAATGATCCAAGACGCGGCTAGAATGGCGAAAAGGTGTGAGGAATGTCAAAGATTTGGCAGGCGAATCCACGCCCAGCCACAAAGTTGAATACGGTGGACAGTCCGTGGCCCTTCGCAAAGTGGGGAATCGACATTGTGGGCCCGCTTGTATCGAGAACCGGAAAAGAAGATTCCTAATAGTGGCCACGGATTACTTCAGCAAGTGGGTAGAAGCCAAGGCACTTGCGAGGATTCGTGATTCGACGTCTTCACTTTCATATTTCAAAATATCATTTGCAGGTTCGGCATCCCCATGGAGATAGTTTCCGACAATGGTCAACAACTACAAGGAAAAATATCGACTTGTTGTTCGACACCTTCAAAATTCGGAAAAACAAGTCCACCCCTATATACCCGCAGAGCAACGGACAAGCGGAAGCCACAAACAAAACCCTAGCGCTCATCCTCAAAAAATAGTTAGACGAGTACAAAGGGCGATGGTGTGAACAGTTACATAACGTTCTGTGGGCATACAGGACAACTCGAAGATTAGCTACTGGGGAATCTCCATTTCTACTCACGTACGGAGCGGAAACAATAATCCCCACGGAAGTTTTACTACCCACAACAAAGACAGAAGCGTGGGAGAAGAACCTCACCACGGACATGATGTTAGAAAAGCTTGATGACCTCGAAGAAAGAAGACTGCGCACTACGAAAATGGAAAACTACCAGTAGCAGTCGGCGAGAGTATAACAAGAAAGTAAAACTTAGGAATTTTGTAGAAGGCCAGTATGTGTTAAGAACTATTCCCCAATACCAGCGAGAAAAGAAGTGGGGAAAATTAGCACCAACTTGGGGCGGACCCTACGTGATACACGACGTAGCCGGAAATGGCTCCTACTATCTACGTAATCTGAAAGGGGAAATACTCAGGCACCCGTGGAACGCCAAATACCTCAAGCCATACTATCCATAATCCATCACCTTCGTATGCATTTTAGAAGAAGAAAGTTGACTTACAAGTCCGCATGTTTCTATCTTTGATGGAGGAATAGCACGCCTCATCTTTTCAATCAATACAAATTTTCATCTTCAATTGACACAACTCTACTCGTTACCTATACGCATCTCGATGCGCTCAATACCCTACTTCGCCAATACCCATAACCAACACCGTATGAGACACATGTATATACCCATAAGCATTTCAATTTACACATGTATATACCCATAAGAACTTCAATTTACTCAGACTACTCAATACCTATCCTTACACAAAGAGATCAACAAAACAACCGAATACGAATGTACATTGAAAATCATTCCGTATATTAATAAAGTGTCAATACTATTGTTACCCCGTGGACGTAGGCCCTAGGGCTGAACCACGTAAACTTGTGTGCAGTTACTATCATGGTACTTCAATAAGGTGAATGTTCCGCACAAAGCGCGGAACATACACACTACGATACACCGGGAACAAACCGGACAACGCATACACATGCCATCTCTTGAACTCCCCCATAAGCGTCTATAAGTGTACGACCAGGGGTGACTTCCTAAGGAACGAGATACCCAAGCAATAATTATATGCCGCGTTACTCTTGAACGCCGGCTAGACCCCCACCGCTCGGTAATCCTCCTGGCCCGTGAATTAGGCGAGCGGGGTGACAGTCGCAAGACGATTCCGAGGACACCAACCTACGGAATTGCATTAACACTACAATTTAACAAATCTTACAAATCAAGATCCACGGATAGCAAAACCAATCCCGTGGACAACGCAACCATTCACGTGGATTTCGGAACTAATCCACAAAGACTGTTTAAATACAAAGTTTACGGAATTACTTACTATATTAACAGGGATCTATAAAAATAGACGCGAATTCAACAAAATACAAGTTCAGATTTGCACATTGAAGTTTAATCTATTACAGGGAGGTTGATTACGAACCTAGCAAGAAAAGTAGCAAAAACGCTAAGAAAATTAAGCAAGTGAGATCAATCCCCAACATACGAGTTACGATCTATTGGGAAGGAGCACCATCCGCTGGTTTCTCCTTTAACGACGAAGGAACACTACCACCAGATGAGGGGCCGGAGGAACCTGAAGGGAGACTGGGAACGGGACGCCGAGTATAATTCTTGCTTATTCCATGGGTCTTCTTGAGATCCAGCTCAATCTCACCAAGAGTCCTGTTAATATCCTCCGCCAACTTCTTACGCGCCACGAAGCCTATAGCTATGCTCTTCATCTCAGCTTGAGTTAGGGAAAGGGAAAGATGCTCCGCCTTCTCAGTAGCATGCTTCATCGCTTCCTCTCGAGACGAAGACAGACCCCGATGATAGCTAACCTGCTCTTCCAATTGAACTATTTTAGCATGTGCTTCGGCAAATTTGTCATTTGCAGCTTGAAGTTGTCCTTGGAGCTCTGCAGATATTAGAAGAAAGTGAGTAATAACAAATACAACAGGAAGCACACTCGATAACGAAGACATATACCTTCACAGTGGTTAACCGCGGAGTCTCGTGCTTCTGCGGCATAATCATATTCATTCGAAAGCCTATCATAGTCTACCTGCAGGAGATTATGAGCATATTGACTCGCGCTAAGATCATCTCGAAGCATTGAGTTCGAGTGATGATATCGGTTAACCTCATCATTCTTCGATTCTAACCCCTTGTTAAGACGATACATAGTCACCTCTAAGTTCCTCTCATACTCGCCCGACGAGCCACATCGATTCGAGACGCGGATAAGGCACTACTAAGAGCGCCAGATTCCGCCCTAGCATCATCTCGTTCCTTGGCAAGACGTCGCATATAAACCCGCACATCAGAGGGATGAGAAGAACGTGCTCGCCGCAATTCTTCTTCCATATCATTAAGCCTAACCTCTAGGGCGGAAATCTGGCCACGGGCTTCCTCGAGCCTATCCCGCGTCCATAAGAGAGTCCCGTTGAGCAACTCACGATCGTGATCGTTTCGATTTTGCAAATCTACCCAACTAAATTTTGTCTGACGCCATTCTTCGGCCATAGCGTTATGAACATCCGCGCGAGCATTCCATTTTCATCGCTTCGCTCTTAAGTTTCTCAACTAACTCAAAGAATACGCCCCTTTTGGCGAACTCTCTCACTACGAAGCCACATCAATTCAGGGACTCCGCCCATCGAAGACAATACCGCGGGAGGAGGAGAGAAGAAGGAGACGACTCAGAACATATAGGGAACATCGGAAAAGCAAAGTAGGGGAGGTTCAAACCTGAAAGGGACGAAGAATTATGCTCAGCAACCTCTAACTTTTCCTTGACTAAAGCTAGCTCGGAACGGAGCGCAGCCTCATCCACGCCCTGTTGTTCCTTGCGCTTAAGAAGATCCCTCAGTACATTTATCTCCCTATCTTTAGCAAAGGCCGCAGCTTCGACGCTCGAAAGCACTCCTTCACGGTGGCGGAGTTTCGCCTCTAGCTTAAGAGACTTGGCCTTGAAGAGCCGGTATAGAGTATGGTTACAATACTCACTCCTCATCACCTACGGATCAAAAAGAAATTAGTTCAAATAACATATCCAAGTAAGAGCAGGGTTACGAAGAATGGGACACACCTCCAATAGTCTTTGCTGAGGATAATTATACTGGTACCCATCAGCAACAGCCATCATACCAGCGACAGTAGAAGGAGGATTCACCACCAAATCAACCCCGCTGGACACAAGATCCTTATCCCACTCTACATCTACAATCTCCGCAGAGATCGACTCCATATGTTTGCGAGTAAAAGAGTCCGAACTCTTTTCCCCTTCAATCACAGGGGAAGGATGCGGCACGACGAGCAAACCCTTATCTCTAAGCCAACCTAAGATAGCATCATCACCATCCGCGATTAAGGATTGTGGGAAATCATCGAGGGAGAACCCAAGGGATTCACACCAGGTGCGGCACTAGCTTGACCTTGCGTCAAAATACCCCCAACACCGGAGGAGGTGCCACCATAACCCTCCGGATGAACCAAAGGAACCTCAGCACTAGGCACCGCTGTCGCGCCACCACCACCGCTACCTTTAAGCACATCCCAGTCATCACTAGGAGAAAGAAGACTAAAATCCAAGACGAGTCCCATAGCCGAGGACATATCAAAAGACTGATCCCCGGACAGAGTATTACCAAAAGAAAACTCACCACAAGCACCCACGTCCCGACCATCTGCTAGCCACAAAAGCAACTCCCTTGCCCTTGTCCGTGATCGTCTGCTGTTGACCGACCTCCATGACCACATCCCCAGTAGATTTTGCTCCATCACTTGGTCTGATCACCATCACCACAGAGGACTTGATTACCATCGCCACCTCCAACTCGCCACCAGCGGCCTCATTAACAATACCACCATCTCCACCTCCAACTCCGCCACCAGCGACCTCATTAACAATACCACCATCACCACCTGTGGCTTGATCACCAACGCCACCATCACCGCCACCAGCAATATCTCCTTCTTGCAAAGGTGGAGAAGTCTCAATCCTCTCCTCTTCGTCGGACACATCCTCTCCAGCGTTCACTGGACTGCTCACATCTTCGAACTGCGTAGAGTCTCCAGTAGGAAAATTTGACGATTGCTTGGGGTTGATGTTTTTCTTTCTAACCACCTGCGGGACATAATAATAAATAACCTTGAGTATCTCCTTTCCTTGGCATAATCCATATTACTTAAGAAAAGGAAGGGGCATATATATGAAGAATACAAACATACCTTAGCAACACTAGCATTCCGCGGAAGAGGGTTTGTGTCAGAGTTACCCTCCTCGTCCGCGTCATCAACATCACGGTAGTAATCAAAATCCATACCTTCGAAACTCATCTGCCAAGGGCAATAATGGGCGTAACGAGAAGGAGAGGTTTCGCGGTAGGAGCTGTCAACACTAGGTTGCCAACCATGTGGCCCATGAACCCAGCCATAGGACCACAGACCAACAACCTCAATAACGGTGGAAGACCATTCGTAATCATGATCACGCTTGATCCTCTCATCAGCAGGAATAGGAAGACCTTCGGCACCAGGAATCCTTGCCATCTTGGAGTCACTTACTTCGCTCAAGAGGAGAATTTCCCCTTAACAGAGCAATATTCCGCAGATTCACGGACCACGGCTTGCGCGTCTTCCCTGTTAACATAATCTCCAAAGGATTTGTTAAAGTTTTCAGGAGTATACCACCCTTTCTCCTCTTCTAAGTTGGGAGCATAGCAGGTCATCATCGTTTGACCCTTGCTACGAAGATAGCACTCTCGGAGATGAAGAAGGTAATTTCCGTCAATTCTTGCACCCCACGGTTATGGCTCTTCTTAGCAAGATCGCGGCTAGATAAGACCCGGTAATAGAAATCATCACCAGCTTTATATAAAGGCAACATCAGACCAGCCTCAAAAGCGCCCACGGTCGTCAACAGGATGAAAAGCATCGATCGATAATTAACAACCATCTCGTAAGTTATGTCTTTATCGGGGGCATAGAAACTCACTTGGAAGTGTTGAAGACCGTGCTTCACTTTGAAGGCTTCAAGATCTATGTGCCTGAAAGTGAACTTCTTATTACCCATGGGTAGGGGACGAAATGTGACAGCAGAGTCATCTTCATAAGCATCCCCCGCAACATCTTCCGCAGAATCTGCTACCTTCTTCTTAGGAGGAACCACGTCTCCCAAAGACTCCATCTCTGAGGCCTTCCTCTTCGCGGGATGGTTCTTAGTTGTTCTGCCTGAGCTAGGCACAGATGAAGACGGAGGAAGATTAGCCCGCAAAGGAGGCATGGTACGAAGAGGCTGCACATTTAAGAGTTCAGTGCGTGAGTCTCTCGCCTCTTAGAAGACTCATCTCTAGGACGGCTCGAGGCGTATTTCGACCCCCGGGGCGGATCACCTCTTTGGAACGGAGGCCTCTGGATAGAAGGCGAGGATAGACGCCTATCCCGAGGGTTACCCTGAGCAAAGGAAGGAGAAGCCCCTTCCCTGATGTGAGAATCTCCCCGAGGAGATCTATGAGGACTCGGCGGAGGAGTTTGATAAGGTACCCGCGGATAATCCGACATATCTGCGAACACAAACACAAACAAGAGGACTAGTCAGTCAAGGAAGATCAAAAACGAGGAAATCTCAAGAACAGTGAAGAACACGAAGAAAACCCTAAGTTTCACCAGCCACCGATTAAATTCTCAATTCATTACCCCACTCAAAAAGGATCAAAACGTAGCCGGTAAAACACCCATTTCAGCAGGGGCAATCTTCGATTCCATGACATGCATGGGATTAAAACCCATCACGATTCATCACCAGAAAATCAAAAACTCCACAGGAACAAAAATGGCAAACAAACGAGACAAAAACCCTACCTGAACCTCAATAGTTGTACGAAGAAGAAGCGACGGCGTAAACAACAAGCAGAAGCGGAAGCAAAGAACAATACGGACGGCAATAACAAAGAACGACGCAACAATGAGCGAAGCAAACAGTAATGGTAGCGAGAAGAAGTTAAGAGGGTAAAGAAGAAAATGGGGCAGAGATAAAAACAGAGAATGTGAGTTTAATTCACATTCCATCATTCTCTCCTCTTTTATGTCGCCAGAAGAAACCGCCCACTACCCAAGGGGCAGTCATGACATGCAGGGGAAACGTGCACAATAAATTCAAATAACTCCTTTTTAGGAGAAGTTATGAGGAGGGAGATAAAAACATATCACACGGTTCTTCTTCCAACTATAGCTGGCGCCTAGTCACAAGAAGAGGGGAAAATTTTAGATACACTTATTTACCTCCCTCACCACGTGTACTAGCATCCCCACGTGGAAGCCACGTCACAAAGGTGGGTGACACACATGATCATCCGTGGGTCTAGATAGTGCGCCATCTGTCAAGATAAGCGATCGAAGATGAAGGAGCATCAAAGGAAGGTATACCCGCGTAGCACCAAAGAACTTCCCTATTACACTTTACCCCCTCACGAGGCAAGATGTGATCAACGGCTAGGTGAAGCCCCACTGATGACGCGACGGGGAAGGACTGACACCGCCTGGCGCGAAGGGCATGTGTCGGTTGGACTGACGACAAGAACAAAGGCAGGCCAGCGTGATGAGCGTAGAAATAATAGAAGTCGCGGGATGATAGAGAGGTCCGCGGACTATGCACATAACACAAGAAGATAAGGATACAACAGCTCTTTCCCAGTCTTAGGAAGAGAGAGAGACAGAGATTGGTCAGCGTGATGATCTTAGGAAGCATAGAAGCCGCGGGATGACCAAGAGGTCCGCGGACTATGCACAAAGCACAAGAAGATAAAATTATAACATCTCCTTTCTAAGGGACCCACGTAAGAAGAGCTATATATATGACCCTTCCTGTTACATGGAAGGGGGTCGAACAATTGGAGAGAGAGGGGGAACAATTAGAGAGAAAGAAGGGAAGAGTAAGTATGAGCGTTAACCTTCGGGTTCCATGATCACCCAAAGTCTTTCGACTAATCTTGTAATCTTTTACCATCATAGTGAATCACCCTCGACTCGTGGATGTAGGCCTTAGAGCCGAACCACATAAATCTTTGTCTTATTTACATTTCGTATTGATCTACCCTAATATTTGTATGCATCTCTTAGATTTGTAGTTATGGATGTTGAAGAGATCATGAAAAACCCGTGGGGTTTAGAATCAATGAATCAACATCTATCCCAGCATCTCACAATATATTCGTACTTTAATGCATGCACTCTGTACATGCGAAGATTGGTTGTGGACACGTTGATGCCTACGTGATTTGCGTGTTCACATGAGTTGCTGAAATATGCTGATGTCGTACACCAATTTGCTACTTTGCAGAATTATATCTTGTTCTTATCATATTCCCCATCTTCGGACGGAGTCTTGTCTCATTTCTTATGTCTTGTACGAATCTATAATATAAGCGAAAATGGAAAATTTCCACCGTCGCAAGTGAAAAGACCATGCTCTCCCTCCGCGTTTTTAAGACTCTTCTGTGCTTTTTCGTCAATAACTTTCAATCCAAGGGTAAATACATGTAACATGTTCTTTATTTTTTTCTAAAATCTCTTCCCGATTCTTCTCTCGCTCCTTCTTCCTTTCGGATCTTCATCAATTAACTAACACCTCTGTCTCGTGCAGTTTTATCATCAATCAACAATTAATTAACACCTCAATTTCATTATTTCGATCCCAATCAACACAAACAATAAATTTTCGATAGGGTTTATTGCGAGGAAGAACAAGAGAATGAAAATCAAAGAGAAATTGATTAATCTGCAGATGGGGTAGAACTGAATCGAAACTACTTAATCAAATACATAAATACTAAGTTATAATTCCAATCGAATAGATTTCACAACAGACGGAACATGAGGCTTCTCCGGTGTGATGTGAGGGCTGTAAGATTTTGAAAGAAGTAAAAATTGCCAAGAACCAGGTCTTCTTGACAGTCGCAGTGGGAGATGAAGTTAGCGGTGGTCGTGGGACGTGATGGAACGTGATGGAAGAGATTGATAGCCAAGGGTAGTTTGCCCCTGCAAGTGTGAAAGATGAAAACCGATTTCACTTTTGAAAGTATAAACCTAAGATTTTGGTATACTACTACTATATCAACACCTTACCCACACGTCCCAAACAAAGACATGTGTCCAGCGGAGCTAAATGGTCTCTGCCTCTGGAACACATGAACCGTTGAGTATAGAGTGCAGTGGAACGTATTGGCTCCTCAAGCCCCTCACATGATCGAGCGTCTTGGAAATGTAATATGCGCGTATGGGCACATCAAAGTCATAATGGCACAGAGCCAAGCTTTTTTTTTTGTGAAGCATACAGAGCCAAGCTTAGTGTCCAGCCGGTCTCACTAAGATATTTTTGGCTGGCGAGCAAGGATATTTTTTTTATTTTTTTGGTATCGGTATCATAATCATGCTTTTGTACGTATTTTTAGTATAAAACTGTTTTTCGAATTTTTAGTATAAAACTGTGAGGCAAGTACAAATATCACCACGGCACTGCCACTAGAACTATCACCACCACCACCAAAAAAATTCTTTCAAACTTATAATTTTTTACAACAATATCCCACCATTTTGGTGAATGTCGACCACGATGCACCACCATCACTAGCGTCACTGCCGCCATAAATGTCGTTCAATTATTCTTAATGTCTAACCATGGAACTTTAGGTTGTCAATTTGACATTTAAAGATGGCACAATCATAGATTAATCAAAAAAATGAACAGAATGAGTAACATATTGAATACAAATACCAATTGCTTCAAATTTAGTTTTTTTAATTCATCGTCGGGTTATAAATTTGGTATGTCGCTTTGGTGAACATATTCATTACAAAATACAAATTGATGAACATGTTCCTTTCCAATTAAAATAAAATTGGAAAATATAGACCCTATACACCAACAAGGCATTTAGTCATAACACTAGCTCCCCTTCCGCCCCCGTGCCATTATGGCACGGGCAATCCACTAGTTTAAGTTATAACCAATTTTGGGGTAGAATTCTCTGTAACCCTGACTAATATCGAGGTAAACTTGGATAAATGATGGTCTCACTTGTGGAAAATATCCTAAAATTCGCAGAAGGCAGCTGCTGTATGAAGGAGGAACGCAAGTGCATTTCATTCTTATCATGTGCATTACTTTTCATGGGAAATAACACATGTTGCTAGAATGTCATATTTGTTGGAAAACAATTACTAAAAACTAATTTTTAAGATTTAATAAAATTATAATTTAATATTTTCTTTTGTGAATGAAAAACTTATTAGTCCCATATTGTGGAGTTACCACTTTTTAGTTGTTTTAAGAGACTATATAAGTTTTTTAGTCCCACATCGGGGAGTTCCTCTTCTTAAGTTGTTTTGTTCCATTTTATAAACAAATTCACTACTTTTGTAAAATTAATGGGAAAGGGGTTGCTCTATATTTTAGAGGGATCCCCAAGGGAAGATATTTTATATGTTTTCTCAAGCGTTCGCGATTTTCCTTTATGGTTTTTCGGAGTTGCCAAGCTCAAGATTGAGCATCTACTACATATGCTAGTAGTAGGTGTATTAGGGTGTTTTATCCTGGAGATATCCGTCCTGTGAGGGCTATAGCATCACTCTTGAGTGTAGCCGGGCGCTAATGTCTTAAGGGCAACGTGTTGAACACGTGATTCACTCTGTTTTTCAAAGTTTTGCCTTGTTGCTGTTGTGGAGATATGGGAAGCTCGCTCGTTTCGTCAAATCCATCACTTCCATTAAAAGGAGCTAAGTATCAATAACTTTTGCTTATTTGATTTTTTCTTGTTTTGATTATTGCGCCCAACAATCTTAAGACATTAAAAGTTTGTAATAATCATGGATGTTAATTATGGAGTGAAAAATAAAAAATGAATTTTTGGTCAGCTGTAGAGTTTCGAATGTATCTCTCAACCTAGAAGGAATTTCGATGAACCCTTTTTACACAACGTCTTGGACATCCTGATAGTTACCCATGTAAAATTTCAGAATTTTCGGAGTTGTAAAAGTATTTGTTTGATATTTTACAAAACAGAGAAATGTTCCTGAAAAATTCTGACGGGCAGAAATTTGTTGTTAACTAATGTAGTTTTTATGGGGTAACCATGAGTTTTTTTTTTTGATATGGTACTTCAAACGAAGTTTGTAAATCTAGATATTATCTTCAAAACTCATATTTTATTTTCCGATTCGGAACTAAGGTTTGTGAGATTTGGTGTATTAGGTGATTGGGAAATTACCGTGTCAGTGGTCAAAGAATAAACGAAGATTGTGACATGAAATTGAAAAGGAACGTGGCTACCAGGCGCATGTGGATGAACACAAGTCTTCCAAAGCTGACAAAGGCGAGAACATCAAACACAACTCTAAGCGTAGTCTTCATAAGAAAGGTATGTTTCGTAAAATTGAATCTGGCATTACTTTAATTAAGGGTGATTGTTATGTTTGTAAAATTCCTAGCCATACGGCGGTAAAGTGTAGACAACATAAAACCTTAATAAGTAGAAAGTTAATGCTAATTTATTTGAAACAAATTAGAACAAGTTCATTGACATGATGTCGGAAGTTATTTTAATAACCAATGTGAGAGACTGGTGGGTGGACTCTGGAGCCACTAAGTATGTTTGTTGAAACAGAGACCTGTTCACCTCTTATCAGAGGATAAGGGATGTCGAGAAACTCAATATGAGTAACTCATCTGCGACAGAGGTTGCATAAAATGGAAAGGTCGAGCATTAGATCATATCTATAATATTCTCACACTGTATGAAGTTTTCATGTTCCGAGCATATGCAAGAATATTGTATCTTGTTCTCTTGAAGATGGTAAAAGATTGAAGATCTTATAATTAAATGTGAAAAACTTGTTATAACTAAGGGATGTGATCTTTAGGCAACAGTTATAGGACTTAGGGTCTACATAAGCTTAAAGGAAAATCTGATGGAGTAAACATAGTTGATTCTTGTGCTTTCTTTTGTGTGTCTTTGAATGTTTTGCATGGTAGACTTGGAACCGTAAAATTATAAGTCAATGCATAAACTGGCTAGTAGTTTGGACTTTGAACACAAAAGTGAATTCTATGTATAATCAAAATATGCTATAAAACCTTTTAGCAAAAATGTTTAGAGTAATTCTAAGCCGTTAGAATTAATTCAGTTTTGTCTAGTTGAAATGAGTTCAACCCAAACTAAGGTGGTAAAAGGTGGTTTGTAACTTTTATAGATGATTGTACGAGGTACTCTCTTGTATAATTGCTTAGGGGTAAGGATGATTCCTTAGAAGCCTTAAGAGTATAAACTTGAAATTGAAAGCGAAGTATATGTTACCACTAAATTGGTTAGGTCTAAACATGATGGAAAGTATGAAATTCATATAGGAGAACTTTACTTGTTAAATGGCATTATTCATGAGTTCGCATCTCCTTATTCACCATAGTCTAATGGTATAGTTGAACATAAAAGTAGAATTTTTAAGGAGATGATTTATACCATGTTGTTTAAAGGATAACCCAAACTTGTGGGGGGAGGTAGTTCTTTAATTTTGTTATATCCTGAATAGAGTAACCTTTAAAGGAAAGATAGACAACCTTTTTATGCATACGTCAAAGTGTGGGGGTGTTTAGATAAGGTTTCTTGAGTACCCTACTGCATATAGATTTTTGGTTGTATGTTCTGATTTTTCATATTTTGGTGTGATTTTTCTGACATTGGTGTGAAGATTATTACGGAATCTAGGGATGCCGAGTTCTTTGAACATGTTTATTTTGAAACCTGTCTCTTCTTAGGGATGTGTTTTTGATCCCCTAGATGTCTTTCAACTAGTCAGAATATACCTTCGAAAGAAGATGAACTAACGTTGATCTTAAGAGAAGTAAAAGGATTATAACTGAGACTTTTTATAGACATAACTTCATAATTTTCCTAGCTTAGTATGAGTTCCAGACTCGTAAAGAAACCTTAACATTTATTGAAATCCCATTCTGGTAAGAAGCTTCATTTAGTGAAATGGACTCAGTCCGTCAAACCAGACTTGGGAGCTTGCTAGTTTACCTCTAGGGAGTAAGACCATATGATTAAATGAGTCTTTAAGAGGAAACATAAGGTAGATGGAACTGTGGAAAATATGTGGCTAGGTGGATAGCTAAAGGCTATAAACTAAAAGAAGGTGAAACAATTTTCTTCTTATTCTACTATGACGAGAATTAGTTCCTTTGAGATGCTAATTGATTTTGCTGCCATAAACAACTTGGAGATACATCGGATGGATGTTAAGACAGCTTTCTAAAACTGTAAATTAGATAAAGAAATTTACATAGAACAACCTGAGGACTTTGTAGTGAAAGGTTATGAAAACAAAGTTTGTAAGTTGAACAAATATTTGTATGGTTCCAAATAAGCACGTAACTAGTGACATGGAAAATTTGATTATGTAATAATATGTAGTGGATTTAAGTTTATGAATCTGACAAGTATATTTACAAGTAACTTGTTAAGGATGCCTGTGTGATTGTATGCTTGTATGTTGATGATATGCTTATACTTGATACAAACATAGATGTGATTAATTCCACTAAAACATGCACTCAATGAGAACGTTGACTTGAAAGACTTAGGCCCTTATGATGTAATCTTAGGGATGAGGATTAGAAGATAATTAAATATTTATAGTCTTAGTCATTCTCATTATGTTGAATTGTGCTTAAGAGATACAATCAGTGTGATTGTAAGCCTTCTTGTACTCCGTACGATTATTCTTGTATACTCAAGAAAAAATAAGGGTAGTGGAGTATCTTAACTTGAATACTCAAGAGTTATAGGATGTATGATGAATTTTATGAACTGTAAGAGTCCAGACATTGCCTATATTGTGAGTAAGTTAAGTTGATATAATTGTAGTCCAGAGCAAGAGCATTCAGATGCACTGAGTAGAGTATTATGGTACCTAAAATACTCTATTACCTTTTATTTGATATATGAAAGGTGTCTTGTTGTCCTTGAGGGACTTTATGATGCAAACTGGACAGTTGACTCAGAGGAGTCTAAGTCTACGAGTGGATAGTTTCACTATAGCATGAGGGTTTGTTTTTTGGAAGATTTCCAAACAGACATATACTGCTCAATTCATTATGGAATCTGAGAGTATTGCGTTAGATAAAGCACGAGAGGGGGCCGAGTGCCTAAGATGCTTTTTAGAAGACATTCCTCTCAGGCATAGGCATGTGCCAGCTATATCTATACATTGTGTTAGCCTAGATGTAATAGCTAAAGCTAAAAACTAACTAATCTCAATCGGTGTTATTTCCATTGATTGGATAGAGTCCAAGGAGAATATCGCATAACCTTTGACGAAAGGTTTGTTTAAGGAGATAGTTAGAATTTCATCGAAGGGGATGGGGCTAAAGCTCAATAATTAAACTTGCCATGAAGGATACTCAACCTTGCTGACTGGAGTTCCCAAGATCAAGGTTTCGAATGAGACAACTAATTTATGGTGGGTAAAGGTAAACACTATCAGAGAATTTAATTCTCTATCCCTTCCCTATGGTGTAGACGTGATAGTGTGACTGCATGTGAAGGATGACTTTTAAGAAGTCTTAATGAGTTCTATAGTTTCAATTTAAGTTTGAAGTGGGGTGTAGCAGTAACACTCTTTATGGAAACTCACCTATCTGAATGAGGAAGTGGGGCCGCTTCCTATGAGAATATGAGATTTTATTCTCTAGAGCATTCTGAGAAACAGGATATGTCCTGGGCCAAATTGGACAAAACGGCAGAGCTTGGCAGCACCCTGGGAGATATCATCCGTGGTCTTTATCGCGAATTACATCAAATGCTAGCAGTTCAAGACATAGTTCACTGTATCTAGCAAGTAATTCCGGTAATAGCTCACTAAGCAAAGGTTCAAGACCTCATGGACACCTCTGCCTAAAAATGGTATTTCCTGCGCTTTTTATGTGATTTTCGTTTTGATGGTTTTGGTATTACTGGAACTTAGGACCAAATGGTCACTAAGGGTTCACTAGTTCATGCTTTTTCATTTTGGTGAAAGAACCTTTAGTCTCACTTGTGGGGAACTAAAGATGAAAGCTCTCTATACTTTTTGATTTTTCCAATCCATAGTATGACCCTGGGGTCAACACATTGTTGTGTGAGGGAGATGACGTTGAAATGGCTAGTATGACTTCAACATGCACGATTTGCCTGGCTATTCAGTCAGTTCGGGAGATTGGGTTGTTGATTTACCAAGATCTATCTGTGTTTTCATGTTTTTATTGAGTTTTCATTCATGTGGGGGATTGTTGGAAAACAATTACTAAAAACTAATTTTTAAGATTTAATAAAATTATAATTTAATGTTTTCTTTTGTGAATGAAAAACTTATTAGTCCCACATTGTGGAGTTACCACTTTTTAGTTGTTTTAAGAGACTATATAATTTTTTTAGTCCCACATCGGGGAGTTCCTCTTCTTAAGTTGTTTTGTTCCATTTTATAAACAAATTCACTACTTTTGTAAAATTAATGGGAAAGGGGTTGCTCTATATTTTAGAGGGATCCCCAAGGGAAGATATTTTATATGTTTTCTCAAGCGTTCGCGATTTTCCTTTATGGTTTTTCGGAGTTGCCAAGCTCAAGATTGAGCATCTACTACATATGCTAGTAGTAGGTGTATTAGGTGTTTTATCCCGGAGATATCCGTCTGTGAGGGCTATAGCATCACTCTTGAGTGTAGCCGGGCGCTAATGTCTTAAGGGCAACGTGTTGAACACGTGACTCACTCTGTTTTTCAAAGTTTTGCCTTGTTGCTGTTGTGGAGATATGGGAAGCTCGCTCGTTTCGTCAAATCCATCACTTCCATTAAAAGGAGCTAAGTATCAATAACTTTTGCTTATTTGATTTTTTCTTGTTTTGATTATTGCGCCCAACAATATTCTTCTTCTTTTCCTGGGAATTCATAACCACTACGACTACTGTTGTGTTGTTTGGCAGTGCATTGCTAGAATGCCATCTTCTTCTTTTCTTTTTTTCACTTTAGTACTCCACCTATCCCTGGTTGCGCATCATCATCAGACACTTCCAACAACATAAAGTCTACACTAGTATGACATGGTTGGTCTATATGAAAGTGGAAATGCGGGAGATAGCAAATTGTTGTCACTTACAGTACCCAACGTATCACTTTGGGCAACAAATATCTTGGGGCATCAAAAAATATTTCTTTTGTCTATTTTCAATACAAAAGCCAACAATATTTAGTCGGTAGACCGGGTAATACACTAATAGAGCAACAGAAAAAGAATTTCCTAGAGAGATTTGCGGTATAATTGGTTTGCAAAATCGTTCAAAAATTTCGAACAAGTGACACGTGGGCATACACTCGGCTAAAGTTATTTGGCTAAACTACATGAGCGTATAATAAATTTACATAACTAATTAGGCGTACCGAGCGAAGCGAGGGAGGACTCTATATATGGTGACTTAATATCAATGTGAAGCATTACATTTTTTTCTAATTATACAAAAAAGATTGAATTTGGTTCCAAGATGAAAGGACGACATAGTCCCTCCTTGATTTTTTTCCTTCTATAAATCAATTTATCCAAAGCGATTTATTGAAAACTCAAAACATAATATTCTTACATAAAAGGCAAGCGAGCAACAAGCTGCGCCACAATCCCTTTTTGAATTGCAAAGCCTATTCTATAAACAAATATAAATACGTGAAGTGTGAGGACATTTTTGTCAAATGAAAAAAAACAAAAACACGAGAATAGTTGAGGTCTTGGGGTCGAATCCCGGCACCTCCAAAATTTTCATTTTTTTTCCTCCCTTTTTCTTTTTCTTTTTCTTCTTTTTCTATTCTTTTTTCTACCAAACGAACAACAGCAAAAATCTCTCTCGATCCCTTCTCCTTCGTTTCATCTTCATCAATTTCACCCTAAATCGTACAAAGTTCTGATTTGGTTGATTGAATATTCAATCTTCTCTAACCTGTAACCCTAAATTCAAAATTGTGTATATTGATTGAACCACCGTCATCACCAAGTTCGTCCTCTGCTTTCTAATCGAAGATTGGGTGAATTCATTGAATTACTTCCACGTTGATTACTTTACAGAGAATCATCAACTATTTTTTCAGGAGATCCCAATTTATTTTTTTCTTATCGAAGATTGCAAACTTCAGAGTTCGGTAAAAAAATCTGATTGAAGAACTGTCTGAGGTAAGATTAATGGGTCGCATATGATAATTTGGTTTAACTTTTACATTTTTACATTAGGCCTCATTTGAATTTGCGTATGACAAACCCTATTAGTTTCTCCATTGGTGTTAATATTATAAGCTCGTACTCGGTGATGAGTCTTTGTTGATTTTCAGTCAAAGACTACTTGCTGATTTTAAGAAACGAATAAAACCTTAACTTGGTCCAACACAGGTCCACATAGAGTACCATAATCATTTAACTTGGTGTGATAGTAAGTGCTATAGAAAGTTATCCTTGTTCTGTTTGAAATGGCTTGAAATTTAAAAATTGAAGTCTTGAATTCACCCTTTCTGCTGGATGTAAATGGAGCTTTGAATGTCTCTTTAGCAGCGAAAGCTTCAACCATCATTGACCCATGACAACCATTCTTGGCGTCACCGATAGTGAACGTTAAGGTATAGAATTCGTTCACAATTGTTCTTAGAACTTGAGCAATTGCACTCTCTCTTCCTGCAACAAGTTCAACTGCGGCAGATCCGGTAGGGACATTAAAGTGCTTAGCATCAATGTACTTGACAGACTCAGATTTCCGTACAATGATGTGTTTTCTGCAAATGAGTTCATGTACAATGTCAATGGTAGTTTGTCTGAACCTGCAATTGAAGCAATAAGCTTGGATATGAAGCAACATGAGCTTGATGGCAGGTAAAATATGCTTATGCTTTTGTCCACGTTTAGCTTCATGTGCAGTGTTTTTGACACGTATCATCATGTTATAGATGCATTCAAATAAGGAATAGCTTCATGTGCAGTGTTTTTGACACGTATCGTCATGTTATAGATGCATTCAGATAAGGAATCTGAGTAAGTTTTACATAAAAAAGAAGCAGAAGTGCTGTGTTGTTAACTCGTTATGGCTCACTTTATATGAAAATCAGATTATGGCTCTTAGTTTCTCCCTAGCATGATTTTATCTTCTGTTATTTCTGAAATTGTGAAGTACTTGTATGTTTCCAGTTTGCAACATCTTTATGTAAACTCCACCAGTTCAATAAATTTTGTTGCTTGTTTATATCTAAATGCAACACCAAGAGTATCTTGGCCTGAATCCTGTCACTTATCTTACTTATATAATAACAAAACTTAGAAGGAAAAGGAAAAAGAGTCTGTCTCGGTGCATTCTGTTTCCTGCTTCTTTCCTGGTACTTTCATGCATACGTCGAGTTGCCTAGATCGTTCTCATTCTCAAGTTAAATGCATGTTCACCGAGTTAAATTGGTCAAAAATGTTTCATATCTCACTCTCAGTCATGCAACAAACTTTACTTTACTGTATATGCAATAAAATTTCCTACCTGTCATCATCTAGTATTTCTTTTCTTTTCAATCTGTATAAGAACTCAAAACTCCACTATTTAGAAATTATGCTTCCTTGTTTCTTCTTTGATGCTTTGTACCTCAAAAGCCAAAACAAACACAGGCAATGGAAGGGATTCGGCCCTACCATGTCAAGACCTATCAAATAAAAAATGAACAGTAAAAAATGATCAAAATTTTTACTCTTGTCACAATTAAAAAGTTTGTGTAGTCAAAAAGCTTTTACCCTGCCACTATCAAATAGAAAACTGAACAGACCTTGTAATAATTTACACAACAGGCCTGTAAAGGAAACATTGAACTTTCACTTTCATTTCCTGGTATTTTTTTCAAGAAATGCTGATGAATAGTGATGATCACCCATTGCTTAAAGAACCCCTGTTGTTTTTGTTTGGATCAGAGTTTTAAGGTTTATATTAAACCTCTACCCTAAGAGTTTACTACTGAACACGTTAGCAATGTAGTGTAGCACTGGAGTAGAAAGTAGAAAACTTTGTCAATGTAGTGTAGATTCGATTTGTGTATTTTGCTTTACAAAAGTTTAGTTTTGCGTCAATTTTTTCGGTCGGCCATCCCACCGTGGCAGCGGTCATCTAGTCATTTTAAGGTCAACTTAAGTTTAATCTAGATCTTTTTCATGGCTATATTATGTTTTCAGGACCTATATATAGGTTGTTTGGGTTAACCTTTAATCAAGTGATTAATTTTTATTTTGAAGAATGATCAAATGATTACCGGGATTGTATATGTAATTTATGTTGGTTAAGCTTCGTATTATGGATTTTATTTTTCTTACCTACAAACGTTTACAGGGCATTATTTTTTTTTTTTTAAATAACCAGATATATTAAAAAAGAAGCAACTAATCCGTAGATTCAGACTCATTTGGAATCAGCTCATGATGAGTTGTCCGTCTGATGACTGAATCTGTATGATTAGTCTCTTCATCAAAAGAGGCAAGGTTTGAGTTCATATATATTACAAATCTCTCGAGCTTTGACCGTGTCAAAATCTATTGTTGGAATTAAAAACAAAGGAATTTCAGTAAATATTGTAAGTTGTTGGGATGATTTTCTTCCTTCTTTATCTAGCTTGTCTGCTGCTCTGTTTGCTCTTCTATCCACAAAATGAAAACCTTCAAAAGATATCAGCTTATTTGCTAGCTTCTTCACTTCATCCAGAATTGCTATGCATTGCCACTTGATTGAGTTTCGTGTGCCTTGTAAATATTTGATGGTGTTTTGGTTGTCTCCTTCAATTGCCAGATTTTGTAGATTGTTATTGATGGCCCATTGTGTGGTCTGTAGCAAAACTACAGCTTCCGCTTCTTGTGCAGATTCACTCCTGCAGCTTCCCATTCCTGCTTCCCTGAAAGTACCTGTCCAGTTTCGCAAAATAAAACCGCAGCCAACACTAGTATTAGCTGACTTCCATGAAGCATCATAATTCAGTTTATAAGAGTTTCTTATTGGAAATAACCAATATGGTTGAGCTTGAGGTCTGTTGTTATAGTGCACTAAACCGGAACAAAGCATAGAAGGATGCCAGTATTCAAAATGTATCATAATGTCAAGAGCTAGTTTTTCTGGGGTTTTGCATTTATTTTCAAAAACTCTAAGGCATAGTTCTTTCCAAATGAACCAATATTTGGTGGCTGCCAATGCCATGGATATGGAGTTCAGGTCTCCTTTAATCCATTCATTGTACATGTCAAGGAAAGAAACAATGTTGTATGGATAGAAATTACTCCCTGAGAAGGCATTGGTTGCAGTTTCCAGACAGATTTTGCATAATCATATTCAAAAAAGAGATGAAATGTTGATTCTTCTATGTGTTGGCAGAACACACATTCCTCTCTTCATCTTGAAGCCTTAGTTTTTATTTTGTGGGTAAAACATCTTGTAAGCACTTCCATATAAAAAGTTTAATTCTATGTGAGGTGTTCATGCTCCATAGTTGCTTCTAAAATTTACTTGTTTCCTTAGATGTTGTGTCAGATAGATTTTGAAGCTTGGCATATAGAGATTTCACTATGAATTCTCCATTAGTAGTAAGCAGCCATATGATTTTGTCTTTCTTCAAATTCCCATCTTCAATTGGGTAAAGCCTAATATTCAAATTTTTTTGTAACAAGAGCCGTGTCGAACATAATGCTTAACAGTGAGATATTCCACATCTTGGTCTCTGTCGATTAACTGAGACACAAGTGTTATATTAGGGAGACCATTAGGGACCGAGATTGCAAGAGGCTCTTCCCTACTTGGTATCCATTTATCTTCCCATATGCTTATGGATGTACCATCCCCAACTTCCCATATGCTATATTTTTTTTATATGCTATTCCTTGCAGTATGCATTTCCACACCCAAGAAGCATGTGATTTCTTCTTAGAGTGAAGTGCTCCTGTTTTTTTGAAATATTTACCTTTTAAAATTTGAGCCCATAAGTCATCAGGATGACTCACCAAGCGCTAAGCAATTCTGCTAATCATTGCTTGGTTCATCTTGTTTGCTTCTTTGAAGCCTAAGCCTCCTTGACTTATAGGTTTGCAGAGAAAGTCAAAAGATTTAATGTAGATACCCTTAGAATTTGAGTGTTTTCCCCACCAGAAGTCTCTTTGGATATCATTTATTCTCTTAGTGATTTTTTTTAGTAGCACAAAACAGCCCATGCTAAAAACAGGCATGTAGACAGAACCGATTTATTCAACATTATTTTGCTAGGTTGCGATAAAAAATTTGCTAGCCAAGTCTTGATTCTTTGTTCCATCTTTTCAATGATACTATCAAAAGCCTTAAGCTTTGATTTATCTATAAACAAGGGTAACCCTAAATGAGTATCTTTTATGTTAATTTTCTTTATCTTCATAAGTCTAGGAATGATGCCTTGGTGTTTTTTATGAACCTTTTTACTAAAAAACAAACCAGATTTAGAGAAATTTATAACTTGTCCTGATGCTTTACTGAAAATGTGTATGGCATCCAACAAATTTTTACAACTGCCAAAATCTGCTTTTGTAAGTAAAAGAAGATCATCTGCAAAAAAACATATGAGAGATAGGAGTTGATTTAGGAGTTAGTTTAATTCCTTGAACCTTTTTGATATTTTCAAGATGATTAACCAGCCGAGAAAGAACTTCCATGCATAAGATGAACAGATAAGGGGATAACGGTTCCCCTTGTCTGATTCCTCTTGTTGGAATGAACTCTTGACGGGATTTCCATTAAGAATGACAGAAATAGAAGAAGAAGAAGAAATACATTGGAAGATTAGTTCACACCAATCTGAAGAGAAGCCAAAAGCGGATAAAGTTTTTATAAGAAAACTCCAATTTACCTAGGCAAATGCTTTTGACATGTCAATTTTTAAGCCTATGTTCCCTGTTTTTTTTTTTTTTTACTTTTTTTCATGGAGTGCACTACTTCATGAGCTGCTATGATATTATCTGAAATCTGTCTTGAAGAAAGGAAAGCAAATTGAAGCGGTGAAATGATCTTTTCCAGAATTTTTTTGAATCTATTTGCCAATAACTTAGCAATGACCTTATATGGGGTATTGCATAAACCTATTGGCCTAAAGTCAGCCGGGTTTCTTGGGTTCTTAGTTTTAGGAATAAGAAACAAGAAAGTTTTATTTAAATCTCGGTTTAGCTTATTGGTTTTGAAAAAGTCTTGGATAACATCCACCATCTGAGGTCCAACTGTTTCCCAATTGTGTTTAAAGAAACTAACATGGAATCCATCAGGCCCGGGTGCCTTATTGGATTTAAGTTTCTTTAAAATATCCCAAATTTCCTTAAAGGAAGGGATAGCTGTTAGTTTTTCATTTTCTTCAAAAGAAACACTAGGATGTAATAGTGAGAAGATATCCGTTTCATCATTCACAGAAGTCTCCTTAAATAGATCAGAGAAATAAGAAGTTAAGATTACTTGTATTTCATCTCTAGAAGATACTACATTATTTAGGCTATCATGTATACAATCTATGTTATTTCTCTTTCTTCTTTTCAGAGTTGTGACATGTAAGAATTTAGTGTTCTTTCTCCTAAGGAAATAGTGTTGTTCCTAGATTGCTGTCTAGCAATTTCTTCTTGTATGTCGTATAAAGATTCCAGTTCTAGCATATTTTTACTTATCATTCTAGTGTTTGCTTCACTGTGTTTCTTTGCCTCTAGGTTTTCAATTATCCTTAGTATGTTTTTGATATTTTTTGTTGGTTTTCCAAAAATATCTCTTTTCCAAGTTCCTAAATTGTCCCCTAGAGCTTTAATGTTGTTTAAGAGATCTACATCAGGGTTGTTTGTTTTTTCCTATCTCCAAGAATTTTGTATGACTTTTAAACATGACTCCCCCTTTAGCCACGTAACATAAAATTTGAAGGTTGGGCTAAGCTGAACCTGATTAGAGTTTATTGACAGGCAAATAGGTCCATGATCAGAACCTATGGCCACCAAATGTTGTAGTGATGCATCTTGGAATTCAATATTCCATTCTGCATTAGCCATAACCATGTCTAGTATTTGTTTAATATTAGTAATGCGTTCTCTATTATTACTCCATGTGCAGATATTTCCCCTGAAACCTAAGTCTTCCAGACCAGTTCTTTGAACTAGGTTCAAGATTGGTTCAACTTTTTTTCTGTTAAAAGGTAATCCCCCTAATTTTTCCTCACTGTTGAAGATTAAGTTTAGGTTACCTATCACTAACCAAGGCATTTTTATTACATTTACCCTCTGTGCTATATCTTCTAAGTGTCCCATGACTTCTAATTTATGTTCATGTTTTGATGCCCCATAAAAGCATGTTAGTAGCCATTCCTGTGAATGAACATTGTTTTTAACAATGATACTAATCATGTTAAGGTTCCATTGAACCACTTCAAAATGAAAACCATCCACCCAAGCAATTGCTAGTCCCCCAGCTATTCCATCTGGGTCTACAATGTGGGTGTTTGGGAAGTAAGAAAGAATGTTTCTCATTAAGCTCCTCTCAGACTTAGTTTCTGATGGAGAAAAAATATCTGGTTTTTCAAAGTTTAAAATAGATTGTAGGTGTTGTTGAGTTTTTTTCTGGCCACACCCTTGTGTGTTCCAAGCCAGAATTTTCATAATCAGCAGTTCAATAGTAATTTTAGTGAAACAGCAAAAGAATAAGGCTAGAAATCACCAAGCCTAGAAAACAAATTATACCTCAGTAGGATAATGTGTCTTTTCAGGTGATGGTAACACAGTTAATCAAAAGTAGGAGTAATTAGATATCTTGCATATACTACAAGTCTTGAAAAATCTCAGCTATAATAAAAATTAGTGAATAAGTACCTAGTGAGATATGTACTAGGATCCGCATCTTATGCAGTAATAACAAATTTCGAAATAAAAAAGCAGTAATAACCGAGGGTTATAGCAGGAAGTCCACAAAGCAATATGAAAAAGATTAAGGATGATCATAAGAGGAGGAGAACTCCGACTGAAAGATTAATACTAGGAAGAGAAAGCATACATGGGTTTCCTCTTTGCATGTTTCTGCATCCTGGATTAGTAATAGTTTTATCTTATCATATATGCTTAGAGTATCCTTGGATTAAAAAGATGATCCCACAGCAAAGGATCCGAGTTGATTAAAGATTTGGTAAAAAAATAAAATTTCTGAGATGCAAAATAACATTGAATCTTCCGAGTCTAATTTTTAGAAAGGAGAATTATCATCAAACACTTCAAAGGCACCACTAATATGGGAAGAAACCAAACCAAAACAACATTTGGATATAACGACAAGATAATTGTATGGTCAAACACAAGATCAAATACCAAATCGTCATAGGGGTACATCAAGAATATTAAGATCGATTCACTTGGATCAAAATCCAAGATTAAGCAATATATGGACATTAAAACTAGACTAATGAAATCAAACAAAAGCTGGTTCTAAGCCTCGAGACCCCTCTTTAAGAGAATGAAAATCTTAAAAAGGAAAGAAGAAAGTGACAGAAGCAAGGAGATATTGCATCCTCCTTTCCTTAATTTTGAAGAAAATCTAAAAAAAATTGAATTTATAATAGGCACCTAGCACACATGATCGGGCTAGTTAGATGGTACACCACCAAAATGATTCCATGTACCCCCTCTATAGTTTCATTTTTAATTCTTACCGTAAAACAGACGCGTGTAAAAGCTAAAAAAGCTTTTACTTTTCTTTTTCTATTAAATGCTTCTCTCTTTTAATCCATTTACTCAGGGAACCCCAGTCCCCACTTAAAGCGCAGAGCTAACAAGAATTTCTCATAAGTCTGAGTCTTATCATAGTCCAGGATTCATGTTTCTTCTTGGATACACGTCAGCCAGAAACCTCTCCCGGGCGTAATGGGGATCCAAGATTCCAAGCACAAACGCTTTTTGAACCTTCGCAGCACGTGGTTAGAAACCGCGTTTCATTGGATAACTCAAAAGCGCCGTTTCTAATAGCGTATTAATTTACCTTATTGACTGGTTAATACGCTAATTCAAATTTCGTATTCTGTAAAACCCTAAACCATCCAGGACTCCCCCATTCCGCCCAGTTCTTCCTTTTCCTCACTTCTTCATCTAAAAAAACCATGGAACCTCATTTTGCATGGGTGGATTAACGCCATTTTTGTCATTTTTGTGAAGAAATCTTACAATAGAGAAGCGAGAGGAAGTTGATGGCGAGCGTATCGCAGAAAAAGAAAAAATAGCAAAACGTAACAGAAAAGCAGAACCAGAAAATAGTAAGTAGAAAGGTAAAATGATGAAATTTATAGAAGCTTACGCATAATTTGTTTGAAGAAAATGCAATTGAAAAGAGTACTCTGTTTGAAAGAATTGCAAAATTTTACAAGAAGATCAAATAAATGAAATTTTATAAGAGTTACAATACTCGCGAGAAACGCGAATAAATTTTCGCAGAGATTAATAGAATGGGACGAACCTTTATGGCGTGCACCTTAGTTCGCGGATATAATTTCGCAAGAGGCAAATGCAAGACCTAATAATGCGTCATATAAGGGGGTATCTCTTTACATGACTCAGGGATAAGGTTATACCGTTGCTGGAACCTGATTCATGCAGATGTTGGGGTTAAAGAAAACCTATCCAGGAGAGAGATCTTGGATTTCCAACTATATAAGGTTATACCCTGGTTGGACGACTGAGAATCTCTTCTAAGAAGTGCAGAATATGACTAAGGCGCCGAGGTACACGGTTGAGACAAGGGTGCCCGGGACGGACGAACCTACCCTGGACATCCTTGGTAAGTCTTGGATATGATGCATTTGTCCTGAAGAAAACCCCACTTAGGGTGCATTATTGTAACTATAAGCCATATAGGCATAAAGGACAAGAGGCTGCGAAAACAGCTGGTTGTTGGAAAATATGGATGGGAGGAGCTAGTCTTGTATGGCCAATGTGCCCTCCTTGAAGGGGCAAATAGGGGGAATATAAGGGCGGCACCCTCCATTAGGGAGCTGATAAGTGTCTAAAGACGGAAATGTCATGGGGCTTTATGATCGCAAGAACATTTAGGCATGTCATATTGTCGCGTGACGAAAATTATACAACGACAACAAGCCAAAAGAGAAAAGTTAAGATGAGATCAATGGGTTTTTACATGAAAGTGTAAAGACGTCATGCGATTTCATCGCAAGACGGCAATGTCATAGGACTTTGTTCTCGCAAGAGGATATAGACCTGTCATATTGTCGCAGAAAATTCGAAGAAACAAGGATAAGGCAAGATCAATGGGTTTTTACATACAAATGTAAAGACGTCCTGCGATTTTGTCGCAGAAAGAAAAGTTTGGCAAAATAAGACCTTTAACTAGGAAGGCAAAATAAGACCAACAGAATAATATTAAACATTAACTATTTTTAGAATGCAGGAAATATTTGTTCCTCGCATGAGAATATATGAGAAGGCAACTTTCCTCGGAATTTTTCAGAATATCGCAAGAATTCATTACATCGCAGATATATTCCTACTTTTGCAAGAGGTATAGTCACACAATTCACAAAAAGAAGATACAGGAAATAATTCAACATCTCAAGAAAGTTAATGAAGGGAAAGTAGGGGAATGAATAAATAAGATCTCATTATCTTCCTTGAGAATATTCAAAGTAAACAAAATTAAAGGTTGAATTCTAAAAGTTGCAAAAGTTACATTGCTCGCAAGAAAGAAGAAGGAAAAGAAAGTAAGAATGAAATTCAAGCTTCAACGATGATCTCGCCAGACTCAGGATTTTTACCATTATTGTCAGCATCACCAACATTTTTCTCATTACGAGTTTCTCCTTCTCTGGGAGAACTTTTTTCTTCTTCTTCTGGTTTATCTTCTTCAACATCTTCTTCAACGGGTACATATTCTAAATCCTTGTCCATGGGAAGAGGGATTTCATCATCATCAACTTTTAGAGGAAGAACAGATACATGAGGGAGAGAATGGGATATCAGAATATCGTTCACAAGAACTTCAACACTAAGGTGAACCTTGCGAAGGAAACCTCTTTCACGATTTCTAACCTCTATATTTTTGAAGTACTCGAGATAATCAAGTCTTCTCTCTGCCTTATCGCGAGATTCTATAAGATCAGAAGTGAGAATCCTATTTTCTTTGCGAATTTTATCCAATTTATCAGTAAGATCAGGGATGGTAGAATGAAGACTTCTTTCAGATTCTGCGAGCAACAAAAATGATTAAATATTATTCAGACAAATATCTCGCAAGAAACATAACGTAAAATTTGACAGAAAGATCAACAAATGAGGAAGTCAATTGACTACCTTCTTTTTGAGAGATTAAGTTTTGGATTAATGTAAAGAAACAGTTCTCCCATTGATTCATAGCGTCATCAAATTTATCGCCAACCATACCCTTCAAACGAGATTTCATGTTTTCTTATTTGGAGTGTAGATACGAATTTTCCTTTGCTAATAAAGAATGAGATTTCTTTAATTGGGAGTATTGGTCTTGAAGCTCGTTGGCCTTTAAACTAAGAGTTAATCTACCCTTAATAAGTTTATCCCTATCAGCGGCAGATGATTCAGTTACTTCCTTGAGTTCATCTTTAAGGGAGCGAAGAGATCGCTCTTGATTATCACATATTCTTTGTAGATTACTCAATTGCTGCGAAAAAATCGCCATCAAGCTTGAAAATCTATGTTTCTCTTGGGATAAAGTTCTATTTTCATATGATAAAGATTTTATCGCCAAGTTAGACTTGATTAACAAATATGAGAGACGAGTAACCTCGTTACTTAATAAATTTTGACTTTGCGATAGTTGATTATTCTCATTAGTAAGATTATATATTTGATCGATCGAATATGTGTAGAGATTATCTAATCTATTATACTGGTCCATCCAAGAATCTCTTTCAACACGAGCTTCTTCAGCAATAAATTCAAATTTAAGTCTTTCCATGAAACGAGTCCGATTTGAAACTAATATATGAACCAAGAATTTAAGAAGGAGACTTGAGTACAGAGGATATGAAATCAAAAAAGAAAAACAAAAGGGTAGAGGCAAGAAAATTGTACCTTTCAGCTCGTCATTTTTTCTGCGAAGGTTCTCGCAGTTAAGTAAAGAGTTGCGAAGCATATGGTTCAGAGTATCACATTCAGAAATTTTAACTTGAAGGATTTTTCTTAGAGCTTCAATTTTATTTTCTAAAGATGCTCGTGAATCAGTACTATCAGAGCCAAAATATTTGAGTAAGGTCTCGCAAACTTCATATTGGAGAGAGTCAGTAGAATATTTTCTAGCATCATCTAAAATGTTAGATAAAATTTTAAAAGCAACATCAACTCCTGCTAAGGTTTCATTTGATGGAGGAAGAGATGCAGAGGGTGAAGTAGTAACGAGGAAAAGTTGACGATTTGAGTCATTTGCGATGGTTGTATTATCAGAAGGAGGAGTATTGGGAAAAACAACAGTTGAAGGCAATAAAGGGCTAGAAGGAGTTTCAGTCACAACAATTTCAGGAGCTTGATTTGTCAAAGAATCAAAAGAAATAGAGGTGTTGGCAGCGATATTCTCGCAGATAAAAGAAAGAGGATCCAATCGCGAGGGTGTGGGAGTAACTCTCGCAGATGTTAACGTGGGGATGATGAAATCAGCCTCAAGAGATTTAAATTGACGAGGTCTTTTGGGAGGATTAGCGATGTTCTCGACATTCTGCGAATAATAACTTAGATAAGAAACAGAGGCAACAATATTGTTATTAAGAAATAGGATGTGTTTCTTACCACCTTATCATTCGCAGAACTTCTCTTCTTCTTATCAGTTGGCCTTTTGCGAGCATTAGGGTTTTGAATTGAGGATTGGGTGTTAGGGATAGTTCCACTGAAGAGAAGACATAATACGGGAGTTATGAAGGATCAAATAGACAAGATCGAAGAATATGAGTAAAAATTGAATCAAATAAAGATTATAATAAAAAAACATACCTTGATGACTCCATTAGAAAAGTAGCTGGAGAATATGAAGAAGAAGAAAAGTTGCAGATGGAAGACAAAATAAACAGATGAAGAAGATAGAGAAATAAAAGAAGAAAATTAGTTTTGAAGTCTAACTCTACCTTTTATAGGCAAAAGGGAATGACCTGTTGAGTAGAGACATGTCAGTAAAAAGATGAATTTACAACACGTGTAGGCGGTTAAGCTAAATTAACGGAGCAATGTCGAGAAGAAAATATGGAAAGAAAAGAGGCTGCGAGCACTTTGAAGAATTGAAGATTCTCATATCCTCTCCACTTTGCGAAGAAGACATGAAAAGAGGCAAGATGTAGGACCAGAATATCGCTACAATACTTCTCTGCGAGATTAACAACGCTTCCCAGCGAGCATCACTGCAAGCCTTTTAACAACACTTTGCGAATGTCACAAAAGCAGTCAAAAGAGTGACGTAATAGCTGACGATTGAAGAAAACATGAGAAAAGCATGTTTGTCCCGCAATGGTTACAAAGCTTGCGAGAATGAACATTGTAACTATCGCGGTACAATCGCAGAACAAATCCGAAATAAGAGGAAAACTTAGCTGTCATCCATTATGTAACTACCCTATAAATAGAGACCCAATATATCCAGAAAAGGATAATGTATTTTTGAGAGTTGAGAAAGTCTTGAGGAGAGAGAAACTTCAAGAGAAAAGTTGTATTCTTGAATTCTTACATTTCCTGTAAACATTTCTGAAAATCAAATAATAAAGTGTCGTTCTTAATCTTCAAATTTGAGTTAGTTATTACAAATTCTCAACAAGGGTGTAGTGTAGGATTTCCTGCAACTACATCAATCATCTCACAATTAGATGATATGAGCGACAACGTGCTGGACCGGCAATGCTGCAACTCATTGCGTCTTCCTACATACCCTTCCCTACTCTAAAGGGATCAAGCACATACCATAGTTCATCCGAAGTGACAATCAACTTAATCCAACTCGTTTGCTAGGCCATGGCCAAGCAATAGTGGTAATGGGCTAGTCCGTATATGTCGTTCCGTCAAATACATCCAAGTGATGCATCATCGAGTCCGTGGAATGGCATAGTGATTCCTTAGCATCATATGCTCCATTCGTGAGGCTATACAACTATAAATGAGCCTTATGCATCATTTATACTCTTCCGGCTAAGCTATGAAGCTTACTTGGTACATAGTCCGCATATGCACCATCAACCAACTACCCTTCCCTATATATGTTTATTTGAAATTTTTAGAACTTTGATTAGGGGAGGAAAAATCTTTCATCAACTCCCCGCAATCTTTGCATTTCACTGTTCATCGCAATCCTTGCGTTCCACCGTTCCATTGTTCATCGCAATCTTTGTGTTTCACTGTTCATCGCAATCTTTGTGTTTCATTGTTCATCGCAATCGTTGCGTGCAATGATTACGCTTGCGAAACATTCATTCGGCCAGCCCTCTCTGGTATGCTGCACAATGATTGTGCACCACTCGGCGCAATGATTACGATGTAAGCTGAAGGCCACCACCCAACTGGCCTAATGCATCGTGATGATGCAACATTGTACTTTTGCCAATATTCCTATGCAATGTGCCTTCCTTTGCACTAAATATGGCCCCGGCCAAATGCATCTCACTATGCGAAGGAATATTTGGATGAAGCTTCATCTCAGGCCATGGCGCATCCTTTAGCATGCGCCATGCTAGAAACACGGGGTGTTACATTGACAGTACTCAACCACAAGAATAACAAATAGATCTAGAAGGAACAAGTGCTCCTAGCTAAGCGATGCCCCAAACAGCATAACATTAGAGAGATCATTCTTTAAGTGTTACCAACATTCATTCACAAACCTTAAGTTGCAAAGTTCTCTAATCTACCTTTCATTTTGATCATTATGTGACAAACTAGAGTTCATAATTCCAATTACCCAAATTCAGGCATTTTATGAAGTAGTATTCTAGAGGTATTTCTTAAGTAATATTCTAGCTCTAAACCAAAAAGTTGTTCTATTTTTTCCTCATTTGAATCACAACTTTGAGCAAAATTCCAACAGCTAAAAGATCACTCGTAAAGAAATTTTCAAGCAGACATCCTGATTTGGAAGTCTTTGCAAAATGAAGCTCCACACATCACCGACGCCTAGGGTAACTCTATCACCACTTTGGTTTCCTTGTCATTAACCTCGCTGCTTCCAAGAGAATACAAGGATTCTAATAATTTAAATGCTGATATAAGGGACTTCACCCAACAATCTACTCATAGATTTATCAGATGCTGGAAAGAATCTCGAAGCGTCTCGGCCTACATGAATATAATTTCCTTATTCATCAGCTTTATGAGAATATGTCTTTCCCATATATGAAGTAAAATAAAATTTTAAAAATATAATACTACACACGACGTTGAGAAGAAATGTTTCATATCTACAATAGATGAAAATAAGTCATTTCCTTTTTCTTCCTCTCCAAATAATATACAATAGAGTACATGCAATGTCAACCCGTGTCCCTGAGGACATCAAATACATAAAAAATATTAACATTAACATCAAAGATACACAACAATACAAAATAAGTAGAAGCCTCTTAACACATTTTTAAGACCCATTCCATTTTCACAAAGCATACTGGAGTATATTTCAAAGATAAAGAACACTGATTAATGGATTAGGCATATTAGCATAACAAGCAAAATGCACTGCTGTTTATGGATGCAAATTTTTCTGTTGTTTTTGGTAAATTTGGGTGTGTGGATGAGAAACGAATCTAAACCCTAAACAAATGCACTGCACGGGAGTACTTTTGATTCGAGAGATCAATCTGTACAATTCTGGCCTAAACCAAGAAATGGTAGTTCCAGACTTGCTTTGGTCACAAAGTGAAGGAGATGGGGTTGATCTTAGGGAGGGAAGTGAAGAAGGTGTTGAGATTATTAAGGTGTTGGTTGTTTATTACTTGTATCAGAATGATGAACTGGCTTGCACAATGAAAGCTATCTGTTCTGGGTGTTTTCTAGATAATGATGACAACACTTGTTTTTTTTGTTGTTGTTTGAAAATAGGTGAAGAACCTATTTATACAAGTCATTGAGCGCAACCCTTCATCTCGTAGGAAGTGGAGTGATGGAATAGTGGGGTCGTGCATGGGTGATTGTCACACGATCACTCCTTTGCCCACTTCCCTCATCATCGTTAATCGTCCATGCCTCCTGACACGTTCTTATAATAAGCGCGTTGCACGCCACACACTGTAAACATCCAGACCAATACCATAGAAAATATCCCCCAGCTTGTGACATGTTGGACGTCTCGAATGAGTGGGTCGAGTCGTTGGACCCACCGCAGGAAATAGCATATGGTGCTATTAGATTAAATAAACTAAGTTATTTAAGAAGTTGATATATAATGCATGTAATGCATCGTTTTAAAGCAAGCATCTCAAAACAATCGATATGCATAAAGAATCGTTGTTTTAAAGATTGATCGAGTAAGTCACAGATGAAGTGTCTTAAAACGGCAACACGTTCGACCATCTTCGAGTGATCGTTTGGAGGCCTCATGGGCGAGCCATCATCTGGCCGATCACTCCCTGTGGTAGAGTGGCGGACGGTGATCATTGAAGTGCTTAATTGATCGCCTAATTTTTAATCCAAGCCGTCCAACCAAACTGGCTAATTTGGATGGACGAGATGATTTACGGTACACATTTTCTGTCGTTGATGGAATTTTAGGGTTTTTAGAGGTGCGCAAGCATCCCCCTTGGACTTGATCGAATTCACACATGGGATAATTTTGAGTGAGCCGATTGGGCGTGCGTGAGGACGGCTCACTGATGTGCATGCTTGCCCCTCTTGGTCCCACAAATATTCGATCTTGGCCACTCAGTTTGACCGGTAAAGATGAGTGGTCGTGATCGATTTGCGACATAAACATGTTGCCGCAAGGAGGTTTGAAGGTCTGTGGCATGCCACTGTAGTAGCAGGAAATCCTACACTACACCCCTCATAAGAATTCATAATTATCAACACATATTTTGAAGATTTAGAACAACACTTTTATTAATTGATTCATAGAAGTGTTACAAGTAATGGAAGAAAACAAGAATACAATAATTCTCCAAACTTTCTCTCTCTTAAATGACTTGCTCAACACTCGAAAAATATCTCTCCCTCCCTTACGCCTGTTCAACCCTTTATATAGGGATTTACATAGTGGATAACAACTAATTTGTCCTTTAATTTAGGATCTAACTTGCGATATTCTCGCAAGAGTCATACTATTAATCTTCATAAACATTCAAATCCTCGCACGATCATCATACTCTTCTCATGTTTCTGTTATCGTCATCTGTTGCATCATTCTTCAGATCATCCGTCGACGATCGCAGGGTGTTGTTAATCATATTTTGCAAATGCGTCCTTCTTGCGATATTATGATCCTACATCTTGCCTCTTTTTCCTTGAATATTTCTTAAAGAGTGATTTTAAAGGAAAAATCCATTTTGTTGCTACTTGTTGGAGGAACGAGTGAAAGAACATCGGATTTTAAAAGTACGTACTTGCCTCTGTTCTTTTGCGAAGTTCCAAATTTGTAAATAAGGAATGTCAATTCTTGAATATTGCCTCTGCTCTTGCGAATTTATTACTTAAACTCGTCCACTTTGGAAATGATTCTTGCCGAGAATATAAAGAACATAAGATGTTTTCTTAGTAATCCATGCTTGCCTTTGTTCTTTATCTTCTAAGGGTAGAAACTTTGAGAAAATAAGTTAGTCGTTTCTTCGTTCTTATCTTGCCTCTTCCTCAGGATAGTACAATCTCTTGAAGATGCCTTTAATTCGCGAAATTACCACATTCTGCGAACTTATGAATAATTCTTCTGACACATCTTTGTGATTTTCGCAAGATTTATTACATGTATCTCTGCTTCCATCCAAATGTTGACACGTCATTTTCAACCGCAATTTTTCAACCGTTCGCGTCTATTCTTTGCGTTAATTGCGTTTGTCTTTTCAAGAACTTTTCCTCTCTATAAATATTCTTTCCATTCTTCTATCTTCTTCTTTTTACCTTCTTTTCAATTTCTCTGCAACTTTACTATTCCTCTGTAATTTCCGCTTCTGCTACTGTAATTCTTTATTCTTTTCTTTCTTTCAATCTTCATCCTCATACTTCATATATGCCTCCAGCTGGTCGTAAAAATGAAATTGCTTTCAAAGTAGTTCAAAAGAAACTTCAAAGCAGCGATTTTACTTTATCTTCTATCCCCGGACAAAACCCTAAGTCTGAACTTACTGCCAAATTATTTTCTGATCATCCTTGCAATCAGGGGAAGATCATAGTTTCGCTGGGTCATCTTCTCACTGGCCTTCCCATTCCTTTTTACGACCCTAATCTTCCCTTGTTTTATGAAATACTTTCCCATGAGAAATACTTTCCCTTGTATCAATTAAGTGGGGATTGCATACGTCTAATGCTTGAGTTCTCCAATCGTGGTGCTGGCAAGGGATCTCATTATCCTGATGAGGCTAAAAATCCCAAGTTCAAAGACATTGCGATTATTCCTGTGAACTATACAGTTGAAAACTTCTTTGCGAATTATGAAGTAATTCCCATGAAGAGAGATATCACTTGTTGGGGCGTTCGCTTGATGAAAAAGAATGATGTTGCTGCTGAAAATTTTTTGATGCAAGATATTTACTAGCATCCTGGAAATAATTCATCCCCACGTCACTCTAATGATGATAGGTAGCATATTTTCCCCTTAACCCTAAAAGGTCCGTACGTCTCCGGTACTCATATTCTACCTGCGAACCTCGCAGAATATCATCCTTGGGAATTTAAATGGCCCGAGAAGGATGAATAGGTACATTTCTAAATTTCTCTTGAATTATTATCTTTTATGCTTCTATATAAATTTTTGCTGATTATTCTCATGTTTTTGTGTGTTTGCGAATTTATCAGATTGAGAAACTGAGAGCAAATTATAGAAAGAATGGGAAACTTAGTATTTTATCATCTCTTCGATCAATCATAGATGAGGTAAGAAATCCCCTTTTAAGATCCTTAACAATATATTACTGCCTCTATTTCTTATCTTCATTTGTGTGTATAGGTTATCGCTGAGATAGAAGAGCCTGTTAAAGTTGCGAAGACCAGCAATAAAGGTAAAGGCAAAAGTGTTCCTCGCAAGAAGAAATATGACAAATATTCTCTTAATAAAAAGAAATCTACTGCTCCTCTTTCAAAGAAAATGAAAACTTGTTCTCCCTCTCCTTCAAATTCTTATTCTTGTGAAAATTCTGTTGAGGTCGATGCTAGTGACGAAGATATTTCATCTGCGAAGGAGACTTCTCAGACTGAGTCTTCCATGACTCAATTGTCCAGCATCTTTTCTAGTACTATGTAGGGAATTGGTGATACTCCTCTTACCAATGCTTGCCATTCTATTGCAACTATCTGTGATGCCTCTCTCTTAGAGAACAACGAATCTCTTAGCGGAGTTTCAAGATCTATATCTCCCAATTTCTTACACTCGCTGAATAGCCTGGTAAGTTTTCATATTTGTATTTTTCTTGTCTTTAATTTTCCTTGAATTCATAATTTATTCCTAAAATTCGTTGCATTATCTCGCAGGAAGGGAAAGCTTCTTATGCTATTGTCTCAGATTTAGAGAAAAGGCGTGCAGCTTTTGAAAGAAAAATGCTAATCTTCGCAAGGAAAATGAAGAATTAAATTCTGAATCTGTTAATCTTCGCAAGGAAAATGAAGAATTAAATTCTGAATCTGTTAATCTTCGCAAAGAAAATGAAGAATTAAAATCTAAATCTGTTAATCTTCGCAAGCAGTTGGAATTTGGATATGTTGACCTTCACGAGAAGATCAAGCGATTGGAAACTGAACTCTCTTCTTTGCAGAATAAGGTTGATAGTCTCCAAGCTGCGAACAATCAGCTTTATGGTATGAAATTTTCCTTCCTTATTTTATCCTTATATCCTACTATTTTATCTTATTTGATCAATCACTCTTGTAAACATTTATGGTCTATCTAATGAGGCTACAACTCTTCGTTCTTTTCCCAATTATATGGATGACGATACTCTTCTTTAACATCTGAATAAATCCCTGAATAGTTTTTCTAATGACCAAATTACTCCCATTTCTATATATGAACTTAGATCAAAACTTCGCCTTTTAAAGGTTGAGCATAGATTCAACTTGGGGCTAACCAATAAGTATAAGCGTTTTTTAATTAATTCCAAAGAGGAGATTGCTATGTTAAAAACCAAATACAGTGATCTTATTGATGAAAAAGACCGCATCGCTAAGCAGGGTGCTCAAGCTTTAGCAGACTTCCATAAAACTCTTCTTGATATTCAAATTGAAAGGGATAGACTTATCTGCGAGAATGCAACTCTTGTTGAGAAGGAAAACCAAATTCGCTCCCGTTTTCTCATAGATAATGATGATGAATTTGCTTGGGCTGCGAAAATTTTAGATGATGCCAGAAGTAATCTAGGTGTAAATATTAGTCTTCACGCTGACCATACAGCCTTGACTAAAGATATGCTTTCTAAGAGGGAAGGTTGTTCACTATTATCTCCTACTAGCTTCTTGTCCTTTGTAAATTTTCGCCAAATTACTGATTCATAATTATACATTCGTAGAATCTGAAAAAAGACTTCGTCAGAGAATTAAAGAATTAGAAGTTGAAAAGGGGGATCTCGCAAATAATTCCCCTTCTCATAATGATAAGTGTTCAATATTTAAGAATCAACTGAAGATTACTATTGCCAATTTTAAGAATGATGCCATTTCTTATCGCAATAACACTATCAGGATGGTTTGTAATAATCACATCATTCCTCTCTCTACATATCCTTGTATTGAAGAAAGAGTCCCAGAGAATGTTCCTTCTTTAGTTATTTCAGACAGTGAAGCTGGTGAGGATGAAGAAAAATCTGAAGACGAAAGATCTGATAATGAAAAAGAATCTGGTGAGGAAGAAGATGAATCAACCAAGAAATAATTTTCTTTTATTCCTTAGCCTTTTGTAATACTTGTACATTCATTCTTTGATCTTTTACTCTTGTAATATATCACCGTGAATTTCTCCAATATTTAATATAAGTTCTTTTTTGTTTTACCCTGCATGTGTTTTTAAAATTTTATTTCCTGTAATTTGATTAATCAATGGCTTAAGGGAGGCGATAGAGGGAATCGTTGTGTGTGGAGGCCCATTTTTCGGGGAGATTCAATGGAGACTAGTTACACTTCCTATCAGATATGGAGGCCTTGGGTTATACACGGCTAAGGAAGCATCACAATACGCCTTTCTTGCATCACGTGTGCAATCTTGGGGATTGCAAGATCACATACTCAGGGATAGTGGAGTAGAAGGTATGGACGATAATTTTTATATGGCATTGAAAACCTTACAAGAAAATCTGCCCGACCAAGACTTTAGTAGTTTTACCAATAAAGACACCGCCCCACTTAAAGCACAAAGCAACCATCGAGTGCTCTTTTTGGTAAAGTTGTTAAAGATATGGGTAGGGTTTATGGGTTTTCGGATAGACAAAGCAGTTTTTGAGTGTTCACAAGCAGGCGCATGCAGGATTTTCTTCTCGCTATCCCGATTGACGGCCTTGGACAGAAGATGTCCCCCTTGGAGTATCGGTGCATCCTTAAATACAGGAGTTAATGATCCCCTATACCCTTCCGATTCTCGTTGCCCCTCGCTTGTATTACATGCTGCCTAGACGCATATGGGGGAACATGCTGTTCAATCGTAAGGTGGATCCTGGTTTCAAATATAGACATGATCATGTGAGAGATATCTTATATGATGTATTATGGAGGGCTGGTATTTCGGCAAAGAAAGAGGCGTCGGTCAACTTTTTGACGGATCCTCTTGAAGGCAGATCAACACTCGGCCAAGCAGATGTTCTTATTTTTGGGTGGGCCAACGGAAAACATACGTGTGTTGATCTTCTTGGGGTTTCTCCATTAGTAGGCATCGGGCAAGGCTCTTTCACGCTTGGACAAGCAGCTTTGAAAGATGCCTTGGGTAAGATAACGAAGCATGAAAAGGCTTGTATTGATAATGGACATGCTTTTATTCCCTTTGCCTTTGACACTTTTGGGTATTTAGCTCCGAGGCGGTTGGACTCTAGCGAGAGTTCAAAGAGTCATGCACAGTAATGTCATGACTCCCGATTCTAGAGAGTTTGTGTTTAAGAGGATAGGGTTTGCCATTCAAAAAGGGCTTGCGGCGCAGCTTGTTGCTCGCTTGCCTTCTATGTAATAACTCATGAATCTGTTATTAATCTCTTTATATAATTGAAATAATAATAATTAATCAAAATATAATTGCGTAAATCTATCATATGGAATCAAATAACATCTAATTTATCTTATGCATTCCCATACTTGCCTTTTGTAATGACCCGTCCCTCCACCGATACTATCCCCACTTAGCCACTGCGGTTATCCGGAAGTGTGGGGTTTTCACGGAAATCGCTGCGGTAATCCAACAGAAACTTCCCGGATGGTCACCCATCCCTGGATTACTCCCGCCCGAGCACGCTTAACTGCAGAGTTTTCTGCCAACTCTGGAGCCAATTGTGCTGAAAAGGCCTCAATATAATGTAGATGTTCCTTGTCTCATATGAGAGCAGTATATGGCATAATCCCCCAGCATACTCCCCCACCTGAGCACAACCGAATGACCCCTAGTTGTATCCCAACTAACACCGATATTGTTCTCACTTACCCACTGCGGTTATCCAGAAGTGTGAGATTTTTAACGACACTACTACGAATATCCATAGCAGCTTCCCGAGAGATCACCCATCCCGTGACTACTCCCGGCCGAGCACGCTTAACTGAGAAGTTTTTTTCCCACAACTGAGTCAAGTGAACTCATCAGGCCTCGGTGATAGGAAAGGACAAATCATTACTTATATTCCATTCGGCCAACCACTGCCGAATATCGGGGTATTACAATACCACCACCTTAAATTGGAGCCGTCCTCGGATCCATCATATATTCGCAAGCCCAGATCTCCGACGTACCCTGCCCCTCATGAGAATCACCTGGACCAACCCCGTCCAGCGTACCTTCCCACCCTCGGCAGGTGACCCATTGTCGGCTCTGATACCATTTGTAATTACCCGTCCCTCCACCGATACTATCCCCACTTAGACACTGTGGTCATCCGGCAGTGTGGTGTTTTCACGGGCATCGTTGCGGTAATCCAGAAGAAACTTCCCGGATGGTCACCCATCCCTGGATTACTCCCACCCGAGCACACTTAACTGCAAAGTTTTCTGCCAACTCTGGAGCCAATTGTGCTGTAAAGGCCTCTGTATAATGTAGATGTTCCTTGTCTCATATAAGAGCAGTATCTGGCATAATACCCCATCATACTCCCCCACCCGAGCACAAGCGAATGACCCCTAGTTGTATCCCAACTAACACCGATACTGTTCCCACTTACCCACTGCGGTTATCCAGGAGTGTGAGATTTTAAACGGCACTACTGCGAACATCCAGCAGCAGCTTCCCGAGAGGTCACCCATCCCGTGACTACTCCCGGCCGAGCACGCTTAACTGATAAGTTTTTTTCCCCACAACTCAGTTAAGAGAACTCATCAGGCCTTGGTGATAGGAAATGACAAATCATTACTTATATTCCATTCGGCCAACCACTGCCGAATATCGGGGTATTACACCTTTGTTATTTGAATTCAGATGATTGATTGAGCAAGCTATCTCCGTGTAATAAAATAATTTGAGAAAAATCGCAATTATCTCTGCATAATCTCGCAATCATAAATTGGAAGATTGCATTCATTCTTGTACTCTGATGTGGTCTTATTTTTCCTTCCTAAGTAAAGGTCTTATTTTGCCATCTTTTTCTTTTGCGACAAAATCGCAGGACGTTTCTACATTTTCATGTAGAACCCCATTGATCTTGCCTTAACTTTTTGCTCTTTTGTATTTTTGTTGCTACAATATGACAGTCCTAAATTTTTTTGCGAAATTAAATCCCCATAACATTGTCGTCTTGCGACAAAATCGAAGGACGTCTTTACACTTGCATGAAATGACCCATTGATCTCATCTTATCTTTTCTTTTGTATTATTTCCTCTTCAGGACTATTGCACAAATATGACAAGTCTAAATATTCTTACGAAAATATAGACTCATGAAATTTGCGTCTTAAGACACTTATCCTAATGGAGGGTGCCGCCCTTATCTTCCCCCTGGTTTCCCTTTCAAGGAGACGTACATCGGCTATACAAGACTAGTTCCTCACATCCAGTCTTAACAACAACTAGTTGTTTTCGTAGCCTCTTATCCCTTTTGGCTATATGGCTTATGGTTACGAGACTATACCCTAAGTGGGGTTTTCTTCGGGCCGAGTGTATCATAGCCAAGACTTGCCAAGAATGGTCGAGACGCTTCAAACGCCCCAGGCACTCTTGGCTCACCGTGTACCTCGACGCCTTGGTCATACTCTGCACTCCTTAAGAGAACTCTTATTACCTTAGTTGCCCAACTCAAGTCATATGCTCAAGTTGAGAATCCAAGGTGTCTCTCCTGGATGGGCTTTTATTGACCCCAAATCTCCATGACTCGGGTTCCAGCAGCGGTATAACCTTATCAATGAGTCATGTTACAGATACCCCCTTCTATGACGTACTTTAGGTCTTACATTTGCCTCTTGTGAAATTTTATTCGCGAACTAGAGTGTACGCCATAAAGGTTCGTCCCATTCTGGATCTTAAAGATATTTTGTTGCGAGATTATGCTTTTGCATTTCATTTTTGTTGTAATTTCTCAATCTCATTTTATCATTAAACAATTTTTTATTTTTTTTTTGAAATTCTTGCAACAAGTCAATGATACATCTATTCCCTTCTTCTCAATATTTCTTTCACTTCACAATTTGAATTTTTTACCTTTGTTGTTTTCTACCTCTGCGCTTTCGTTGCTTTTCACTACAGTCTTTTCTTCTGTGACATTTTCATCATTTGTTATTTTCAACTGGCGTTGACTTCGCAACAATCTGTCTTCTCTCAGCTCTACTAAATCAACCATCAATGTCCCACTTCTTTGTCTTTCTTTGATGTTACATTTCCAACTCTCCTTCTTGACAACTCGTTCTTCGCAAGATTTCACATCAATTTCATAGCATTTCTTACCTTCAATCCAATCTCCTTTTATAACTCCAACTCCACTGGCATAGGGAAATTTGATGCATTGATGAAATGTTGATGCTATACCTAAGATCCCATGCAACCAAGGTCGCCCAATCAAAGCATTGTAGGGTGAATCCACATCAACAATACAGAATAGAATCTTGGAAGATATCCCCTATAATGGAATTGTCATTGTGATCTCTCCTTTAGTCTTATTGGCAGTACCATTGAAACCATAAATTTTATAGGTTGAGGGTATTGGATCCTCATCTCTGCCTCTCATAGTCTTATAAGTATGATAGAATAAGATATCCACAGAACTTCCTGTGTCAATTAAGACTCTATTAATTGCCCATGTATCTTCAGCCTCAACATCCTCTTCTTCATCTTCATCCTCTTTTTTCCTTGGGTTTATTTCTAACCTCACCACTAATGGGTTATCATGCATTTCGCCCGACTCTGGTACTTCTTCTGCGGTGAAAGAGATGGTCTGCTTTTTCCATTCTTTTAGTGTCGAAACTTTCGCAATGTTCATAATTTCTATTCCATCAACATCTCTCGCAGATACTATGCTTAAAACAATGTCGTGAAAGTCTTCAATTATTTTGTATGAATGCACAATAGAATTACAAAACAAGTTCTTCGCATTTGCACCAACTTCTATGACAAATGTTTATCCTCCTTTTTATGCATTTACTCTATGAATTTCTGTGGGTGGTGGTAAGGGCTGAGATTGAGGGTGCCCTACTAGAAAATGATTTAATTTTCCCTGGTCTATCATCTTGAGAATAATCCTTTTTATATTTCTATAATTATTTGTTGAATGCCCATGAAAATGATGGTAAGAACAAAATTATTGACTTTGGTTGTTTTGATGTGGTTCTTTTCCCATGTTCCAGGGGGTTGGAATGTTCTCCATTAAAATTATAGCTTCCCAAATTTTTCCACACTAGCATTCAATGGTGGCATCTTGATCTCTTCCCATATCGTCTTTTGACTTCCCGATCCTCTTTGATAATTTTGTCTTTGTCCCCCATAAGTTTCTTGTGGATGATCAAGTCTTTGAATTTTGTTATTTCTACCTCGACTATAAAAATTTCTTTCCCTTTCGAATTCTTCTTGATCTCTACTTCCCATAGCTACCAGCTTTTGTTGATTATCATTCTTATTTTCTTGTTGTACCTGCGAAGTGCTCGCCACTGTGTTTATCAACTTAGGAAATAATCTTTCACTCGCTGTGTTTGAGCTTATATTCGCAATTGGATAAGATTCTACTTAATTCTTCTTTTCTTCAAGAGCAATGTACTCCTCCTGCAATTCTCGCAGATATGTCATTGTAATTGTATTCTTGATTCTGAAAATTTGGATATACAATAGATTGGTTGTGAACATTGCGTTAATGAATGATAAGATGAGGTATCTATCATCCACTCGCCCAACCATTTCACTACACATTGTCTTCCATCTTATGGTTAGATGTGTCAAGGTTTCTCCAATTTTCTGCTTTAATCCGAATACATCTTCTATGCCTGGCCACGAAGAATTGTTGGTTATGTATGCCCCTAAGAATGTATTCTACAAATGGTTGAAAGATGTTATAGTATTTCTGGGTAAGCCTTCGAACCACTTTAGTGCCTCTCATGTTAAGCTTGAAGCGAAATACTTGCACAGCACATCATCATGATTCTCCCATTGTAGCATACATATCACATAAGCTTTAATGTGCTGAATTGCGCAGGTTGTTCCGTCAAAGATACTGGTTAATGCAGGTAAATTGAATTTTGGTGGAATTCCTCCTAATTGTACTTCTTGCGAGAATGGAGTTTTCGCAGCTTCTTATATGGCTTCATCCAATTGTCTCCTGCCTCCTTCTCTTTTGTTATTTAGCATTCCTCTCATTTCTGCAAACTCTCTCAAGATTTTTTCATTTACCCCGGACGTTGATCCCATTGGCCTCTTTACTTCTGCTTCCCTTCTCCTGCGTTCTTGTCTGTTCTGTGTTGCGAGATTTTGATTTTCTTCCCTTTCATTTTCTTCTTGTCTTTCTCTGTGATCTTCTCCTTCACTTCTTTCATGAATTTTCACACCATTATATCTCTCATTTTCTCTTCTGCGATTTTGTTCATTCCTTGTCAATTCTCTCTGTTTCCTTTTAGCTCCTCTTTGTACCCTATCATATTCTTCATTGATGTTACCATTGTTACGGTTTTATTCGCGTCTTCTTTATCGATTGTTGTGATTGTTCTGGTGAATTGCCTCTTGGAACTCTCTTTCCTCCACTTATGCTCTCAACCTTTCCCTTTCGCAAGCTAAACGTGCTTGTTCAGCATAATGTCTCTCAATTTCTTCTTCAATTATCTATTGATTTCATTGAATCTCTCTTCCATGCAATATTCTCCTCCCTTCTTCCTGATTTTCTTCGCCATCTTGGTCATTTTTCTCCTGACGTTTCTCATTCCCACATCCTCTGTTGTTTTGTTCATTTTGATGAGTTTCACCTTGTGGTATGTAACGATCTTCCATCACTTCTCTCCTTTCGCGACGTCCTCCATTTGGATCTTGATATTCTTCTTCAATATTTTCATAGGTGAATTTCTTCTTGCCTCACTTCTAGTTGATCTTGAACTTGACCCCGTTGTACTTCTTGACCTCCTATTTTGTAACCTCATATTCTTCATTCTCAATTCATGATTTTGCCTTGTCAAATTTGCTCGTTCTTCCGCTTCCAACCTCTTCTCTTCGTGTATTCTTTGTCTTAACGCCTTTGTTGCTTCTAATACTCCAACTCTTTCATCTCCATGAATTATTCCTCCAATTCCTTCTTCAGCTCTTTCTTCTTGTCTTTCATTTCTTAGTTGTTGCTCCTCTTCTATTTCTTCCGTTGAATATGATCTCCAAGTATGCACACTCACTCTATCATAATCCAAAGTTCTATTTTGCGCTGGTGTATGTTGAACCGATTGTTGAATTTGATTTTCTCCATAATTTCTTGTATTCATTCTTGATGATTCTCCATTTTCGTTTCTTCTTTCCCCAGCAAGTCTCTTACTCCTTCTAATAGTACTTGGTTGTCTTGAAGCATTTATTCTCCTAGCCATATCTTCAATTTTCAAAGAAATACTGAAGATTGTCTGAAACTTCTCACCAACTATCTCAAATTCTTTCAAATCACAATACTGATTTTCATACTAAAACAAGAAAAATTTGTCCCTGTTTCTAGCGCTAATATGTAGTATCATTAAATCCTACACTACACCCCTCATAAGAATTCATAATTATCATCACATATTTTGAAGATTTAGAACAACACTTTTATTAATTGATTCACAGAAGTGTTATAAGTAATGGAAGAAAACAAGAATACAATAATTCTCCAAACTTTCTCTCTCCTAAATGACTTGCTCAACACTTGAAAAAGATCTCTCCCTCCCTTACGCGTGTTCAACCCTTTATATAGGGATTTACATAGTGGATGACAGCTAATATGTCCTTTAATTTCGGATATGACTCGCGATATTCTCGCAAGAGTCATACTGTTAATATTCGCAAATATTCTAATCCTCGCAGGATCATCACACTCTTCTCATGTTTCTGATATCGTCATCTGTTGCGTCATTCTTCAGATCATCCGGCGACAATCGCAGGGTGTTGTTAATCATATTTCGCAAATGCGTCTTTCTTGCGATATTCTGATCATACATCCACCTTTGGGCGCGTGTTTCAAGGTACCGGTCCCTAGTCTGGATAGGTCATCCGGTCACACGCAAAGGTGGGCCCACGGTGATCACGTTGACATCCTTAGGACCTCTTGAGTCTATATCTACACCCTATATTTAGGTTGGTGAAGATGGATGGTCACGATCGAACTACGACAAATGTGCATTGCCGCAAACCCTAATTAGGGTTTTGAACCGGTCACGCGTACGTGATTTTTTCCAAACGGTTTGGCACACCGTGATCCTCATTTGGAGATACCGATCACGTGGGGCCCATGTTAGGCCGGTGATGAACACATGGGTATCTTCCTGATGGTCCTAAATGCGATCTAAGCCATCCAAATAGGCTGGCTAAGTTGGATGGACTTCCAAAACCCTCGAAAGCATCACGCCACCATGTTTTAAGCAATCGTTCATGGCTCCATGACCATGCCGTGAGCAAGCTAATCAGGTATGGGGAGATTGGTCCCGCCAACATGTGCGTTAGCGCTTCCCTAATCATTCATGAAATGATATTGTGACGACCCAAGTACTAAACATGTTTAGCTAATAGGATTACAAACTAATTTAAAGCATAAATTCTAGACTAACGATCTTAAGATTTTCGGCTACAAAACCTAAGCCCAAAAGCAAGCCCATACACTCTGATATAGTATAAATGAAGATCTCTCATATGATACGAATATAACCATGTGTTGTTTAAAGATAAAGTATACATATATAAAACATAAATAAACATCTTTAATTCGATGAAAAATTTATGCTACGGAAACGAATATCTTCACGTACGCCTTTTCTTCTGAATACTGAAACTGAAGTGGGAACGAATGAGCACATCATCCCAAAATGGGGGCCCAATGAAAACAAATAACTATCAAGTAATCACTAATATGCTTAACAGTTCTAAAGAAGTAGTAATTTAAACATGTCATCGTGCATAATATGCATAAGAGTAATTTCCCCAAATAACTCGATATAATATTTCCTCATCTGGGTCTTAACGACATAAATTAGATTATAAAATAAAAAGTAACACTATTTCACTTTACGCGCTAGATAGCTATTATATGCACTTCCCATGCTATGTACTGCCTCATATGGTCTATAAGACTTAGCAAGGAGCTGTGGGGAAACCACAATCACTCTTCGCGGGCATTTAACTCAAACACACATCAAAACATTCACTCAGAAATCAGCAAGCATCGTAATATATCATTCATGAAAGAATGTTATTCTAATTCCACTTCCTCAGGTATTGCGTACCATAATAAAAATATCCGTGAAAGACCACCACCGGATGAATCTACAAAAGTGAAACTAGAACAACTAAAACATGTCATCCAGACCTCGCCAAACTCACTGGAGAAAGCGAAAGCAGAATAACTCCAGACTCGAATGATAGCGCCATCCATACAGAGTGACCATACAAACCATGATTCAAGAACTACCATCATAAGTCCCGAAGGTTTTGCAATCAAGCATAATATGCAAACGAATGGATTCTCACAAGAAATTGTAAAAGGTAATATTCCCCTATATAACGATATTGCCTCATCTGGGATATAATAAGCATAAAAATAGATATAACATTTGGAGAATCCTCACAATGCATATTACACAACATACCCAATCATTTACACACAAATATGTTCATAACAAGTAATGGCGCATCATGCTCGCGTAATTGGAGAAACTTAATGATTACAAGAAGGTTACAAAGTCCCCACCTGATTTGATGACAAGCCATGCCTACCTCGAGATCCGTGATCCACTGGTTCATCATTTCAATCGATCGTTGTTAATAGAGAGAAACAGTTAATCACACAAGCACTCTAAGAAATTAGCCAAAAGGCTCATACAAGGTTCACAACGAGTTTATCTAATGGTTCTAAACACATTTATAGTTCTACACCTTTTCCTTTTCTACCTTTAGCACTTCTAAGGGTTTACTAATCCAATTGGGTTGATTCTAAAGTCTATTAGATATGTTAAGAATATTTATAACCTTGTAGAAGTAACCAAAGTTCAATTTAGACCACAAGGGTCTTATTCATGTTCATTAAGACAATTAACTCTAAGCCCAAGTCCACTAACAAGCCCATTAACTATGGTCCAGTCCATCCGAGTCAACTAACAATCAATGTCTAAGTTACATGTCAAAGTCAAGTCAAACTAGTCAGGTCAAGGTCTTGATCAGGTCAACTGAGTCAGATCGGGGGTCAATTCCTGGTTACTGAATTAACTCATTCATAAGACTGATTCAAGCAATAACTAAACCGAGTCAGACTGAATATGTTCAGTCATACAGGCCAAAGGCCCAAGCCTGATTCATTACACATGCCACAACTTCTTAATGTGCTAAGATAACACAACACAACAATAATGCATCAATTTAAATTCAAACAACACAATCATTCTAATACTTCATAATTCTAAGTTGAAACTCATCTACCAAACATAAAATCACACTAACTTCAGTGTTATAATCTTCATATCTGCAATATCCATCCATTTAACAACATCAACAAACCAAAACATCCACTTCTGCAATTGTTATCAATACCAAACATAAAATCACACAAACTTCAGTGTCATAATCTTCATATCTGCAATATCCATCCATTTAACAACATCAACAAACCAAAACATCCACTTCTGCAATTGTTATCAATTTAGTTCTTCATATTTTACACCTCAGTTGGAACTACTATCCTCATCATCATCTAAGACCTGTAATTTCACAAATTACCACCACTCATATGAACTGCATCAGTTCAACATAATTAACTGCAGTTAAAATCAACAATCCTCCGCATTGTATCTCAATTCAAACATCTCTAAAATATCTACTATTCATCTAACTCTTTAACCCATTTTCCTCTATTCTGTCAAACCAATCCAAATGAGATCCACCACTTCAACATCCAACATCTCCAGCTCATTCTATTTTGTTCTCCACTGCAAACTCATATACCCAATTTAGGTCTCTCCATTTCCTGAAATATACCAGTTCAACACCATTATCACCTTCACATCTGATATTTAACATCTCACCTTGATCAGCATCACTATCCCTATATCTGCATCACTAACAACATATCAGTAGACACCCACATCTTGTCTCACTGCATCAAATCTGTCACAGCAACCCATTCTTTTACCAATTCCATCCTTTCTCAGAAACTAGAACCAATATCAGTTACACCCTATTACAACCAGAGTCTCAGCTTCATCTCTATTCTTCTCAAATCAGCAGTCTTGTAATTCAAATCCACCAACTAACAACTTTACCTGCAATTTGTAACTGTAATACAATTAACTCAATCAACACAATCCAATCATATGCAACTTCCAACACAACTAGCAGCACCACTCAGTAGAATTAGTCTTCTTGTCACAAAACTATAATTCTAACCCACTAACAGCAAACCCAATTCACCAATTCATCTTCTTTATCTATTGATTCCGATTCAGACACCCTAATTCACATGAACCCTAATTTCTAATTAATTTTAGGGAAGAACAAAAACTCTAGTTTCCTATGATTTCAAAATTAAACTACATAAAACAACTCTATACTTCAATTAAAAAAAAAAATCCACTCTATCCTTAATCAAAACAGAACGATACCATAAAGAAACATCAATCAATTTGAAACCTAAATTACCTGTTTTCGATTCATTATCAAAACCATCTTCTTCATCAAAGATTCACAGAACTATCACCCCTTCTTCATCTATCAAACTATATAATTGATTCCCCAAAGTTTTTTTTTTTGATTTCGCAGCTTTAGAAATTTCTCTTAGAATCGTCAGAGAGAAAACGAAGAAGAATAGAAAATGAGGAAGAAGGAAAGAGGAGAAGAAATAAGAAGAATAAGAGAATTGATTTCTCTTCGACACGTTTGGTGATGATAAGGCCAATGAAAATTACCGAGGCACACACGCTTTGGATAAGGGCAGACAGGTCGGTCTAACTAGGGAATGATAATTTTTCCCTTCACGCTTATCTGATGATAACTTCTTCGTCCGGTATCCGAATGATACGTTTAAGTGGTCTATTTCGCATAAATTTTCGAGACCTATTCAATGATACTAATTTCGTATCTATATCGTTGTTAGATTAATTTATATTAATTATCGTTCGTGTTAAGCTAATCGAGTCATTAGCGGTTAATTCGTCTCTTGATCATCACTAGACCAGTCAAATAGCGTTGACGATCTTGAGGGTCCTTACATTCTCTCCACCTTATATGAATTTTCGTCCACGAAAATTGAATCGATCTACCTACCAATACAAGTACAGATCATACTTATAAACGAGGAAGATCCAATTCATTTCAAATGAGTTCGAAACAAACAGAAATGAAATACAAACCTATATGGCTTTCTATAACTAAATATTTAGAATTTGTAGCTCTAGAGTCAATAGACTAATTTCCATTTCAATTGTTTATTGGTTCTAAGTATATTAAGAAATACTAAATAAGGCTCTAGTGAAGTTTATGGATTAAGAGTTTACTAGGTTACTAGGTTACTAAGCCAAAAAAAATATTTGGTTCTAGGTTCGACAGACTATATCTTATTGTAATAGATTACTGGTTCCAAGTACACCAAACAAAATATTTTATAATATATTTTCTATGTGATTCCTTAATCTATCATTCAAAATTATTATCCTCGTTTATGCTAATTAAGTCACTAACACATAAATAAGTCTAAGTTCTTCACACAAATTTTCTATTTCAATAAATTAATGGCTCTACGTATATGCAAATGTACTAAATGTTCTAACTTTCAGAATCTATCAAATATACTAATCTTACTATTTTTCTAGTATTGGTTTGTTCACTTGTTCTTAATTTTTACTTCATTAAATATACACACAACTAAATAAACAAATCAAACACCCAAATAAATATTTTAATTATTAATAACTTTTAGTGATTAAGATTTATCTCACAACCCAATCCAGTTCTATACTAATATAATACTCTAACTGACACTAGCTATTACCTATCGTTTCCCATGTAAGATCTAATAGTGGGATCTGATACCAAATTGTGACGCCCCAAGTACTAAACCTGTTTAGCTAATAGGATTACAAACTAATTTAAAGCATAAATTCTAGACTAACGATCTTAAGATTTTCGGCTACAAAAGCTAAGCCCAAAAGCAAGCCTATACACTCTGATATAGTATAAATGAAGATCTCTCATATGATACGAATATAACCATGTGTTGTTTACAGAGAAATTATACATATATAAAACAAAAATAAACATCTTCAATTCGATGAAAACTTTATGCTACGGAAACGAATATCTTCACGTGCGCCTTTTCTTCTAAATACTGAAATTGAAGTGCGAAAGAATGAGCACATCATCCCAAAATGGGGGCCCAGTGAAAACAAATAACTATCAAGTAATCACTAATATGCTTAACAGTTCTAAAGAAGTAGTAATCTAAACATGTCATCGTGCATAATATGCATAAGAGTAATTTCCCCAAATACCTCGATATAATATTTCCTCATCTGGGTCTTAACGACATAAATTAGATTACAAAATAAAAAGTAATACTATTTTGCTTTACGCGCTAGATAGTTATTATATGCACTTCCCATGCTATGTACTGAATCATCTGGGCTATAAGACTTAGCAAGGAGCTGTGGGGAAACCACAGTCACCCCTCGCGGGGATTTCACTCAAACACATATCAAAATATTCACTCAGCAAGCATCGTAATATATCATTCATGAATGAATGTTATTCTAATTCCACTTCCTCAGGTATTGCGTACCATAATAAAAATATCCGTGAAAGACCACCACCGGATGAATCTACAAAAGTAAAACTAGAACAACTAAAACATGTCATCCAGACGTCGCCAAACTCTTTGGAGAAAGCGAAAGAAGAATAACTCCAGACTTGGATGATAGCGCCATCCACACAGAGTGACCATACAAACCATGATTCAAGAACTACCATCATAAGTCCCGAAGGTTTTGCAATCAAGTATAATATGCAAACGAATGGATTCTCACAAGAAATTGTAAAAGGTAATATTCCCCTTGTAGGATTAGAATATCGCCACAATAATATTCTTACGAAATTATTAACAACATTTCTGTGAGTTCTTCTACAACACTCTGCGAGCGTCGCAGAATAATTCAAAGAATGACGTAATAGACAACGACAACATAAAATATGAGAAAGATGTGAAGATTTTTTAGTTTGAGAGAATGATCGCGAGAACAAGGCGGGAGCTCGCGAGAACAAAGCAGGAAATGAAGATTTTGTAGTTATAAAAGAGTCTCGCGAGCACGATAACAGAGCCTGCGAGGAGCATAGCAGAGGTCCTAAAATATGGGAAATATGAGTTGAATGTGAGCTGTCATCCACCATGAAGATACCTATATAAAGAGCAGAGAAAGAGATTGAAAGGTGGGACATAATTTTAGGAGAGAAAGATATATTTTTGCAGAGATATTTTTAGAGAGAGAAAATGTATTTTCCTATTATCATCTTCTTCTCCAAAATTAGATTTAGAACTCCATTAATGGAGATTATCAATATAAATCAAATGTAAACTTAAACAATCATAGTGAGGAATCATGGATGTAGATCAAAAATTGATCGAACCATGTAAAAAATCTTGGTGTTTGTTTTTAATTTTAGCAATTTTACTACCATTTTTACATGTAGATCTAGAAATTAATATCAAGATATGATAAGGGGTGTGTTGTAGGATTTCCTGCAACTACATTTTGGCACTAGAAACACTACCTGCTTGTTGGATTGAAGAAGATAAAGAGAAATTAACAATTGTTAATGATGAATTCGATTGAATTTATGAGATATATGGGAAAATATGGAAATTTTGGGAAAAGAACGATGAAGAACAGGCAACACAATTTTAAGAGAGATGTATATAGAAAAAAAAAACAGAAATATTACGAAGAAGGAGAAGATTCGAAGAAATCTTTATAGGAATGAAATGAAACGACATCAATTAACTGTTCAAATAGGAAAAATTCTTTCTTATCTCTTTAATTATATGTTCATAATATAGATCTGGAAGATTTTGAATTTTAAACTATTAATCTCTGTTTTTCACAAAAATTGCTATTTAGTTGATACTTTGAATTCAAAAGAGTTTTGATCATAAATTTACATCCATAAACCTTGAATTTAATCATAATTTTGATCGTATAAACAACTAATGTAAACATGATTTTTGTGATTGAAGTCAAAGATGAAGGAATTAAAGGATCCAGTGAAATTTCTCTTTGGCGATATGATACATCCACCAACTTATCAATGTACAACATCAGCGAATAAATGGATTAAACCAACACCAACAATTTTACAGAAAATTTAGATTCCAACGGAGGAGAAAGCACAAAGGACAAAGGCAGCACAGTGGAAAAAGGAAGAAGACTAATGATTTATTCGCCAAGTACTTCATCAACAATTGCGAAGAAATCAAATGAAGTTACACCAACAAATAATTCTACAGGACAAAATCTCTTCTCTTTTCTAATTTCATATTCAAAAAATTAGATGACCAGCATAGATGGCCAGCAGCGGAATGACAAGCCTGAGAGTTAAGGAGAAACTAGCATAGATGGCCAGCATCGAAGAGAAGAGAATATGATGTTTCTGCCATTACATTTTTCTGAAGTGCCCGCAGCAAGTAATGAACCCTTAATTTTCTGCGATGGAGCAGTGTTATTCAAAGAGAAAATACCGAAGACGAATGGAGATAAAAAGATATCCAATCCAGCGAGATGCAGCTGCGAGCAATGGTGGCAGTGGCTTGAGCATGGTGGAGTTCAGTTTGTGCTTGAATTTAGCTATGAAGTTGAATGGAAAAATGCAATGGAGAAATACATGGGAGTTTGCAGCGAAGTGATCGCAACAAACCAAGAATTCTCAATTGAAAAACATAGAGCATTTTTCAACAAAATACACAGCATTTTTCAGCCAAGACTAGTAGATAGTGGACATGATTAACTGTCTCGCTAGAACAAATCATTATATGAAAATATGAAAATATATGAATATATATATAGCGATGTCTTGCTAATATAAATCATATATATGTGTTATATTAATATATAATGTTTATCTATTAGTAGTCCACTATCCAATAGAATATATATCATAAATATATATATTTAATGACTTAAATACAAACAGCTAAATTTTCTGGATCATTATATAAACAACTAATTTTTCATCCATGATTAACTTCTCGCAGGTCTAACTCGCCAGCAGGAAACTGGCGAACTTATAGAAGTTGTACATTCATTTTCACAATTAATAGAAGATGTACATTCATTTTCACATTATGACGAAGCACCGTAGGAAACTGGCGATCTTATAGCCACAAAGCTCACTTTGGAGACCATCGCCAGTCCAACTTGGAGACCGTCACCAAGAGTACAACATCACTTCAGATGAATCAACCAAAGGTATATCTCGTCAGTGGCACACATTACCAGTCCGCAAGACAAGTTATATCCCCACTACAGCACCAAATGGACATCAGCACGTCTGCAACACCAACTGATCAGTGGGATGAATCTCAGGCTCCCGCAAAAGTAGAAATCAATGAAAAATAAAACAAAGAGGAATAAGTTTTAAGAAGATCCAGCGATGACAAAAGATGCAACAACGAATATCAAAATGATCGACATATGCTATTGTTGCGACATTATGAAATAAATGTCCTGCGAAGAATTTCTGCAAAGAGGAAAGTTTCCTTTAATTAATACTTAGTGTTGTGCATAATAATTAAGTCCAGCAAAGGCAAGCTACATCTTAGAAGATGATGGGAAGAGATTATCCAGCGAATTAAGAAAAGCTGCTAGTTTTGGTCATAAGGAATAACGACAATGGTGCCAAGAAAGCATCAAACATGAATGGAAAAGAAACCCAACCAACTTAAAGTGAAGCTACGGATGTTAGAACCACATCAGTGTTCGTAGATGAATCATTAAGATAAAGGACAAACTCTCTACGAAAAAGACAAACTAATGAATATTCATTAAGATGAATCTATGGTGACAGCACAATGGAAACTAATTATTGCATGCAAAGACAAAGAGCGGAATTCTAATGAATCAAAGTTAAGAAGATGCGCACCAACCAAAACAAAAGAAGTGATGCTACAAATTAAAATTTTAAGAAAAAGACGTGCAGAGAAAAAAATGAAAACGTATATAGAAAAGAGAAAGATGTTTACCTCGCAAACGATTTCTTCTTCCAAAATAGCAGCGTGAAGAAGAGATAAGCAATATTCAATCCCAGTTCGTCCAAGCCTACTAAAGCAAACCAAGCTATTTCACGCAGGATAAAGTACACCAAGCTATTTCACGCAAGGAATTGGCTAGCGAGAAAATGAAGTCTAGTTTCGGCACGGTACATCTACTTTACACGAGAGGATTATTTCATTACTTCGCCAAATTGGTCAGAGGCAGGAATTTGGTATTTCATTACTTCGCCAGATCTTTGATTATTTCGCAAGCAAGCAATTCTAGAAGCAAGAAGCAAATACTAGCAGAGAATACAAATGAGGATTATTTCGCAAGTTAATTTCGCAGGAAAGGGTTAGAACAATTAGTCAAGAGTTCCTTCCCGTATCGCAAGCAAATCATATACTTCGCAAGAGACAACAACAAGCCGCAAAATCTAAGTACCACTTCCTTGAATATTTTACTTACAGAAAATGATTTTTTTTTTATTTATTTTACAAAAAGCGATACTATCGCAAGATCTCAAAGAACATTTCTAAGATTTCTAATATTTTCAAAAAAAAAAAAAATTGATTTAATTTATTAGAAGTGATACAATCGCAAGAATTCAAAGAAGATTTCTAAAATTTCAAAGATTTTTGATTTAATTCACCAAAAAGCGATACAATCGCAAGATTTCAAAAGATTTCAAAATATTTAAAGATCTCAAAAAATTTCAACATTTCACAGATTTCAGAAAGTGAAATTATCGCTAAGATTTCAAAAAAAATTGATTTACAAAGAGCGATACAATCGCAAGATCTCAAAGATTTTACAACTACAAAGATTTCAAAATTAAATGATATTAGAATTTCTCTTGAATATTTACTTTGCTTAAATAATATGATATTGTGACAGAAATGAAAGAAGAAATGGAAAAATTGACATAAATGAAAGAATGAAGAAACGCGAGAATATCGCGAGAAACGCAAATAAAATTTCGCAGAGACATAAGAATGGGACGAACCTTTATGGCGTACACCCTTGTTCGCGAATACAATTTCGCAAGAGGCAAATGTAAGACCTAATAGTACGTCATATAAGGGGGTATCTCTTTGCATGACTCAGGGGTAAGGTTATACCGCTGATGGATCCTGAGTCATGAATATGTTGGGGTTAAAGAAAACCTATCCAGGAGAGGTACCTTGGATTTCCAACTATATAAGGTTATACCCTGGTTGGACGCCCGAGGGTCTCTTCTAAGAGGTGCAGAGTATGACCAAGGCGCCTTGGTACACGGTTGAGCCAAGAGTGCCCGGGATGGACGAACCTACCCTGTCCATTCTTGGCAAGTCTTGGCTATGATGCACTTGGCCTGAAGAAAACCCCACTTAGGGTGCAGTCTTTTAACTATAATCCATATAGGCATAAAGGACAAGAGGCTGCGAAAATAACTGGTTGTTGGTAAATCCGGATGGGAGGAGCTAGTCTTGTATGGCCGATGTTCCCTCCTTGAAGGGGCAACCAGGGTGAAGATAAGGGTGGCACCCTCCATTAGGGAGCTGATAAGTGTCTAAAGACGGCAATGTCATGGGGCTTTATGATCGCAAGAACATTTAGGCCTATCATATTGTCGCGTGAAAAAAATTATACAAAGGCAACAAGCAATAAGAGAAAAAGTTAAGATGAGATCAATGGGTTTTTACATGAAAGTGTAAAGACGTCCTGCGATGAAATCGCAAGACGGCAATGTCATAAGGCTTTGTCCTCGCAAGGGAACTTAGACTTGTCATATTGTCGCAGAGAAATATACAAAAAATGGATAAGACAAAATCAAAGGGTTTTTACATGAAAATGTAGAGATATTCTGCGATTTTGTCGCAGACACAAAAAATTGGCAAAATAAGACCTTTAATTAGGAAGGCACAATAAGACCAATAGAATAATCTCAAACTTAACTATTTTCTTTTAAGAATGCAGGAAAGATTTGTTCATCGCAAGAGAGATAGCAAGTACTATTTAGAATCTCTCAGAAATATTATTCATAATTTCTCAGTAGTATTATTCAGAGTCTCTCAAGAGGATCTACAATCTCGTGGCACTATTCATCAGCCCACAACACTATTTGAGGCACTATTCACATCACTATTTCAGGAGCACTATTCATAATTTCGCAAGGTTATTCAGAAACTCGCAAACACATTCAGAAACTCGCAGACACATTTAGAATCTTGCAGACACATTCAGAAACTTGCAAACTCAATCAGCACCTCGCAGACTCTTCCAGAACTTCGCAGGAAATGTGATTATTTCGCAGAATATGATTATTTTATCGCATGAGGCAGAGGCAGAGGCAAGATAAGAATAAAGAAACAATTCGTTCATTTAACATTTTCTCAAGGATTCTACCTTCATAGATAAAGAACAGAGGCAACTATGGATTACCAAGAAAACAATTTATATTCTTTATCTACTCGGCAAGAATCATTTCCAAAATGGACAAGAATTCTCACCAAAAATGAAGTAATAATTTCACATGAACAGAGGAAATACTTATAACTTTCATTCAAGGACAGATACTTCTTATATTTTGAGGATTGAGTACTTCTTATTTTTCTTCTAGGATACTTCATACTTCGCATACTTCAAGTAATAATACTTCTTATTTACTTAGCCAAGAAATGGAACTACTACAACAATTGATTTTTCCTTAAAGATCGCTCTTCAAGCAATATTCAAGGAAAAAGAGGCAAGATGTAGGATCAGAATATCGCCACAATAATATTCTTACGAAATTATTAACAACATTTCTATGAAATCTTCAACAACACTCTGCGAGCGTCGCAGAATAATTCAAAGAATGACGTAATAGACAACGACAGTATAAAACATGAGAAAGATGTGAATATTTTGTAGTTGGAGAGAATGCAAGCGAGAACAAGGCGGGAGCTCGCGAGAACAAAGCAGGAAATGAAGATTTTGTGGTTATAAAAGAGTCTCGCGAGCAAGATAGCAGAGCCTGCGAGGAGCATAGCAGAGGTCCTAAAATATGGGAAATATGAGTTGAATGTGAGTTGTCATCCACCGTGAAGATACCTATAATTTTAGGAGAGAGAGAGATTTTTGCAGAGAGATTTTTAGAGAGAGAAAATGTATTTTCCTATTATCATCTTCTTCTCCAAAATTAGATTTAGAACTCCACTAATGGAGATTATCAATATAAATCAAATGTAAACTTAAACAATCATAGTGAAGAATCATGGATGTAGATCAAAATTGATCGAACCATGTAAAAAATCTTGGTGTCCTTTTTTAATTTTAGTAATTTTACTACCATTTTTACATGTAGATCTAGAAATTAATATCAAGATATGATAAAGGGTGTGTTGTATGATTTCCTGCAACTACGCCCCTATATAACGATATTGCCTCATCTTGGCTATAATAAGCATAAAAATAGATATAACATTTGGAGAATCCTCACAATGCATATTACACAACATACCCAATCATTTACACACAAATATGTTCATAAGAAGTAATGGCGCATCATGCTCGCGTAATTGGAGAAACTTAATGATTACAAGAAGGTTACAAACTTCCCACCTAATTTTATGACAAGCCATGCCTACCTCGAGATCCACGATCCACTGGTTCATCCTTTCAATCGATCGTTGTTAATAGAGAGAAACAGTTAATCACACAAGCACTCTAAGAAATTATCCAAAAGGCTCATACAAGGTTCACAACGAGTTTATCTAATGGTTCTAAACACATTTATAGTTCTACACCTTTTCCTTTTCTACCTTTAGCACTTCTAAGGGTTTACTAATCCAATTGGGTTGATTCTAAAGTCCATTAGATATGTTAAGAATATTTATAACCTTGTAGAAGTAACCAAAGTTCAATTTAGACCACAAGGGTCTTATTCATGTTCATTAAGACAATTAACTCGAAGCCCAAGTCCACTAACAATCCCATTAACTGTGGTCCAGTCCATCCGAGTCAACTAACAGTCAACATCTAAATTACATGTCAAAGTCAAGTCAAACTAGTCAGGTCAAGGTCCTGGTCAGGTCAACTGAGTCAGATCGGGGGTCAATTCCTGGTAACTGAATTAACTCAGTCAGAAGACTGATTCAAGCAATAACTAAACCGAGTCAGACTAAATATGTTCAGTCATACAGGCCAAAGGCTCAAGCCTGATTCATTACACATGCCACAACTTCTTAATGTGCTAAGATAACACAACATAACAATAATGCATCAATTTAAGTTCAAACAACACAATCATTCAAATACTTCATAATTCTAAGTTGCAACTCATCTACCAAACATACAATCACACTAACTTCAGTGTCATAATCTTCATATCTGCAATTTCCATCCATTTAACAACATCAACAAACCAAAACATCCACTTCTGCAATTGTTATCAATTTAGTTCTTCATATTTTACACCTCAGTTGGAACTACTATCCTCATCATCATCTAAGACCTGTAATTTCACAAATTACCTCCACTTATATGAACTGCATCAGTTCAACATCATTAACTGCAGTTAAAATCAACAATCCTCCGCATTGAATCTCAATTCAAACATCTCTAAAATATCTACTATTCATCTAACTCTTTAACCCATTTTCCTCTATTCTGTCAAACCAATCCAATTGAGATCCACCACTTCAACATCCAACATCTCCAACTCATTCTATTTTGTTCTCCACTGCAAACTCATATACCCAATTCAGGTCTCTCCATTTCCTGAAATGTACCAGTTCAACACCATTATCACCTTCACATCTGATATTTAACATCTCACCTTGATCAGCATCAATATCCCTATATCTGCATCACTAACAACACATTAGTAGACACCCATATCTTGTCTCACTGCATCGAATCTGTCACAGCAACCCATTCTTTTACCAATTCCATCCTTTCTCAGAAACCACAAACAATATCAGTAACACCCTATTACAACCAGAGTCTCAGCTTCATCTCTATTCTTCTCAAATCAGCAGTCTTGTAATTCAAATCCAACAACTAATAACTTTACCTTCAATTTGTAACTGTAATACAGTTAACTCAATCAACACAATCTAATCATATGCAACTTCCAACACAACTAGCAGCACCACTTAGTAGAATTAGTCTTCTTATCACAAAACTATAATTCTAACCCACTAACAGCAAACCCAATTCACCAATTCATCTTCTTTATCTATTGATTCCGATTCAGACACCCTAATTCACATGAACCCTAATTTCCAATTAATTTTAGGGAAGAACAGAAACCCTAGTTTCCTATGATTTCAAAATTAAACTACATAAAACAGCTCTATACTTCAATTAACAAAAAAAAAACCACTCTATCCTTAATCAAAACAGAACGATTCCATAAAGAAACATCAATGAATTTGAAACCTAAATTACTTGTTTTCGATTCATTATCAAAACCATCTTCTTCATCAAAGATTCACAGAACTATCACCCCTTCTTCATCTATCAAACTAGATAATTGATTCCCCTAAGTTTTTTTTATTTTATTTCGCAGCTTTAGAAATTTCTCTTAGAATCGTCAGAGAGAAAACGAAGAAGAATAGAAAATGAAGAAGAAGGAAAGAGGAGAAGAAATAAGAAGAATAAGAGAATTGATTTCTCTTCGACACGTTTGGTGATGATAAGGCCAACGAAAATTACTGAGGCACACACGCTTTGGATAAGGGAAGCCATGTCGGTCTAACTAGGGAATGATGATTTTTCCCTTCACGCTTATCTGATGATAACTTCTTCGTTCGGTATTCGAATGATACGTTTAAGTGGTCTATTTTTGCATAACTTTTCGAGACCTATTCAATGATATTAATTTCATATCTAGATCGTTGTTAGATTAATTTCTATTAATTATCGTTAGTGTTAAGCTAATCGAGTCATTAGCGGTTAATTCGTCTCTTGATCATCACTAGACCAGTCAAATAGCGTTGACGAGCTTGAGGGTCCTTACAGATATAATCTGTCTAACCAGGATGACGAAGTTGGACGATCGTGATCGTTTTAAGACTGCCTTGAGCGGTCTATGTTCGATATATTCTCCATGAAATAGCACGGCCACCCTACTTAGGTTTGGCGTTTGACGGTGCTAGGAGATGTTCGTGTGATGCCCGACCGGCTAGGGCATAAGTGGGCCCGTCGGTGGTCATCATGATAATCTCCTATTCTTGCCAGGGTTTGTCTAGGCTTGTTAAATTGTGCGGCCAACTTGTGTGGCCACGAACGTTTCTGAGACTGATATGGACAATCTAGATTTCCCTTAAGGAAATTATGGATGCTCGATCGGGCTAACCAAAGCGCGTCGATGCGAGACTCTCTTTGTCAGAGAGTGATATAGATTGTGTGGGTACTTCGTGCATGTCTCAATATTAGCAAGGAGATTCATGCTACTCCGCTGAGAGTGAACACTCAGTCGTCATATCATGCAAATAATGAGAGTTCGACTGAGAACACAACACGGAAAATACTAGGCGAATCATGCATTAATTATTAATGCTAGTAAAATTCACAGAATATTTGGGATTGATGTTGCACGCATCATTCTAGGTGAATTTTGTGTATTTATTGAATTGCTTCAAATAAATAAAGTGAAGAGGTTTTCTGCACTTATCACTTATCAAACGGCTTTACCCTTTGTAGGATGTCAGTGCATTAAATTTGGTTTTACAATTTTATCCCTGAACTAAAATCCACAATATTAAGTTCCCTGCCTATCACGTAATGGTTGCACTATTGCAGGGTAGGCATTAGATGGTGACAATAAAAATAAAATCATAGGAAAGGTTTCAGTGCGTGTTACCAGGATATAATCTAGCTCGTCTCTTTGGGCGAGGTGCGTTTCTTCTTATTGCACGGCTGCCTTCAAATATTCTGATTGATAAGCATCCAATGATTTCTATCCCGCATCTGTAGCCTTTATAGACGGAAAGTGAAGACTCCTTTTCTTCCTGGGACCTTATTATCTTGTGAAATATAAAGAAGGCGCTAAGACTTTTCCTCCCATCGCAAAACTGTTTTCTTCTCTATTCCAGGTATTGCCCCATGTTTATTACACAACTTGATCTTCTGATTGATGATGATTTTTCTTTTTTATTGACATAATTATAACTCCTTCTTGCAGTATACCATGGAGGCCACCGGTGATGACTACTATGTTACCTCTCCAAAAAGAAGTTTTGTAGTCAACAAACCCGAGACTGATGCGTTCGAGGAAGTGATAGATAAAATTGATCTTCCGCTTCGCGAGGATGGTCGTGCTATACATGGATTATCTATTCTGCATTTGTGCATTGCCCGAGAATGTATTCAAACTCTTTTGGCTTCAATTGACATGGAGGAAAAACGGAGGCGTGATAAAGTGTCACAACCACAGGTAAGCGCAAAAGCTGAGAGGTTTGTTGCACGGCTGAAAATGCGAAGGGTTGATCATAAACAACCTCAGAATAGAAATAAGTGTGATTATACGATCCATGATGGTGTGATAATCCTCGATCCTGATACGGACGAGCCCGAGCCTCCAAAGGTTGTCAGCACGATCTCCAACGCCGTAGTGGTCTTTGAGGATGATATGAAAGTCATTCCATCCCTAGTTAGTAATTCGGCGAATTATTCGCGAATAGTTCGCGAACGAATCCGAATCGTCCGAATTCGAATCATACTGCCGAATACTTCAAACACCGTCCCTGGTACGCGTACTATATGGGGATCCCGAATCATGCGCGAATAATTCGTGGTGCATTAAAGTTCGGCGAACTGATTCGCCTTGGTTTACTAAGCCCAACTCCGATTCCTTAGTTTATCATAACTGGGCCAGAGCTAACTCGAGACCAACTGTCCATTTCCATCCCCTTAAATGTAGTTTTCTTCCCTTATCATAAGCTGAGGCTAACGAGCCCAACTGTCCATTTCCATCCCCTTAAATGTAGTTTTCACAAAAATTTGAGATGGGAATCGAACTTAGGATGCCTAGATCGCTTGAACAATCTCTGAGCCACTGGACCAACAACTTGTTAGTGATATAGCCAAATGATATTTAGTATATATTGCATTTTTAGCACAAACTACACATCCCAACCTATAAAATTCTAAAATTTTATTATTTAATAAAGCTGAATTTTGAATACCGAACTCACATTCCTATAACGAATTATACACGTACGTATCCGTACCGAACTACTCTCCGAATAACTAACCGTTGACTGGCTTTTTGACCGAATCCGACCTATCTGAATCCGAATAATTCCCGTACGTATGCCATCCCGAACTACTCCCCGTACCACGAATTGCTAACTAGGATTCCAGCTGAGGATGTTGAAGTGGAGAATATTGTTGATGTTGCAGAAATATCCGAAAGGGAAATTGAGGCAGACCCAAAGGAGGAAGTAGTGGCCTATCACGAAGGCGTTGAAGCATGCTCTGGCGGTGGTGAAGGTGCGGTTGATCCTCTTGATGACTAGATCTCCATGTTTCCTTTTCTTCTTCTTCTTCTTTTTTTTTTTTTTTTTTTTTTAAATTGTGAACACTTTCTCCTCATACTCGGTGGCGGCTGAGTTTAAGGTCTTCCTATTTTGCTTGCTTGTTTGAACAAGGGTTTCATATTGTTTTTGAGATAAATCTTACAATATGGTTATATCCGAATTTTTTGTATGTGCCCCTGACATGAGATCCTCCTGATTTTGTTAGAGTAGACTGTTCAAAGTGCTTTCCCTTTTTCTATGCACATATTCTATTCCCCCTACGTTTTTCGAAAGATATGAAATGTTTTCTTTTTAGGGTTCTCTGGTTTAATCTGGTGGGTAATGATGATGACCCAGGCTTGACTCATAATTTTATGTCATGCCCAGGGGGTAAAGAAATTTCTAAAAGAAAAATAATAATTTGATTAATTGAGAAATTGGAACCCTAATAATTATGAATTCAAGTAGTGCAATCATTTTGGATGAATTACAAACATTGCATGAAAAGGGAAATTGTTGGAGGAACCATTACGGAGAACGCTGGAGAAAAAGGGTAGCACAACGTTTAAGCCATCGTGAGTGGATCGTTACGCCCTCAAGTTTGTCAACGTTGATGATCTTACAATAGCCGCCTAGGATGACATCTTCCACCAGGTACGGTTCATCCTCCTTTGCTGTTGGCAAATCAAGTTGAACGGTCATCTTCACTTCTACGTTTCCAACTTGAAACGTGGTCACCTTCACTACCATATCTCTAATTCTAAATAGGTTTGGACTTGGTAAAACTCCTTGATTCTGTGATGTGTTTCCTTTGATTGAAACAACCTCTAAGTTTTTGGCAAAACACTTGAAAGGACCGGCATCCCGTTCACACCTCTTAGTGGTGGTTAGGTTGTTGATTGAAACAAGTCCCAGAGCCTTAACAGGGATATGAGTGATTGTTTGCAAAAAGGGTTGTTCAATGAGACTTACTTGGGCTCGAAACCTTTTAAGGTATGTTGTCGGGATTTCTCCAGGAAGTTGTGTCACATTTTAAAGTTGTTGATACGACAATAGGTAATCTTCGGGATTGGATGGCTTGTTGGAGATTCTTTCAGGTATTGAAATCGGTAAATGGCATGCTCTTAGCTTCGCTTTGTTGTCGTGTATCCACAAGAGTCCCAGAATCATATCATAATTCGGATACTCCTTGATTACGTAAAATTTAGCATGTGTCAGAGCATCACCCACCTTAACTTCGAGATCAACGTACCCATAGGCGTCCATGAACTCCCCTTCTAAATTTTTGATTAAGGTTGGGCTGGAAATAACTTCCTGTTTAGAAATCTTTGCGGCTTTCAAAGTCTTGACAGTAATGATGTTGAATTCAGAGGCTGCATCAATCAATATGCTATCGAACTCGACATCCTTCAAACAAGTGATGGTCAAGAGTCCCTAGTTCCCCTGGCCGGTTGCATCGTCCAAGAAAGATTGAGGTTCCGGAAGTGTTTCCATTTCTGGATACAAACGCCTGCCCGACACAATACTATTGAGGGTTGCAAATATATCTTGACGTTGTGCCTTGGAGAAATATAAGATTTCACATAAATGCTTCATCATACGTTGTACAGTCTTTTGAAAAGAATCCTCGGAAATCATGCAGCTCCTAATAGGAAGAGGATCTCTATGAACATATTCGTTTCCTAATTGGAGCTCCCATGCTTCTACCTTTTCTCTGAAAATGCGCTTTAATTTGTTGCAATCGATGGTTAGGTGATGGACGAACCTATGGTAACGGCAGTACCTAGGATTCACCATTTCTTCCCCAGTCGGCGGACATCTGAGAGGAGGTAGCTTGATCGCGTTGTCTTGAATCCATGCTTCCAAGAGATCTATGACTTCATTCATGTGAAAGGGGAAGTATGGGACCGCATTTCCAGTTTCTTTCCAAGGAATTTTATTCGCGCTCTTTTGGGACAGAGTTGTCTGCGCTGGTGCTTCGCGTTTGGGTTGTTGTTGTGCTGCCGGATCTTTCCATTTTCCTCATTCTCCCACCACACTCACAGAAGGACCGGTGTTATATTGCTTGTTAATGAGATGCCTGCTTCCCCGACTCTCACGTGCATATTCGTTTCGAATAATTCTGGTTATTTCCAACAATGCTGGGGTCGTTATGGCTGAATGCATAGCGGATTCATGGAGCTTAGAAAATGTTTGAAAACCCAGATTCTCCAACAAATCACGGTATATGGGCACAATTCCGTTAATACATGACTCCACCAACTGGCATTCGGTGACATTCGGATCATGACAATCCAACGCTTGAATCCTGAATCTCTTAACGAAGTCATTTGGATGCTCATTATTTCGTTGAAACATTATTCCTAAGTCCTAAAAGGTGATCTGCTCAGACACGAAGAAATACTTTATGTAGAAGGAACTGACCATATCACTCCAATTGGATATGCTATTGGGTGCGATGTTGTTGTACCAGGTGTACACTCTTCCAGTATGTGACTTTGAGAACTCTTTTAGGCGGAGAACATGATTATATTCGTGTTCCTCTAAAGATTCCAAAAATCGGGAGATGTGTTCACGAGCGTTACCAGTACCATCATAAAGGGGAAACTAAGGAGAGGTATATCCTCTTGGAAGGGAAATTCGTTGTACATCCTGAGGGTATGGTGGTTGATGCTGGTGCATGTCCATTGGATTTCCTTTGCCCCGGTTTTGTAGGAGTAGCTTCAGGTCCTCACGCGTAATGAAGTTGGATGGATGGTCCCTTTCCCTTGGGCGTTCAGGAACAACACGAGATTCTTTATCCATGTAGGCATGTGCCGTTGAAGTGCCTGCTACGGGTGTATTGAACGCGTTCCTTGTTGGCTCTAGGGGATGTCGTGACTCTTACAGCAATCGTTCGGTTAAAGTTTTAAGAAAATTAAGTACCTCCTTATGAGTTGCAGCCATATCCGTTTGGGCTTTAGCAAGAACTTCATGCCTTTTCATATAATCCACAATGGTAATTGGGGGTTGTCCGCCTCTTGTTCCACTAGCCCCTCGTCCTGACAGGGGAGTGGCAATTTCCCTGGTGACGATTGGAGGCGTTACACTTGAAGAAAAGACGGGATTTGTGGCTGCTCTGGTGATGGTGATGGGAGGTGTCACACCTACTGGAATATATCCTGCTCCGTTGGTGTTGGGGGTAGAGGTGGCGGATCCACGAAATGTATTGACCACATTCTGCACAGCAGTTACACTAACAGAAATGTCGACACAGAGAGCATTGCCAGTGCTAGTTCCATCGAAATTAATTGTTGATCATGACCTAAGCTCTACCATCTTGAAATCGGTATTGAAAAATGAAATTGGAAATTGAATAAATTGACTTCACAACCGAGAGATTAATCTCCCACTGTGGTCGCCAGTTGTTTATGGGTGAAAATTGTTTATGATGTTTTTGGTAAATTTGGGTGTGTGTGGATGAGAAACGAATCTAAACCCTAAACAAATGTGAAAAGGCGAGGGTACCCCAAATATACCTCAAGCTATAACTTTTCCTTCCTATAAGTCATTTCTCCGAAAGTGATTGTCTATATACTGAGTCGAGACAATATAACAAATAGGTTCACACTTTGTGTGCTCATCTATGGATACGAGATCGAGACAATACAACTACAAAGTGTGTTTACTTGATACAAAGGTTCGGACTTAACCAAACTCAATAGGATTCACGTATCAAGTAAATAGGAATTAACGTTTGTGCAATTTACTTTAATTATAATAAAACAATTATAATGCGGAAATATAAAGTAAACGACACAACAAGATTTTGTTAACGAGGAAACCACAAATGCAGAAAAACCCCGGGACCTAGTCCAGAATTGAATACTCTCAGGATTAAGCCGCTATACAAAATAAGACAACTTCGTATAGTTGAGACCAAGCAACTAAACCTATAGTTCACCTAGTTCCGTCTGTATTCCCACGCCTCCAACCTGTAAACAAGTCACGCACTTGGAATAATTCCTTTGGTTCGTATTCCAAACAGTAATGGAACAACAAATCTGTTTGGTATCAAGTCTCTTCAACCAAGTGATATGAGTTGCGCAAAGGTTCCCTTGTTTATCTTAACATAAACTCCTTTGCCAGGTTCCAAGATTTATCTTATGTTCAATCACCCAAAGGTAATCACTAAGATTAAGCCAACAACACTCTTAAATCAAGTGATATGTATTGATGCCGATCTTCCCCAATTAATCAATCCAATCTACGACAAGGATAAACCGATTATTAATTGGATCCTCTTTTTCCCAAACAAGTATTGTGCACACCAAAGATTATAAAAACACCAAGTGAGAAATCTTCGATATCTTCTTTGTCTTAAAATCTTCTTAGATCTTCAATAAACACCTGCACACAATCACTTGAATATCTTGTGATCAATCACACACCCAACGGAGTCCGTTAACAATGAATTATCACAAGATCGTCTTTAGATCTAACAACAGTCTAAAGATCCCTGTCGAAACCTTGAATTAGTTTGAGTGAATCTTATATCAGAAGAGAAGATTCCCAAGCATAAAAAAACTAGGTGCAATCAAGATTCAACCACAGTTAGTCAATCAAATCAATACGAAAACTAAAGATAAACCGCAATATATAGTTTCCCACCAACGGGTCGCGCTAGAGATTCTCAATCCCAAAAAAGACTTTAAATTGAGCGGATGTAAGAGATTTCACCTAATTAGATTACTCTTATATCTGATAGGCGACTTCACCAGTGACAAAGACAAAAGAGTAAGTCTAGGTTACGCAGGATTAGTTTGCTAGAAATGCAAAATCAAAGTATTTATAAGCAAGGAAGTTTGGACACCAAGGAATTTCCAAAACCGAAAATATTCTCAAGATATTTTTCATTACTCCACCAAATTTGGTTTTCATAATTCCTGTGAATGCACTGTCCAAAAATGTGATCGAAATCTCCTTGAAAAATCTTTAATTATCAAATGCACATTACTAATTCTTATTTTCCATATATAATTAAAAACCCTTAATTAAAAAGATTCTTAACTTATTTAATTCGATCTTGGAATTTACTTCTTAGCCGTTAAGGAATATCTTTGAGCAAAATAAAATAAGCATTAATGCACCGTGTTCAAAGAGTGACGACATCTTACTCTTGCAAGTCTTTACCATGCTTGCTCACTTGAAACCGATTTACCACACTTCCAAACAAGTTTAGAATTGGTTCATCTGACTTTCAAGAACTATGTGATTGATCAAGTTCCACTCAATCACAACTCATGGGTTTACGGTTCTACCAAAACAAGTTTCGGTTCTACCTCCATGTGAGTATTGTGCATAGTTACACTAGCTTACCAAAGATATGGCTGACTATGTATTAGGATCGGTTCCCCATATATATTTGGTATCTAACTTGTATGCACTACACATGTCCATAGGATCGGTTCCCCCATCCCAAAAACGTGTTGCACATGTTCATAGGATCGGTTCCCCTTTCTTCCATAAACCTTGATGCACCTCATACAAGGATCGGTTCCCCTTGTGATGCACTGCACCTCTTACTAGGATCGGTTCCCCTCTTCCCAGTAATAAGTTCAGACATACACAACCCGATCTTACCCCAGGTGATTACTTAAGATAGGTTTCACTAATAAAAGTCATACCAACACATAAGTTAGGCCTCATGTGAATATTTTTAGCAAGAACACAAACAAGTCATGAGCGGTTATACTAATCACACATATTGGTCGTTCATAAGATATGCAATGAAGAACATCCCCAATAACGCCTTGCGAATTCCTTTTCGGTTCACAACACATATCATGAACTTACTTCCTTAGAACACATGTAAACATTGTTCCCTAGGATGAAATCCTCACCTCATACCCATACATAATCACAATAGCATTCATACGATTATGTCGATGTCTTATATACAAAGTTTAATGGTTAAGCAAGAAACTTCATATTGTATTCCTTAATACTATGTCTATCTAGAGTGTTCATGCTTCAAAGTTTTATGTTTTCAATATGCACGACTTGAAAGATACATTAGGGAATGAAACAGTTCAAGTCAAATATCACTAACCTCAAGTGGAAGGATTATGTTGTCGTTGTAGCTTCACACTTCTTCACTTCTTCAAGTCTTCGCAATACTTGTAATGTCTCTCCTAATACTTTCAAGCTAACCTATACGAAGTTGACTCTAGTATATTTAAATCAAACGACTATTAAATGAGTTTTGCTTCACTAAAAAATGACAACCAAACTTGACATAGCAATGCTTAGTGGGTTCAACCGAGCAATGCTCTAACACATTTGAACGGTGGTACGAATTTCATCTTTCAAACCACTAATAAAACTCAAACTATAGACAGACTCAGGAAATGTTAGATTATTGGCTACCATATAAGCTTTGAAATGTTCAATCCTATCATAATAATCTTCAACAGTGGTAAGCTGAGATAGCTTATTAAAACTACCAACATAATTATCATTTGCTACATCCTCAAATCTAACACACTGATCATGAACAAATGTATCCCAATATAATTTATGTTTACCCTGTTGATAATTTAAGAACCATGGATCCACTTTAAAGTTAAAATGGATAGCAGCCATGTCAACTCGGTCGAAATCAGGAAAATTATAAAAATAAAAATATCGTTCACATTTTTGAGCCCAACCCCTTGGATTAGTGCCATCAAATCGTGGAAAATAAACCTTGGGTGTTCGAGAAAACTTATAAGGATGAGTAGATTTGATCAACTCATGATGTCCTGTAGCTCCTTTTGTTGAATCTTGATTAGAATCAGAATGTGAACTAGGATCTATAGTTTTATCAGATTTTTCTTCAGGAGGGAGAAGGATCTATAAGGCTTTGAAGATACGTTCGAAATTTGTGGTCGTTTTAGCCTCAGCAGCAGTTCGAGCAGATGATGCTTCATTGAGAGTCTTCAATTGTTCACGAATTTCATGTATGGCAATTGAATTTTCTTGAGCAATTGTATGAATATTGTTGATGGTATGTTTCTCACCGACAGTCATGATTTAGGTTCCAGAATGAAGTTTGATACCAATTGTACTGAACTAGTACAAGGTTTGAATGAATTACTTGGTAGCAAGATACATTCTCTCTAAAACCAGAGCCTAAATTATCTTCCAAAGGAAAATAGGTTTTTCATTCATTAAGATTTTCCTTACACAATCATTGGGTATTTAATCACCCACTCCTGATTGACTTAATTCAACATCTAGGATTACATCCATTTACTCATATCTCTAGGAAGCTATCCCTACTCTAATTCAAAACAAGTCCAACAAGGTTTACAACACAAGCCAAACAGTAAATCAATTTACAATTTATTAATTCCTACAGCCCATTACATGAGCCCAGTACTCTTAGAAAGGACATGACATAAAGAGAAGGAAGAAAATAGTATTCATGGTTTTTTTTTATTGGAATACAAGCTAATTTTAAAGTTTAATTAAAAAAATAAGTAAAAAAGCGAAACCGGAAACCAGGCAGGCATAGTAATACAAACGAATAGGGTGAGCGGTAATGTGCACCCCGGTATTTAGGGGGTGCACAAATTTGCACTCAAGTCGTTGGATGAAAAGTATCTAATGTCTCATATTTATTCTAAGTTGTCTAATAATTACTTTTACTTTCCTATCCGTCTCAAAAGTTAGCCTAGCCATCACAATCTTTTTCCTCTTCATATTGTATACCTTCGCTATTACTCGAAATTCTCGTCCAAAATCTTTCATCTTATAATTTTTCCGTTCGTTCGTCGTTCATATAAATTTTCATGTTCGTTCTTCGCATATATATATATGGAGGTGAAGTTCCATAAACACAATCATAGGTATCATACCATATACCATTGCAATAACTTTGGTGAGAATATTAGGATCCTTGTATCCAAATATGACGATTTCCAAAATCTTAATTATTATAAATATTTTTTTAATTTGTGTTTACATAATTGAATATTTTGTCCTTAGGCTAAGTCTTATGTGCTAGATTGAATTGCTAGATTGGTCAAAAAGGGTTGCAAATCAAGAAAAAAGTGTGGGAAAAAAGTTAACACTGCTTCTATCTTCTAGCAAGTGCTCGCAGTCCAACTAGCAGCGAGATTGAAACGCTGAATCATTCAGCGTCCAAAAAGTGGTCCAAACGCTGAACAGTTCAGCGTTTTGTGAATATTCCAGGGCATCAACCCTATACACTGTTCCATTCAGCGTTATCATAATTTCCATATTTCAAGAATTTACTTCCAGGTAACATCAAACAATCAAAAATTTGTAATTAGCAGTCACACCTCGGTACCGATGTTCAACATGAGTCGCTTTATACAATTTTATAATTTCTAAGCTCAGAAAAAGAGAAATTCTTGTTTAAATTTAAGGGCACCACGAGTCCCAAGTCACAATGGTAAGGAAAGCAATGTAGTATTCAGTAAATATTAATAGTTTAATACTACATTATTTGTCTCATTGAATTGAGGTTTCACATATGGCCCTGTTGCAATTATAATGTTTTTCCTTCACAATGGTAAGTATACCAAACGTTGTTCGGTTCAGCGTTCGACGCTTCACTGTTCAGCGTTCCACTGCTAGATTCGCCATCCCATAAGACTTAGGAGGTTGCCCAGGCTGACGTGGATGGCCAATCTAACATCTAGATATCTAGACCATAAGACTTAGCCTTACTGTTGATCAAGATATCTCCTTGTTAGAAACAAGGTTTGATCCATATAAAGCACATGAAAACAATTTTGGATTTTTGTTTAGTTCAAAAAACTTGAATTCGGTGGGTGACAACGGTTTGATAGCATGTTGTACTCATCTTGAAGCTGTTCTTTAACATGGATTGTCATCTGATCTAGATGAAAAATATTTATTTGATAAATTGGAAATCATTAAAGGCATATATTGTCAAAAAATCACAAAGTATGCTATTGATATCTTGAGTCTCTTAAAAGACATGATTCTTTTCCGGTTACTTGTATTACTTATATGGCATTATCGACTATTCTCATTACAGTGGTGGCGAGTGATAAAAGTTTTTCGAAACTTAAATTGTTAAAGTTGTATTTGAGGTCAACCATGTTGGAAGAAAGACTAAGTGGATTAGCTCTGATTTCTATAGAGAGTTGGTTTTTAGATATGATTGATCTTCAAAAAAAACAGATATGAGCAAACTTTTTTGTTTGAGTTTTCTTTTCTTAGCATTTTTCTTGCTCTAAAGGAGAAAATCGATTTTACAGGTTCTAAAGTGATGACTATTTGGCTGGCGGTTCAGTTTCAATATATTTATGGACATAGCTTTGTCCTTAGATTTCCTTCCTTAGGCAGTTTTCAAAATATGTTCGACTATTTGTTCTGTTTCGAATAAAAACTAAAAAACATTTCTTTTCAAATGTTTTGTGCTATAATGTGGTTTATAAATTCGTTCATTTAAGTGTTATAAAGTAAATTTCATTAAGAAAACTCTATGTGCGAAAAATATTTTTTTGCATTAAAGGCCGTCTGCCAAGTTCTTTCATACAAAGTGGAATTCATGAGTTCTATAGGTGGAATTTATGAGTTCAAGAAATTTGTGGAAGTACGATTCCCTTGGTATGTTTGGTTGCCCAAATTTCTTGGTTTCGTGTTTCCCTCGGATTTTTTATCTCCACCAAATCTCCCAACTTGGATACCACCTTCTTCCCTAAAATTTGTTGGAAAACTTAAAAGTCATATGTGGACCCATTTTTTTATGCTTAAAAGCCATATTTTCTCCCTCTAAACAGTCTCCAAACACTACGTCGGATTCAAAATAAGAGAATATTAAGAATTCTAAAGAATTTTTATTCAGCTACCAAACAGGCGTGGAATTTGCGTGACTTCTAGTATTTGTAAAATTATATATATCCATTGAAATTGTGAATTCCACGTCCAAACACGCCACTTGATCGGATTTAGAACTACCAGACTAGCAACGTGTTTGTTTTCTCCACTATGTAGAGGCAAACCACTACCTTCCTCTATGTAGAGGTGGGTCCCATTTTTTTGGTTGTTTGTTTTTTCCACTACCTCTACTAATATAGAGGCTAAACCTCTACCAAATAGAGGAAATGAAATAGCAGTTAGAAGGTGCTATCTTGGGACCAAACCTCTATTTAATCCGAAAATGTCTATTATGCCCTCACACTAATTTTAAAATTCTAATTTTTGTCCTCGATTCCAAATTCATTTTATCAGATGATATTTGTACTCGTCTCTCTCGCCTCTCTCTTTCTCTGTTGAACCCTAATCAAACTCAGAGAAATGGAATGATCTTCATCTAGGTTAGGGAGAAGGCTGGATTTCGTATTTCATTGAGATCTAGGTTTGATTTTTATTGGAGCAATTGAATCTCACTGGGATCTAGGTTTGGGTATATTCAAAGGAGAACGTTAGGGTTCGAATCTCGAATTAGGTTTGATATCTACGTTCAAATTAATTTTCAGTTAACTTTCGACTAATGGTATCATTTTTTCGGTTTGTTACTTCATGAGCTTCGTTTCCCTAATTTTTCTATTTCTCACTCTAAGAACTCACTTCAGTTGATTCTTGTACGTAGAGGTGTTGTTATTAGCTTGAATTTGTGTTTTTAGTTTCTTCTGATATAACACTTTACTGATTGAGATCTTGAAAACCCATGAATAATTGAGCTCTTCTAAACCCATTACTGATTTAAACCCAAAAATGAAAGGAAACTAGATGTAATAAAAATATTGGTTAACCGGTTTCTCATGCATGTTGTTGTACTTGTGTATGTGATTGTGAATCCTAGCTACAATTATAGATGACATCCTGTTTAGACTTTGAATTTGACATTGGTATGGGTTTGAGTGTTAATGATGCACCAGGGGACAAATGATATTAGGAGATTAGTTGATGCTATTTCCAATGAATAAAATAGGAAAGGATACAGGTATTCTTTCACCTAAACTCCATCAGTAACAGCAGCAGTTCTAGTACTAGTAGTAGAGCCTAGCCTAATATTTGATGCTTGGGAATACGTTAACTTCGAGGCAATTCAGACCCCTCTTGAAGTTTACAAATTCTTGGAGAGTGAGGGTCAGCTATGCAAGTGTTTCAATCACTATATTAATCGGTATTGGAATTGAAGGAAACCTTAATTCATCTCAAGTAAACATCTGACTGAACTGTGATACTGATAGGGATACCCATATTTTTAAGGACAAAGTTTGGGTCTCATTTCTTTTTGAATCGGTGCGTACTTTACTTGTAAGAATCATTTAACTGGATTCTTAAGGATGTCGATTTATATTTTATGTTCTTTTCTTCTCCACCATTATTACGTGTACTATGGTTGTCAGACTCTAGTAAAGAAAATTCTTTATTATAATCATTATTATATTTTTTTAAGGACTTGGTAAAGAGAACTTTATGGACACTGTATTAGGAAAACACTACTTATCCTATATTCAACAAAAATTAGCTATAATTTAGGAACCGACGTTCTTTTGTACATTTGCGTTTGTTTGTTTTTCATTTGTTTGGTTGTTGTGAAGTTAACTTAACTCATTTGTATTACTACTGAGCTAGATAGCTGCCAATTTTTTTCCAAAATAGAAATGCTTCTGACCAAGGGGTAGAGAAACACCAAGTACTGAGATTTCTGGAATTATACGAATCAGTAATCAAGGTTAACTACTTGAAAGCACTAGAACAGTTTAATAGGACTCCATCCAGCTACACTTCAATATACTGTTAAGCCGAATACTATCCTTAACAGTGCCATGTTATTGGTTTGGCATGTTTTTGTAAAGGTTTCCTTGGTAAGGTTCAGCTCCATGCATGTTGATGGTGGGTTTTTATGTTTGTTCTCACTATAAAAGAGATGTTAGGTTCCTTGTCTATCTTTTCTTTTGTCATAGAAAAAACTAATTGATCTCAATGGAAAGTATACAGTTTATATATGTTGATTTTTGGTTTAGAATCTTTTCTACTTTATTGCTTGATGAGTTCCCTTGTAAACAAATTATCCTGAATGACCCTCTACATTTATATACAATGAAGATATGGATAAAGCTGAGGGTTCTAAAAGGAGAGGGCGTGCACATATATTCACATATATACAATAAATTATAGAATCTTTGAACACTGAATTCAAGGGAACTTTACCATATGATTTAAAAAACCGTTGGGAATCTCTGAAGAAGAAATATGCAGTTTGGAGGACCATTGCTGGATAAAGTGGTCATGGTTACAATGACTCAACCGGGAGATTTGACTGACTTACATGATTAAGTGGTCATGTTATTTGTGTGCAGCATTATAGGTGATGGTGCGGAAAATTTTGCTGGTGTTTTTGGTCAGCCAGATGGAGTGATTAGTAAAGGATAATAACTGGATCCTCGTCAAAGGTGTCGCTAACTTGACTTTCACATTAGTTTCTTTTCCAGTCACTTCCTTATGTGGAGTTGTTTCTCATAGTTGTTTACAGGCTACCTAAATATTTTAGTAACTATAATAATTCTCTTCCCTTGTCATTTTACAAGGAAAATGAAAGCATTTTAGCTGACGCTATTGAACATGGTCATGAAGTGGTGAGCATGGGCTAGTGATGGTGGTGGGTTGTGAATCTTGGAATTTCGAGAGAGGAAGTGCAGGTGAAGGATGAATGGGGGTTTTGGTTTGGTCTTTTATTAGTTTGTATTTCACTTTATCTGGGTAAGGGTTTGTATTTCACTTTATCCGGGGCTGGGTTGCACAGATGCGGACACGACAAGACGCGGACGCGGACACTACAAAAATTCTCAAAAAATTAGGATGCGGACACTTATATACATATTTTATTTATATATTATTTATATATACAATCATGTATTTATACAACAAAGTTAAGTGTTTCGATCCTAAAAATTATAAAATGATGCTACATGTGTATGAATTTCAAAATAAAAAAAGAGATCGTTTGTTTATACACACCGAAGGTCAAGCAATCAATCACTGTTAGACACATGTCACGATCAAAATGCATTCTTAAAACAACACATGCCCAACAAACGGTATACATGATGTCATTTCCAATTACAAAATCTTAATAAAGACCTAAATGATTGATCTAAATGTTTGTCTTTCTTCATTTAGTTAATAATAGTAAAAATAATGGAAGAAGTTTAAATGAAAATGAAAAATAAATGCTTCAAATCCGAGTCATCAGTGCGTCCAGACAAGACGCGCGCAGGACGCGCAAATTGGTGCGTCGGACACGCGTCGTGTCAGCGTCAAATGCGTGTCCTGTGTCCGACGTGCGTCGAACGCGGACACGACACAAAAAATGGAGCTTCCGTGAAACCCAGATCCGGGGTAAGGGTTTGAATTGTTGAAAACATTTTTTGTTGTAATTCTCTAACAAGATCGAGCTACTAATTGATTTAGATTACCACCAGCAAATAGGCTATATATGGGAGGCAGATAATTCTTATTAAGTAGTAGCAATAGCTAACTACAGTATACACTAAAGAAATGTAGAGTGAAAACATTAATCTTTGTTTCCTTTGAACTTCCTTACATCCACAAGTGAATAAAGAATGGCTATTTATAGCCAAACTTTAAGTAGGTAAATCATGATAAGTTACACGTGTTTTTGAAATGTTCGAATGCTTAAAGGGCTAAGATGATCCTTATCCTTGATCAACAGAGAGGTGGGTTATCATTCGAGAGTATTCTTGAATTTGTCATAACACTAAATGGTGGGCCATTCTTAAATATATGTTTACACAATGTTCGAGATTTAACTAATTCTTACGTAACACTACCCCTTGGACCACCATTTCTAAGAACGTTGCCTCGTTAAAAACCTTGCCAGAAGCATCCGACTAGGATAAAATCTGGTCGAAGGAATAAGAGTAAAACTCTTGGATCTTTAAAGTGATGATGTTCGTCACGAATTTTCTCACGTCGACGAAATCGTGTCAGGAAAACCATTTAGGAAAAACCTGAACTTGGAGTGAGATTGGTCATTGCCATGACTTCCGTCAAAATTTGCATCAGGAAAACCATTTTAGGACAAAACCTGAGTGCCTGCTCCAGGAAAACCACTTGGGATAAAAACCTGAGCGCCAGGAAATACTTCCTCCGACAAATTGCGGTAGAAAAAACCGCTTGGGACAAAACCTACACGCCTGCATCAGGAAAACCGCTTGGGACAAAACCTGAACACCAGCTCCTGGAAAACCGCTTGGGAAAAAACCAGAGCGCCTGGAAAACCACTAGGGACAAAACCAGAGCGCCTAAAGTTCATGATAATGTTGACGTCGATGTAAATGTTGCCTTGTTAAAAACCTCGTTTGGAAAAACACGTGGGACAAAACCAGACCAAAGGAAAAGAGTACAACGGATGTCGCCCGATAATGGTGTTGGACACGCATATGCTGCCTCGTCAAAACCTTGACTAGGAAAACCCAACGGGACAAAAACTTAGTGAAGGAAAAAGAGTACAACGCGTTGAAGTCCACCCGATGATTCTACGAGTTTACTCCCCCTGAAGCATGACATCTTTAAAGCGGTTGGTGGTGCAACTATTATATGCCTTTAGAAAACTGCTTTACTATTTGCAGTTTATGGAGAGTGACTGCAGGCCTTGCGCCGAGTGCACCACTAACAATGTACACCTCACATTTAGATCCTCCATCCATTATACACCAAATTCGATTTTTCGCTTTAACTTTAGGCATAACAATGAAAGGCCTATTGTAAACTCATAAATACCGTAGAATCAATTTCAGCCTCTAAAAGTGTAACCTGCAAAACAAAAGTTAGAAAAACAATATAATGCATGCATTAAATCCATGTATGGTACTTCTGGACCATAAATTCAACGTACGTATCAGATAGATTGATCACTTCCTTCTTTTCGGGAATCACATAGTAATAGTGCTAATTTAGTAGCACAACAAGTATCATGAGTATCAAAATTGGATACTCTAGTCTATACAGACAAGCTATGCTAGCATGATATCGAACTTCAGGTCAAGCAATTATTTCACTTTTCAATGAGATCTCATAGTTTAGTTCATGCGTGGATTTTAGCGCTACTAAGGGCTCTTTAAGAAGCCAAAAATGATATCATCAATCCATTCAGATTTTAACCTTATACCAAGAACATAATTGATGAGTGCCAAATATTGCATATTCATACACCTTTTCATTGGCACTTAACTCATCTTTCGCGCTTCAAAGTCATATATTATCCCAAATTTGGCATTTTTACCATTTTCAAGAATAAATATTTGTATTAATTAATTTTGTGTTTTTAAGTACTAAATAAAGCTTGGAAGAATTGAGAAGACAAAAGAGAAGAAAGTTGGAAGCGTTGCAACCCGCTCGCGCATCAGTGGCAACTTGTTTACAAATTCATGGGATTAAACAACCCATGATCCAAAACCCATGACCCAAATCCATTTCCACCTCACCCCCATTGGATTCTTTCCAAAACATCCACCTCACCCCCATTGGATTCTTTCCAAAACATCCACCTCACCCCCATTCTCTCACTCAATCACTCCCAATTTGTTTCCCACAACCAAATATATTCCATCAATTAAGAAAACATGTTTTGTTGAGTGGATGAGTGCCAAAATTCGGATCCAAGTGCTTGAGGGAATTTTGTGTATAAATAGAGAGGGTTGTTGTGTTGAAAAACCATCCAAGAATAGCTTGTTCATGTTAGTTTATCAAATTTAAGTTTTGTTGTAATGTTCTTCATGTTCTAGTTTCATTTACTAGGGTTTAGATGAAGCCCTAATCTCATTGGTATGTATTCATATCTTGTATCTTATTCTTGAAAGTTTAGAATTGTTTAAAGATATAATTTAATCCAAGTTTGTCAACATCTTGCTCTCACAATGTATGCCATGTATCCATTGTAGTTAGAATATCTCTATGTTGATTATGCTACAACTCATGCTTAACCAAATATTGATCTTTAGATTAGTTGTGCTTAATTAGACAATTAATGCTTCGGAGAAATACTTTAGTTGTGATTAAATTATCCATTGGAGAAACACCTTAGTTATACGGTAGACTTGAATCTACTATAAGGACAAGAATAATATTACAAGTTGAATGCATATCATAGGTTATTGGTGGATTTGAATACCCTAGTATCCATATTATCATTGTTTACATATCTTGTTATTTGCATCTTTTACTTTTATTATTTCAGTCACTTGAAAATCATATAATCGATCGACAAAATCAAACCCCTTTTGGTTACTTCTCTGAATCAGGGGATTTAGAATCAACTTCTACACTCTCCAAGTCTCGTGGTTCGACCGTGCTTGCTTGCCTGTGTTGCTTGTCGACATACTGTGCACTTCATGATATACACAATAGTAGGTATCTTTCCGAGCCTACCAAGTTTTTGGCGCCGTTGCCGGGGACTCGGTAGTGGTGTAGTTAATTTTTCATCTCCTGTCACTATTCATTTTTCATTTCCTGGAACTGTTCACATATTACTGTTCAATATCACTATAGCATAATCACCGTAGTAAGTAACTATTCACAGTCAATTTTACACTTATTTTTGTTATTTTTTTTTATTTTTGCTTTTGCTTTAAAACTTCGAAACCCTAACTACCTCTTTTGAGCTCAACAGGTGCCGGAGTAGCTGTTGTAAAGGCGAAGCGAAAGGAAGCGAAAGAAGTTTTTATTTTAAATTAAAAAAAAAAGTTTATTTTATTTATTTTTAGATTGTATTAGGATTCCTCCACTCTTGTAATTTTCTTTTTCTTTTGCACTTTATTTTGGACTTTGGACTTGGACATTTTTTTTTTTTTTTTTTTAAACCCTACGGAAGGGTATTATTAAATATCAACTGTTTGCAGAGAAGGACGGTGATTACAATATCACCTCGGCCCCTCGGGTTCGTTCATGACATATGAGTCGTGGCCCGGAGTCGACAACAACGGTTCATCCCTGTCTGGAACGGGAGGTAAGTTTGTCGAAACACTCGCGAATCCCTTGTGAGCGAGTTACTGTATTCCTTCGTTTGCATATATGTTGAGGAATTGAATACGGCCGCTTTATTTTCCTAGTAAAGGGCAAGGACTCGGCCATACAAGATAAGGGTTCGGATTTCATCACCGTTCTCTTCTTGCCCGCCTTAGGAAAACAATACCTAACGTGAACCTAAGCATTAAAATTTGAAATAAAACGAGACCTATAAGGTAACGAGCTTAGTAGGAGAGTCGTTCGAAAAATATTGGTTACTCTCTAAGCATACCCGAAGTTCATGACGGTTTACGTAAATTGAATGCGTGACGCGCCCCTTGGAATGCGGTGAGGCCTTGGGTATCAAAGCTCATGCAGCTTCCCTCGCCTCTATTCAATTTACTTAAACTCGGATTTGATTCCAGAGGAGTTTGCTCAGATTGTAACGAATTCCATTTCGAAGGATTAGAAGCGAGTCTAGAAAACAATCTAAGTGGAACCATCATGCTTTTTGTTTGCTAGAAATCGGAGGTTTTCGTGGTGAGTCACCTTGTTTGCGATTGCATAGAACTTCCCTTCCTTTTTTTATTTTTCTTCTTTTATTTTGTTTTTCTAATGTATGCCCTGAGGTAATTAGAGAACGGGCTTGAAAAAAAAAAAAAAAAAAAAAAAAAAAAACAATAATGAAAAAAAAAATATTGGTATGTTTTAGAGTGTGTACATCCCAATCTCGCAACAAGCCTAGTGCTAGTTAGAGATCATGTCAGGATTCGGGTCTGCAGGTGGGGATGGAAACAAATCCATCAGAGAGCTTGCTTACGGGCATGCTTCACATTATGAAACTCCAACATACCATGATGTCAATAGTTATAGGGATTTTTATGGACATTTTCACGGGTCCCCGAGCATCAATACATGGACCCTAATAACTATTCAAACATGTATCATCCACCACAGGGTGAAAATGAACATCTTGACAAGGCCCAACCTCCAGTCATCATTTTTGGATCAGTTAGAAGCTAAAATCACATCTTTAGAAATGCAATCTGAAATCTATGCTTGTACCTTATGTGGAGGCTTAGGCCATCTTGCGAGAATTGCTATATTTTGCATGATTTTAGGCAATCTAGAGAATATCATGAAAATCCAAAATATGAAATGCCAACAGATTACAAAGTGATAGTCATTGGGACCATAATCAACCTTTCGAAGGTTGCGATCAGTATTTTATAGACCCTAATGACCATGCACACATGTATCATCCACCACAGTGGGAATTTGAACAATTTTGTACTTCTCAATATGTGGAGGAAAATCTTAAGCTTCGAACAAAATAATGCTAGGAGTGTATTGCATGATAAACCATATAGCATTGATTATGAATTTCCTACTGTTGAAGACTCTCCTTCCATTGAACAACTTAATGCATTTTTAAAAATGAATTTGATTCATTTACAAAATGTAGGAAAGGAGGAATTTCAGGATGAAATATTTGTTTGTCCTAATGAAATAAAATGTGAAAATAGTATGCCTAGTCTTACTTGTGTAGATGATATTGCATATGAACCTCGTTTTAAATGAAGGGACTAGAAATACTATGATTTTAAATAAGGAAATGCATTTGTGATGATGATGATGATGTTATGTTAGAAGAATATGTTTTTTCTTGAAAATATTGTCGAACCTTTGAGTTCGAGACATTAGGCTTCTCTGCCTCGACCTTAATGAATGATGTTTCTTCTAGTGTTACATATACATGTGATGCGTCGATCTTGAGTTTGTGCAATTGTCCCGTGAACAAGAGCATGACACATTTCTTGTGTATGACTTAGAAAATATTGAATCTCCCGACACCAATGATACTATACATGAAAATAACTTTGATGTGTCTGATTCTCTGTCTAAGTCACGGTGTGAAGTTTCTTGTGATATTCCTATGCATGAAACGAAGTTCTAGGGATGATTGTGAACTGGGGCTTATTGATTTGTTTTATGAGCATGAGCATGATGTTGTACTTGTGTCGACATAGGTAATGTTGAATCTCCGTCAACACTAATGATCTTATGCATAAAAACATAATTGACGTTTCGATTCTCTTGGCTGGGTCACATTGTGATGTCTCTTTGGATTTGTCTATGCATGAGAATAAAACTTTGGATGAGCATGATACTTATTTGGGTCTTGATGGATTGTTCTATGAATGTGAGCATGCTGCGACACTGGCAAATGATTTAGGAGTTATAGATGTGCCTACCTCCCTGCCCATGTCACAAACTGGTAATCTTGCACCCAACCTAGATTTGGTTTGTAAAGTTATTGTTAAACCTACTTTTCTAAGAGTACCTAATCTAGGATTGGAACTATGTGCCTCTCAAGTCCTCTTGGACTATTTTGCGATTAAATATAATACCTTTGATGAGCCACAATTAGAGTTCACTCATGTCTCTCCATCCATCCCTGACAAAATCCACTTTGAACTAGATCTTGTGCATGGTGCACCCCTGAAATTGTTAGATTTTGTACCCAAAAATATATCTATTGAAAAATCTAGGTTTGGGGGTAACTCATTCACATATGCAGTCTCACTTGCATTGCTGTCCTGTTATAATTGTGTAAGGATGTTGATGTTTCCGCACTACGTCTTTTGGGTTGATCCTCAACTTTTTAGATTGTTGGTACATGGTGAGTCATCATTGTATAATCTAGTAGGTAAAATTTTGAATCTTGTTGATATATTTGTGTGCTAACCAAAAAAAAATTCTTGCGCTCATATTATTTGCTTTCAAAGCATTCATTCAATTATGGTTAGCACCACCCTTTCTGCATCGGGTAATCTCTTTCCTTTAAATCTTCTCTACCTTGTTCTCTTGATATGTGTTATTATCATCTTTTGAAACATTGAGGACAATGTTATATTTAGGTTTGGGGGTGTGTTTTGCATATAGAGTTTTTAGTCTTTTATTAAAAAAATCAAATTAGTCTTTTATTAAAAAAAAATCAAAAAAAAATAAAATCAAAAATTTTCGATGACCCAAATTGTGTAGCGGGTCTTTTGTAGAATTTTTTTTTTTTTTTTTAGTCTTTTGCATTTTATTTGTTGTTGTTTTTAGGATGACCAGCTGTGGAGCGGGTCTTTTGTATGTTTTTTTCCTTTGTAGTCTTTTGCATTTTTTATGACCAGTGTAGCGGGTCTTTTGTAGGATCCTTTGTAGTCTTTTGCATTTTTTCTTCTTTTCTATGACCAGTGTGTAGCGGGTCTTTTGTAGGATTTTTTTTTGTAGTGTTTTGCATATAGATTTTTTAGTCTTTTATTAAAAAATAAATAAATAAATAAATCAAAAATCAAATTTTTTGTATGATGACCGGTTTGTGTAGCGGGTCTTATGTTTGGTATCGATGATCGGGCGTGTAGCGGGTCACTAAAAAAAAATGATGATCTTGTAGCGGGTCACTAAAAAAATATGATGATCAGCTGTGTAGGGGTCTTAAAAAAAATGGTTACAAATTATCAAGGTTCTACGAAATTCAAGTTCATCATCTACGGTTGAAGACCAAGACAAAGGCATTTCTATGGATGCTACGATATTGGAGAAGGGTTTGTGGGTACTTCTTTGGTAGGCCCTCACGAGACTACAACTCGTCCACTAGGGACACCTAGGGGTTTAAAGGCTTAGTGCATACGCTAAATGCATTCGAGAGACCCAGACGGTGGTATAGTTAGGATTTACGGATTTATGTTTCACTTGAGGACAAGTAAAATTCATGTTTGGGGGTATTTGATGAGTGCCAAATATTGCATATTCATACACCTTTTCATTGGCACTTAACTCATCTTTCGCGCTTCAAAGTCATATATTATCCCAAATTTGGCATTTTTACCATTTTCAAGAATAAATATTTGTATTAATTAATTTTGTGTTTTTAAGTACTAAATAAAGCTTGGAAGAATTGAGAAGACAAAGAGAAGAAAGTTGGAAGCGTTGCAAACCGCTCACAGATCAGTGGCAACTTGTTTACAAATTCATGGGATTAAACAACCCATGATCCAAAACCCATGACCCAAATCCATTTCCACCTCACCCCCATTGGATTCTTTCCAAAACATCCACCTCACCCCCATTGGATTCTTTCCAAAACATCCACCTCACCCCATTCTCTCACTCAATCACTCCCAATTTGTTTCCCACAACCAAATATATTCCATCAATTAAGAAAACATGTTTTGTTGAGTGGATGAGTGCCAAAATTCGGATCCAAGTGCTTGAGGGAATTTTGTGTATAAATAGAGAGGGTTGTTGTGTTGAAAAACCATCCAAGAATAGCTTGTTCATGTTAGTTTATCAAATTTAAGTTTTGTTGTAATGTTCTTCATGTTCTAGTTTCATTTACTAGGTTTAGATGAAGCCCTAATCTCATTGGTATGTATTCATATCTTGTATCTTATTCTTGAAAGTTTAGAATTGTTTAAAGATATAATTTAATCCAAGTTTGTCAACATCTTGCTCTCACAATGTATGCCATGTATCCATTGTAGTTAGAATATCTCTATGTTGATTATGCTACAACTCATGCTTAACCAAATATTGATCTTTAGATTAGTTGTGCTTAATTAGACAATTAATGCTTCTGAGAAATACTTTAGTTGTGATTAAATTATCCATTGGAGAAACACCTTAGTTATACGGTAGACTTGAATCTACTATAAGGACAAGAATAATATTACAAGTTGAATGCATATCATAGGTTATTGGTGGATTTGAATACCCTAGTATCCATATTATCATTGTTTACATATCTTGTTATTTGCATCTTTTACTTTTATTATTTCAGTCACTTGAAAATCATATCGTCGTATCGACAAAATCAAACCCCTTTTGGTTACTCTGAATCAGGATTTAGAATCAACTTCTACACTCTCCAAGTCTCTGTGGTTCGACCTGTGCTTGCCCTGTGTTGCTTGTCGACACTGTGCACTTGCAGTATACACAATAGTAGGTATCTTTCCGAGCCTACCAATAATACACATATAAGGATTGTTCAATAACTTCTCTTATGTGGTGATAATGATTTATTTCAAGCCTGACACATTTACAAGGTCAGGTGGCTGCCTGATTCAAAAACTCGAATCCTTCAGGGATTAATTACAATCACCAAAAAAATGCAATATGAGTCCTTCAGGGGCTACCACGCTAAAGTGCATATATATTAGGAGAATATTTAAAATTTTAGAACAAATCCTGAGGTTCAGCAGGAAACCCTCAATCGCGCTTAAAGCGATAATACTACTCTTATCTCAAACACCGACCTGTAACATTCATGCTTCACAGTTTTACGGTGCGAGTCGGATCCGATATTTTGCTATTTTCCGAGAGATTCCATCCCCTACCTTAGTTTGAGGGGAACAAATTATATTCCTACCAATCACAATGTCGATGTTCCTCTGCAGATGGGTACATAACCACCATTGTACATAGATAATCGACAATTATATAGATCCCACACATTTCTCTAATGCATGCATATTCAATAAAAGTTTCATATACTGGTACCAGCGCCACTTCAGGGGAATTATCACCTCCTTATTTTCAATAAGGAGTTTCAAACTTAGAGAATGTGGATCATATCCTGATAGTCTCCACGAGCACTATCTGTAGTCTCTCTTTAAGAGCACTACATATTAGAAAAGTGATTGGATTCTATTTTAAGAGGCATATATGAGGCAGTTATTCAGGCCTCAAGCGTGTTTTAACACACAACTTGGTCATTGCGAGATGCATGACTTAACCTGCTGTGACAAGTTCTTGTGCCTTCATCCTCAAGCAAGTGACAAACAATATTTTTCCGGAGCTATTGCAGTTATTTGTTTTAATCATGAGTAATCTCCAACACCTCAATTACATCCAATATCTTGGTGTGAGAAAACAAATGAGATGTTTCACGCCCATTCTAGTGGAAGATGAACTTTCTTTGATCAGGATAAAGCTTAATCGGATAACCTATTTAAATGTCGACATTGTTTACTGCAACCATTAGGTGGTGCCTATCATCTCCATGACTTCAAGGGAAAGCCCTTAACTTTGTCGACATAATACGTGCCATCTTCATACGGCAGTCTTTCCCCCCCTGATTAAGGCGGGAAAAACCTTTTAGGTTATCATAATTTGCACAATCCTTTAATGGTGACTTTTCTCCCACTGACTAAAGTGGGAGAACATTTAAGGTTATCAACCTTACTCTTGCCAAACTTCTGTGGCGGGTTGTCATGCTAACTTCTGGTAGCATTTTAGCTTTCCTGATCGTGGCAGAAATATTACTATCTCATTTCTGGAAACTTCTGGTTCCATAATTGCCTGATTTTCAAAGACAATTATGCTCATGATAGTTTTTGGGTTTTAATTTAACTATACAAGAAGTACCCAAAAACAATTGAAGGCTCGACAAGAGATGAGACATTTCACGCCGTTCCTTGTAACGGCTTACTTCCTCCCCCTAACGGCGGGAATACAGTCTCATCTGCAATAAGACATTAAAAGTTCAAGGTTTTAAATGTCTTTTGAACTGAAACAAACATATATAGTTCGGTGACGCCGTTGACCAAACACGTAACTTTAATATGTATGGTTGCTTCTCAAATTAAATATTTATGGTAAATAATTGGTCGAGCAATAGACTAAAGATGAACTAGACCGAGTTGAGTGCGCACATGTGAAATTTAGTGCTCGACATGATACCAATTGAGGAAAAGCATCAAAATCCTGTAAATTTACCACCAAAATAAATGGACTCAATTGGAAAGTCCAAAACTGGATACGCAACCACAAGATTTGCACAAACGGTTTGGCAAAGTCTAACATTACGTGTTGATATAATAAGAGACCATCTAGTAGATACGTCTATAAATACAGTAAAGTATTGAAAATTGTCTATGGTGTATGGTGAATAATCCCTACAAATGCCACCTTGAAACCTTTCTGGGAATTAATGTTGGTGATTCAACATCAGGTTACCATAATGATAATGTTAATGTAATTTATCAACCAATTGTCTCAGGGGCCAACAACACAATTTAAATCCTTTTATAACAGAAGCTTCAGGTTCTGTAAAGGATGTCCTTGAGCATTTTAAATTGTCTACTCATCTTGGTAGAACTTTGGTGTCCATATTGATCATGCCTAAGCATGAAAAATCGAGGTCATTAAACTTCTGTCTAATGACAACGTGGAATTCGACTGTTCGAATTCTCCTATGGCACACCCCATAAAAGAGAGCCTTACGCTTCTTTACAACGTGCTTCTAGCACAAAAACAAATGAAGTAACAAAATACTCCATAAAAATGCTCAATTATCGTTTTAAGGTGGTAACGCCAAATATTCTCAAACACTCAACAGATTCTTCAGGAATCCGGAAATATAAGGAAAATATTACAGCACCACATAAAATGATATACGGTCTTCTGCAGACCTCTATCATACTATCCGAATCATAAATGATATTTTACATTTCGCAAAACCTCTACAAGGTTTATAAAAGTGGTTCGAAAATTTGTGTTTGTTGTTCCGCTGTTTTTGAGACAAATATCTCCATCATCCATATCTTTACTGGATAGATTACTTCTGGAATCCATATCCTTTGGCAAAGATAGGTGTGAGAAAATTAGTAGGGTCATCAAAAAAAACATTTGGAAACAATGGGCTACATCAGGAGCCCAAAATTTTGTGGCTAATTCCTGGAATCTAAATATTTCGATAGACCGCTTCTGGAGTCTATTTTATGGATTACTGCTGGAACCCATAAATTTTGTATTACTACAGGAAGGCACAAAATATATGTTGGACTACTTCTGGAGTCGACAACATCTCATGGATTACTTCTGGAATCAATTACTTACAAAAACAAGTAAAGAAAATAAACAAAAACTCAAAACAAAGGGTAAACAACAAAATACGGTACTAATACAATATCAACAAATCTCCAATTTCGTCACCTTCAGGGTCAACGAAATATTAATTTACAAGTGTGCAAAAATGGATATGCTCTGGCAAAATTGCCTTAATATCAGTCGCAAGTCACTTCAGGGACCGCTGATAGAAACCGGCTAGCACTTTGTAACGGGTCACTTCTGGGACCGATCTGCTAGCGGAGCGCGTGCTTTGTATCCATATTAATATTATGCTACATGATATTCCATCTTCTGGTGTAATTATTTCAAAATTTATGGAGATTGTCAAAGCTGAGAAAATCAAGTTTACGATATCCTTCAGGGAGGCGATAATTTCTCACTTTACCGGTATTAAACCGTTAATTAGTACCATAAGAAAATGATAATCAAAGAAAATTATCACCTTTTGGGAATCACAATCCTTACCTTTGTGAAGAAACATAAATATACTTACTAAAATTATAAGCACCCACCGTTAGAAAATGTAAGTATATTAAAATCTTCTTTTCACAGGTACGAATGATTTAGTAATCATCAACTCGTAAGGAAACTAATATCCTGTTCACAATAAAGAAGATATAAATAATTAGTGTTAGCTTAATACAAAGCTAAAAAAAAAAAAAAACCATAAATTAATAAAAACTAGTAGGGAGAAGAAGAATGATAATCTTTTCCGGTCGTCATGGCGACATCGGTGTATCTCCTCTACTCATGATTTTCTCTTCACCAGACGGCCTATGAAGTCGATCGTGGTTATCGAGCAATTCGTGTTGATAACGTGTTGTAATTCTCTAACAAGATCGAGCTACTAATTGATTTAGATTACCACCAGCAAATAGGCTAGAGATGGGAGGTAGATAATTCTTATTAAGTAGTAGCAATAGCTAACTACAGTATACACTAAAGAAATGTAGAGTGAAAACATTAATCTTTGTTTCCTTTGAACTTCCTTACATCCACAAGTGAATAAAGAATGGCTATTTATAGCCAAACTTTAAGTAGGTAAATCATGATAAGTTTCACGTGTCTTTGAAATGTTGGAATGCTTAAAGGGCTAAGATGATCCTTATCCTTGATCAACGGAGAGGTGGGTTATCATTCGCGAGTATTCTTGAATTTGTCATAACACTAAATGGTGGGCTATTCTTAAATGTGTTTACACAATGTTCGAGCTTTAACTCATTCTTACGTAACATTTTTGGATTTTTAAAAATGTTGATTTGGAATGAATTTTGGATTTTTTTCAAATTGTACAAAAGTAAAATGTGAAATATATAAATTTAAGTTTAAATATAGAGTTAGTATTAGATAGTGGCTAAACAAACATAGATTTAGGGGCTCTAGGTAGTGCTATTCATATAGAGATAGAGGTAAACTTCTATATAGAACCCTCTACCTATATAGATATATAGAGGAGAAAACAAACGTGGCGTAGGTCGCTGTAGCCAGTTTCCATACATAGGTCGGTCGAGATGGCATGACATCCGGAGGATATTTTACCCCAAAAGATTCCAGAACCTCCTAGTAACGTCTTAAAACTCCTACGCGTAAAAATGTTATACTCCACGCACACACGACCATGAGGCGTACACGTTGCAGACTCATCCAGTACAAATAGCCCACGCTCGCACACACCTCTCACTTATCTCTTATCTTCTTCTTAGGATTCTCAATCCCAAAAAATCAGCAGCAGCAGAAATCAAGTCAAAAAAATGGCTTCAAAAAAAGAGATGGAAGTTGTAAAAGATTTAGATATCAAGAGATACATGGGTAGATGGTATGAGATAGCATCATTCCCATCAAGATTTCAACCTAAAAATGGTGTAAACACAAGAGCTACATATACATTACAAGAAGATTGTAAAACTGTGACTGTTCTAAATGAAACATGGAATGATGGTAAAAGAGGTTTTATTCAAGGTACTGCTTATGCAGCTGATCCATCTAGTAATGAAGCTAAGCTCAAAGTCAAGTTCTATGTTCCTCCTTTTTTACCTATTATTCCCGTCGTTGGTGATTACTGGGTTTTATCCATTGATCCTGATTATCAATATGCTTTGATTGGTCAGCCTAGCAGAAACTATCTCTGGGTATGTTTATTTTTTTTTTCTTTCTCTGATGGTTTTCTTTTTTATTTTCTTTTTATTGAATTATTCCACTCAAATTGGTGTTTCTGTTATGTGCAGATACTGTGTAGGAATACCCATATGGATGAAGATATTTACAATGAGCTAGTGGAGAAGGCGATAAGTGAAGGATATGATGTGAAGAAATTGCACAAAACTCCACAGACAGACCCTCCACCAGAAGAAGAAGGACCTAAAGATACCACGGGGATATGGTGGATCAAATCCATCTTTGGGAAATGAATGATTAATTTATGCTTGGGTTTGGCATGAATTCATCTCTGTTTATAGTGAGTGAGTGTGTGAGTGACGATGAATGAATAAGACAGATGATAATGTATTAGGGGTTTGTGTTTCATGTATTGGCTTTTGTTGTGTGGTTTTTAATGGATATGTTTCATTTTATATTCTGCTATGGATGTTTGGCAATTATACTGTTGCAAGTAACCGCCCCCCAGGTATTTCTTGTTAGCATCAAGCTGCCTTCACATCAATGTCATTGCAACAGCCATTTTCAAATGGGAGCTTTCAAGCTGTCATTGCAGACCCCAAATTGCAGACAGGGTGTTTGATTAATGCTCCCTTGGATTATATGTTTTTGAAAAACGTTTCAGATTGAGTTTGAGAGTTCTCTCTTTATTACAGATACATTTCAAGAATTGAATCCTAATCAATAGAAACATATTTTCTGGGACATGTTCTTGCTTCATTCCCCCCCAAAACTAGCTGAATGTCCAGGTAAATAATCCTAATCAAGAATTAGACCACCCGGTAGACTTCGGTTGAATGTCACTTGAGCTACATCTCATCCCCCGAAATAGGTTTCTTGAAAAGCCTTGGTGGAGTACTAACCAAAGCCGCTGGAGCCATCTTTCGCTTTCTTGCTGAAGATTGCTCGGTCGAATTGACTAAAGAAGATAGACTGTGCCGATTCAGCCAACCTAACAGGAAGTGCAACTGCAGCTACTACTTTCATGTCCGAATTTATCTCTGTCCCTGAGATTCAATGGGAAAATGGGATCTTTTCGTTCGACCTTACATGGAGCGAGGTCCAAAGCTTGAAACGTAAACCTCTTAGTTGAACTCATCATCACGCCTCCATCAGGATTACTCTTAGCCGTATACTATTCTTGATACGTACTAATAAGGTTTGTACACCTGGCCTATGAAGTTTTTCTTCTTGCAGCACTACATTAGTCCAACTAGGAGTGAGCAACGGACGGACGGTTGCGGATTAGGGGTCACCCACAACCAAACCGTCAAAGTTGCGGATTTGGAAAATTGAACCGTGACCGGCCCAATCACCCGCGGATTTCACATCCGCGGATCGCGCGGTTTAATCAAAAAAAAAAAATCATTCAAGTTGGACCTGCCATTCCATCTGTGTTTTTGTTAGTCTCGAGAAACTCATGCCGCGAACATGGAAAGGAAGGTTCTTGAGTTGTGTATTTCATCTATTTTTCTTGTTTTAGTTTAGTTCTGGTCCTGTCTTTTATTCACTGATGTCAAATTGACATTCAAGGTAACGTTAAACCAGGTAGACAACATTTCAAGCAAATGGGTGATCAATCATTAATAGACTTTCTGTATTTGTTAAATTAACTAAAATGTGTCGAAGCTGCTCCGTGACTGTAACAGGTCTTCAGGTACCCTTCGAAGGTCGGGTTTTACTAGTAAGAACTAAGAATTGAAAGTGGTAAACACTTTCTGTATGAATGAAACTTTAAATGGGACGTGTCTCTAAGTGCTTCTGATTCAGGTGCGGACCACCCAACATCAGCAAGTTGTATGTGCGCTAAGCATATTTGATGGGCTTCAGTTTATTTATAGGTTAAGCCTACGGTGCGGATGAATCCGCGGTTTTCAATACCCAACCGCACCCAAACCGCTAAAATGTGCGGATTTGAGAATCTCACCCGTGTCCGGCCCATACGTCTTGCGGTTTGGGTCAAATCCGCAATTTTGCGGACGGATGCGGGTGAAATCCGCGGTTCCGGTTAAAATGCTCACCCCTAAGTCCAACCCTTGAACCATTGACACAACAATTCTTGCCGCTGCTGGGCCTGCAAATGGTAAAAATGGGCCAGCCCACAAATATTGCAAACTTTGGACTTTGCTTACTGTCCCTTATCATGATTTTTTTTCTTGAAGCATGAGATTAAAAGAGGTTAATTACAATTTGTCTTGGGTACCATAGAATCATAAAATAGAATTTGACTAATAAAATATGGGATTGCCTAATCCCATATTTTAGTTGATATATTTCCCGTTTGACTTTTATCGGCTGCGTGATTGGCTAGCCCGTCTGCGGCTTGATTTCCTTCTCTGTAATTGTGTTGAATAGTAGCCTGTGGGATTTGTCGGAATCTGATACTTACCGTTCTTCATTACTAATTCTTACAAAACAAAAAGAACATCCAAGCATTAGTTTTAGAACAACCATCATTTGGGGCATACAAGAAGATTTTGGGGCATACATCTTAATAACCCTATCCTATGGTTCCATATAAGGGGTGTCATTGAGAGAGTTAAGTTACTAAGATACCCTTAACTGTTTGGAATTACACTAATACTCTTCCTTATCCATATTTCTTTTTTATTTATTAATTTTTCAAAAATATTATTTTTTAATTAAATAAGATATTTTTTAAAATATTTTTTTAATTAAAAATGATTTGTTTCAAAAATATTTTTGATAAAAAATGGTTTTTCTCAAAACTTTTATTTTTTTCAATTTTCGTTTTCTTAGAGTTTTTTTTTTCATTTAAAATATATATATATACATTTTCTTTAAAAAAAATTATTTACGAAACTTGCATAGGTTCGGCTAATATCGTATATGAAAAATACTGAGAGTTCGGCTGATAACCTGTCAGCCGAACCTAAGCTTTTTGAAAATATTCCTAGGTTCGGCTGACAAGTTATCATCCAAACTTAATTCTGGAACTGCCAAACTTAGGTTCGAAAGATTCGAGAAAAAAATTGGACAACCGAGCTTTTGCATTGTTCTTTATAATGTGAAGTTCGGCTAACATTTTGGTTTTTGAGTATCATCTGAATTGTTCATCAACACCTTCAAAATGAAGAACAATGAGAGGTTCGGTTGATAATTTCTTCAATTTTCAGCCGAACCTCATTCTGTAGCTGTCGTAAAATCATGCATTTTTTCGATTCAATCGTGATCTCTTCGATTCAAATACAAGAAAGTAACATTTTGAATTGTGAGAAATACTTTCTATGGTACATTAATTGTATGAGAGGAGAAAGAATGAAAGCATAAAGAAAGTTTTAAGAAATAATAATAAAAAAAAGAAGTGAAAAAGTGGAAAAAAAAAACTGGTTTTTTTGAATAATTAAAAACTTAAAAAATAATAATTAACTAATCAACGATGTCTAATTAAATTACCACTAATCATCAATATTACATACTAATCAAATAAGGGCATTGTTGCCATTATAGAAAATGGTTGGATATGGGGCACTATAGAACACTATTTAGCATCCAAGTTTTGTCCTATTGTATATACCCCTTGTAGATGCATTTTACTACAAACTACATCCAAAGGATAGAAACGCAATACTCATCTCAAATGAAAGTAAACACTCCACAATGAACACAAGATATACGTGGTTCGGTATGATTACCTACGTCCACGGGGGTGAAAGGATGAATCTTATTACTTTGAAGTGTTACAAAGGTGTTGCTCTCCGTGGGATTTCCTTACAAGATGCCCTTACTACTCACTTACTTCTTCTTAGTGTTCACTCGAGTTTCTCTCCTTCTCTCTCTCCAAATACAACCTACCTTTCTTGAATACAAGTCCCTTTATTTATAGGAGAAGTTCTATACAACGAAATTAAGGTGTTGGTCACGTTACATCTATTTAGCAATTCTGTGATCGGGTCGGTTCACGTCGTCTCATGTGGCCGATCTATCCTGGCTCCTCGCCTATCCTTCGTCCGGGCCGATATCTTTAGGTGCATTATTAACACGATGTCTCTTGTCTTTTACTTTCGCCCTCACGGTTATCCGATGTGACCCGTTCTTTCTTATTCGTTTGACCATAGCTCCTCGTTTGACCCGCCACGCCTTATCTTGTCATCTTTATCAGGAGTCTGGGTCAAGTCTTGTATGACATCATTACGCCCGATCCACGTGGCTCCTTAAATCTCGCGCCCGGTAATCTTCGCTCTGTACTTCGCGTATCTTCGTATTTGGATACACCGGTTCTAGGATGTTTCCACCTGGATCTGTAGATAATTTACACCTACATTTATGCCCCTTCTTTCGCTCGTGTAGCAGACACGAGTGGAAGAAAGTCGTTTCAACCGCCACGTCCTCGTCCATGCCGCAGATCCCGCCATGCAGCGTCCCACTATCTCCACTTTATTACCTGTAACCGTTGTCATCGGTTACAACTTATTCTCTTTAAATTGCCCGCTCCTTTTTTTTTTCTTCTTCTTCACCACTTATCACTCAGTATTCCTCCCTTGCAACCTCTTCTTTAAGATTTCTTCGTTACTTTGCGCTTAAAAAACCCTAGCTTTCTTGTTTTTCTTCCATCATATCCTCTTCCCCGATTGTTACAGTAGCTGTTGTCGCCTCATCTTTTTTTTGTTGAAAACCGAGCTTTGCATTATCTCCATTAATGGCTTCTTCTCCTTCCATGACTGAGAAAAGGTCTGTTGACGACGTTTTTTCCGAGTTTGATGCTCCTCCCCTTGCTTCTCTGTTTTTGCTTGAAAGTCCTTCTAGGTATGATGATCGCGCGATAAAATTTATTTTTGCTGATAGCTCTTCTTCTATTCCGTGCAGGTCCGAGAAAAGGGTGAAAGATCTCTCTGATGAAGAGTTCATTGAACAGCTGAAGGAGAAGTACGATCTTCAAAATTACGAAGTGACCCTTCTCTCGGGCCGAAATGGTATCTTGAAGAAAACAGATATGAAGAAGCACGAGTAATCGGCTGATTGTGTGGTCATCACCCTGGGCCAACTGGAGCTGGGCTTTTGTCTTCCCTTATACAACCCTGATAGCCCATTTTATTACGAGATTCTGTCCCAGATTCGGCCTTCTCGTGCTTTGGCTCAATGGACTGGCAATACTTTTCGAATTATGAAGGAGTGGAGGGATCGCCGCGATGGTCATGGTTCTGATGCTGTTTGGTCGACCTACAAGCCTGAGGACGCTCCGATGTATTCCGTTGCTAATTTCCTTGTCAACTATCGGGCCGGTACTACGAACTTGGGCGATCTTCCTTGGTTTGATGCAAGTCCTCATCGGGTCAAGGTTATACCCGAGGGTGTTGAAAGGATGATGCTGGATGCCGATCCCATCGGCCAACCCTGCAACAAGCGACCCCGTCATTCTAATGATCCGATTTATACCCGAGTTCCGCTTCTTGTTTGAGGTCCCATTCTGCATGGTGACTTCCCGTCGCCTACTTTTCCCATCAGCCATATTCTTTCTGGGTGGTTAATGATGACAAGGCCGATAAGGTATGCACTTTTCTTGATTTCTATCTTGTTAGCTTCGGGCGTCAACTGGTCATCTTTTTTTTTTTGTTTGAAAATTTCAGGTCGGTTCCACCAAGACTGTCGGATCTAGGAAGAGAGGTGCTGGCACAAGGGTTGAGGAAGACCAGGGGAAGGTAACAAACATAATGATTTTCTTATAAGTACATGTACTTGCCCCTGTTTTTTGCCTTCACATGTTCTGACGAGACACTTGTGCAGAAACACCCAAGGCACGATGATTATGACGCGGGCGATGTTGACCCCAATCCGCTTAGGCGTAATCCTATCAGAGGTAAGAAAATTGCTAAGCCACTGCCGAAAACGGGCCCAATCATTGATCTTTCCGACGAGGATGAGCTGTTTGGAGAGAATGTGTCGGGTGACAAAGGTGATGAACAAGGTATGGGCGACCAGCAGGAGCCCTCGGAGATGCCCGTTGTAGAGAAAGTCGTTACCGATGTACCGGTAGAGCTTCCTTGTGTGCCCCGGATTACTAAGGGATCGTCTTCTAGTGCTGAAAATTCCTTTACTGTCTCTGGCCCGATCATGAACTCTTTGGGTGCGCTTACTTCCTCCAAATTTGGGAAGTATACTGACGAAGAAATGTTGAATGCTGTGCCCCGTTATGGTGACATCGCCCTGACACTTGACACTGTGGTGAGCGACTCGTTTTTGTGTGGTAATGCCCCGCTTCTGATTTCTGTTCTTAGTGTCGCTTATGGTGCAAACTCGTCTGTTTGTGTTAGATTATGAACCGCGTATGCTTGGATGCCGCCAATCGCCTTCAAGATAAGCAGTTGATAGAGTCTCTCCAACTTCAACTTCAGAATGAGAAGGGTGGCGCGAACTATCTGGAGATCAAACTTGCCGACGCTCAAGGTATATGATCATTCTTAACTTGTGTTGATTGAGTTTATCGTGCCAGTATCCTGAGTCGGGTATCCTTCTTCCTAGCCGAGGTATCTAGTATAGGTGTAGACGCTACTTTGAAGTTTAGGATTATGAAGAGAAAATGTGATATTGAGAAGGATCTAGTGGAAAATCTTTGTCAACGAATGGCAAACAAAGACGACAAAATAGACCGTCAAACTGAGGAAATTGCAAGACTTGAGGACGAGTTAGAACGACGTCGCCGGTTTGATTATGATCCTGCCGAGATGGACAATTTATGGGCTCACTTGGGATCTTCTCAGCGCCTTGCTGCTGAAAAAGCTGCTTTAGCCACAAGTTTGGAGCAAAGGGTAGACTCTCTGCAATTGCAGAATCGAGACCTTCACGAGGACCGCCGACGAATATTGAGAGATAAAGATGTGGTGGAGCGAGATAATAGCAATTTACTGGGCCGAGTGAGTGAATTTGATAAAGTTATGGGAGATTTAGAGTGGAGTAGATCGCAGCTTGCAGTGCTCCAAGCGTCGCGTAATCGGTTAATGGACGATTGGACTGAGCATAAGAAGTATTTCCCCAATAACGAGTTCAACGAGCAACACTATAACGAATTAACCATGAAGTTGTCCAAGGCCGAGGATGAGTTTTCCAAGTCGGTAGAGTCGCTTCAGTCGGTGTTGCCCGCCCTGTCAGGTCTCTTAGACGATGTGTTGAGGCCGTTCTTTTAGATATAGATTGCGATTTATTCTTGCAAAAATGTACCCGATGAATAACATTCTATCTTTGTGATTTTGTAGCCGAGCAAAAACGCTCTCGGGAGCTGGATCTGGAGGTTCGCCGATTGAAACAGGCCGAGGACGATTTGGGCTCCAAGTTATCTGAAGCTGAGGAAAATTCTTCCCAGATTACCAAACAACTCGAGGATGAATGCTTCGCCCATGTAGAGGAGTTAGACCAGAAGGTTCAGTCGGGAATTATGGACTTGGTGGAGAAGAAGCGGCTCGAGGTCGTGCAGAGGAAGGACGGCATGGCTCCTCCCAAGGCTTAAACTTTCTTTTTGTGATGCTGCGTCACTATGTTGACCCTTCCATCGGGTTGTAAATCGCTCTGAACACTTCTCCCCTTTTTAATTTACGCTACCTTGCTTGTTTGTTTTAATGGGGGTGCTGCGTCACCGATGCTGTTTGTTTTACTTTCGTTAGACGTTTCGTTTCTCTTGGTCACATGACGCTTTCCGTATTTTCTTAATAGTCGCATGACGCAATCGAGTTCTCCTTTGTTTCATATGTTATTCCTGCAATCATTGTTCAAGTAAGTCAGTATTCTAACCATTTCTGTCGAACACACCCAACAAGGAGGGTCATCGGGCCCTATGCCATATCCTGATTGGGGAATCTCATCACTATCTCTTTGGATTCAGTGGAAGGGTACCAGTCATCCTAGTTCTAGGCCCGATAATCCCGAGTGGTTATCGATCAACCGATCTCGGGCAAGTGGACACGCCCACTTGCGATGGTGGTGACCTTTTAGATGTAAGTAGGCCACCTAGCTGAGTAGACCTCGCGTCTAAACAACCTTTGGAACTGGTTTCCAACCACCAGAACCCTTAGGCTACCTCGGCACTTGCACACTGCCACTGCCCCGAGTTCGAATAGCCAGGCGGATCGTAAGGCACCTCGGCACTTCCACACTGGCATTGCCCCGAGTACGAATGCCCATTCGAGTGTAAGTCACCTCGGCACTTCCACACTGGCTTTCCCCCGAGTACGAATGAACATTCGAGTGTAAGTCACCTCAGAACTTCCACACTGGAATTGCCCCGAGTACGAATGACCATTAGTCGCTTATGCCCTATCCCATACCCTCACGGTTTCACAGAGATAGAAGACACGTTTGCTTACCGTTTTTCCGCATCGCTCTTCAAGGATGGTAGAGTTTCAGGAATCGGATGTTCCATGGTTTGATCTCTCTTGTTACGTCGAGTCGCAGTAGTCGATATGATCCCTCGCCCGCCTTAGATTCGATTATATATGTCCCACCCCACTTTGGTGCTAGTTTTCCTCCTTTTTTGTCGCGCTCCCATTCAGCCAAAAATTTCAATACCTGCTGCCTGGGATTAAATTCTCTTGGTCAAACGCGCTTGTTGTATTCCCGTTGTAACCTCCTTTGATAATTTTCCATTTTTTGTAACGCCATTTCTCTTGTTTCTTCCAAGTCGTCGAGTTTATCCAAGATCAGATCGGATGACACGTTTCGCCTCCAAGCTTCGGTTCTTGTAGTAGGAATCATTCCTTCTGTTGGTAGAATCGCCTCGGTTCCATAGGTAAGCATAAACGGAGAGAATCCCATAGCTTCCCTTCGTGTGGTTCTGTATGCCCATAGGACGTTATATAGCTCCTCGCACCAGTTTCCATATTCCCCGTCCAGTTTATTCTTTATGTTATCGGCGATAGTCTTATTAGTGATCTCGGCCTACCCATTTCACTGGGGGTAAATCGGGGTAGCTTTGCTCTTCCTGATGTTGTAAGTGTTGAATAGAAGATCAATGTTCTAGGCATGTAGTTGTTTTCCATTATCGGAGACGATTGCATCCGGGACCCTGAAGCGACAAATGATATGTTCCCAAATAAACTTAAAGACATATTTGTCCCGAATATGCCTTAGTGGTGCCGCCTCTACCCACTTGGTAAAATAATCAGTGGCCACGATCAAATACTTCCTTTGCCCCGTTCCTACATGTAATGGCCCGACAATGTCCACCCCCCATTTAGCAAAGGGCCAAAGACTTATGATTGAGTTTAACGGTACGCCAGGAGCATGGATTTTCTTCCCAAAACGCTGACATTCTTCGCAATCTCTTGCCATTTTCTTTGCGTCCTCATTCATATACATCCAAAAGTAGCCCATTGTTTTTTCCTTAATCGACAAGCTTCTTCCCGAGCTGTGATTTCCGGCCGCCCCATAGTGTAGCTCGTGTAGGATTATATGGCCATCTTCCCTGCTTAAGCATCGTAGGAGCGGTCCTAGGTAAGATTTCCGATATAAGATCCCTTCCCTTAACTCGTAGGCACCCGATTTTCTTTTGATCTTGTTCATCTCGGCCCGGCCCTTAGGTAGCTCACCCGTCTCTAAGTATTGATGTATTGGCTTTCTCCATTCTCCTTCTTTGTATCTCTCGACTGTGCTAACGGCCACCTCAATCCGTACTTCTGGTGTTTCTGGGATAGACGGGTTAAGAAGCCTCATAACGCGTATCCCTTCGATGCTCGGGTCTACTAGTTGTGAGGCGATGTACGATAGAGCGTCCGAGTGTCTGTTATCCTTTCGGTAGATATGGCGGAATTTAATATCTGGTATTTTCTTGATGTAAAATTGGGCGAGCTCCCAATATTTTTGCAGCACCGGATCGTGTGTAGCGTACTGGCCAGTAATTTTTCGGATCACTAGTTGTGAGTCACTAGTAAGTCAAACCTCATGAAGCCCCATTTCCACAATTATTCGTAAGGCATGGATCACCGCCTCATACTCGGTGACGTTGTTTGTTGCCTTGAATTCTAACCTGAACGAATGCACGATCTTCCTCCCCTTTGGCGTGGTAAACACCAAACCGAGGCCCGATCCGTCTTTGTTTGATGCCCCATCGACAAATACTTCCCATCGTGTTGAACTACTGGCGGATAGTAGGTCCGCTGGCTCCTCTTGTTCTTCTACCATTCCCGGTATATCTTCTACCTCGTCTTCATCACTGAGGGGGAAATCTGCCAAGAAATCGGCCACTACTTGCCCTTTGATCGCGGTTCTTGTCTCGTATATCACGTCATATTATTTGATTATGGATCCCCACTTGGAGATTCTCCCCGATCGCCAAGCACTATCCAAGACCGCTTCGATAAGCGATTTGGTGAGCACCCGTATTCGATGAGCTTGAAAATATGTTCGTAGTTTAGAGGCAGCAAAGGCTAGCGCGAGCACTATCTTCTCCATTCTGGTGTAGTTCTTCTCGGCCGGACTTAAAGTTTTGCTAGCGAAGTATACCGGCTTCTCCACGCCTATCTCTGTTTTGACCAATACTGCACTGATGGCATAGGGTGTCGCGCCTAAGTATAGAGTGAGAATTTCTGACGGCTCAGGCCTTTGAAGAACCGGGAGGCTAGCTAGATGTAGCTTGATATTTTGAAAGGATTCTTCGCTTGCGTCCGTCCATTGGAATTTTTCTCCTTTCTTCAAGATGTCGTAAAAGGCCTTGCATTTGTCCGATGACCGTGATACGAATCGCCCCAATGAGGCTATGCAACCATTTAGTTTTTGCACGTCTTTTACCGTCGCGGGGGATGGCATTTCGAGGACGGCTCGTACCTTCTCGGGATCTGCTTCTATTCCCCTGGGGGTGATGATGTAGCCTAGGAATTTCCCCGAAGTGACCCATAAGTCGCACTTGGTCGGATTAATCTTCATCTTGTGTTTCCTCATTGTCTGAAAAATCTCTCGAAGGTCTCGGACGTGGTTTTTTGATTTTAGGCTCTTAACTAACATGTCGTCCACGTAAACTTCTATGGTATCGTGAATATTGTCTTCAAACATGTTGCCTACCAATCTCTGGTACGTAGCCTCGACATTCCTAAGTCTGAATGGCATCTTGGTGTAACAATACAATCCTCTTGGTGTGAAGAAGGAAGTATGTTCCTGGTCCTCAGGCGCCAATAGTATTTGGTTGTAGCCCATGTATCCATCCATTAAGGTCATCGCCTCGTATCCCACTATTGATTCTACTAATTGATCTATGCTAGGAAGGGGGAAACTGTCCTTCGGGCAGGCCTTGTTCAAGTCGCTGAAATCAATACATATTCTGACTCCCCCTTTCTTTTTTGGTACCACGACCATGTTAGATATCCACTGTGGGTAGTGGGACTTCCTTATTATTCCATATTCTTGTAGCTTCTTCAGCTCGACCTCTACCGCCGCTTGTAACTCTGGCGCGATACGCCTCATTTTTTGTCTAATCGGTTTGAACTTCGGATCAATTTTTAAGTGGTGACAGCAGACCTTCGGGTCAATACCCTCCAAATCATGCACTTCCCAGGCGAATGCATCCAGGTTTTCTTTTAATAACATCGTGAGTTTACTTGATTGTTCGTCCGATAGTAATGCCCCGATCCTTACTACCTTGGGTTCTTCTATCATTCCCAAGTTTACTTCTTTAGTCGGCTCAACTGTCGAGAAGTTTGATTTGGTCTCCCTGACTGGGGACGCTTCCTTTAATTGATATAAAGTGTCTTATTCTCGAGTCTCGTGTGCCAGGACCACTTGTGAAATCACCTCCTCCAATTCTTTTGCCGTCTTCACTTCCTTTGCTTTATTCTTTTCTTGCCTTTGTCGAGCTCGCCGTTCTTCATTTATTTCTACATCGACTTTCATGCATTGTCGTGCCGCCTGGGAGTCGCCCACAACTTCCGCTATTCACTTGCAAGTCGGGAACCTTAACCTTTGATGGTATGCCGATGCTACTCCCTTAATCCCAACAATCCATGGGCGCCCGATAATGGCCTCGTAAGGTGAGGCGACGTCGACCACACAAAAGGTGGTTAGTGTGTCGAGGTAGCCACCAACATCTGAAAATCTCAAAGTTACTTCGACCTTTGGGATGGTTACTGTGCCGTTAAAGCCGTAGATGCGATATGTTGAGGGGACGAGCATGTCGTCTGAGAGTTTCATTCTTCTGAACATGTCGTAGAACATCACCTCGACTGAACTTCCGCTATCCACGAGAATCCTTCTTACTCCCCACTTCTCAATCAATAACGTGATAACCAATGGATCACTGTGTGCCTGTCCGTTTGCTAGGACATCCTTAGCCGAGAACGAAATGAGCAGCGTCATCCAAGGTTCCATTGGAAGGGATTTGTCTACGCTAAATATTTCTTTACCTTCACGATCCCTTTTATGGATCTTAGTGGTGATTACTGGGCCGAGGGTGTAATTTTGCATAGACGAATGTGAAATGGTGCTCACGAACTGACTCGCCCTATCGATATGGACTTGATGAACTGGTACATCGGGTGTTGCTTCCGGCCGAAGGGGGTGTCGGCCATACTACCTCAAATATCCATCGCGGATGAGGTGTTGAACAATATCTTTCACTTCTCGACATTTGTTGGTGGAATGGCCCCTATACTGATGGTAGTGACAGTATTCGGGATGATCTCGGGTCTCTTGGAACTATACCCCCCTCGATACTGGGTAGTTGATGTCGTTTCTGTTCTCCACTTCCTTGAACACCTCTTCTAAAGAAGCGTTTAGAGGGGTATACGATCAGGCTTCCTTCTTTGGATTATTCCCTTTGGCCATCCATTCCCTCTTCTCACTGCTCCTCGGTGGCGGGTCCGATCTCTTTTCTCGTCACCTGATATGGTCGTCCATGACCGTTTTAGTTTCGGTACCAACTTCAGCACTGGATTCTTGTACTCCTCTATCTCTTGATTCGGGCTGAATTTCTTCCAGGGCGATGTAGTGTTCTTGCATTCTTCTCATCTCCTTTAAGGTTTTAGGTTTTTCGGAAAACATGGCGATCCAGATGGGGTCCGATCTCCCCAACGCGTTTTCAAACCCAAAGATGGCTTGATCCACCGGTACCTTCCCAATTTCAGTACACAGTTTCCTCCACCTGTCGGTCATGGTTCTCAAGGGCTCTCTGAATCTTTGGGCGAGAGTAAACAGCTTGTTCATTCTTGGCCGAGGTCGACTGTTATGCGTGTAGGTCTCAAGGAAGGACTCGACTAGCGCATCGTACCCGTTAATCGAACCAGGTGTGATCGAATAGAACCAATCTCGCGCCTCGCCCTCCAAACTAGCTGGAAAGAATTTTCACATAACTACATGGTTGTTTCTCCATTGGATCAGTGACATTATATACATCTTAAGATGCTCGTTCGCATCGCTCGTTCCATCAAATCTAGAGGGGAATGAAGGTAAAGTACACTTGGGTGGGAACGACATTTGTTCTAGTTCTTGAGAGAAATGCGTTTTCTCGGCTTCACTCATAATCTCGGCCAACTTATTCTCCTCGCTTTCGCCCGAGAGTTCCTTGATTTTTGCTTCCGACTCCTTAAGCTTGGCTTTAGTTGTCCGATCTTGTCGCTCGTCCCTTCCTCGCCTTTCTTCGTCGATGGACGAATCCTCGGGTGGTCCATATATCTGCGTGGGGGGTACCGGAGGTAATGGTGGCTGACCCGACCGATCGGGCTTATTAAGGTTATTTGGCCCTATCATGGGTGGTGAGTGACCGGATCGTCCTCGATAACCCGATTTACATCGGCTGGACGACCCTCTTGATCCGGTCCGTTGGTTCCTCAGCTGGTAGTTCTCATACTCCAAGGATAGATTCCTCTGCTGGAGTTCCCTTAGTGCCGCTTCTTTCCTCCTATGACTCTCCAAAATGGACAACAACGTCGGGTCCGTACTTTCATGACTGGAGTGTCCATTGGGTTGGCGTGGCCGAGGCTGTAATGGTGCAGATGTGGGTGGTGGGGGTAGTATCGGGTTGGTTACACGATCGACCGCGTGAACGGTTGTCGGGCCGATGTTACTTGCTGCTGCTCGCCCCAGCCGAATCTTCCTAAGACGCTCTTGTTCCCTTCCCAAAGCTTTCTGGTGCTCAACTTGTCGCCTCGTCCATTGCCTCTGAGCTCGCGCTGCAAGTGCTTCCTCATCGTCATCGGTGTCTGAAGCTGTGAGTCCATCGATTTGGTCAACTCTTCTCTGGGTCAATATAACTTGGTCCAGAGGTAGAGTGTTATCGTCTCGCCCTAAATCTACATCCTTGTCTACAACAGGCATTCCTCGCGCAGCTGCATGAGACTCCTCGGGCGGTGGTTGTCGACTGTCTTCTTGCCTTGGCCACGTTATCCCTGCCTGCATGCTGCTGCTAGTGACTGTATGATTCCTTAACATCCTAATCGTCCCTGAAGTGCTAGCCATCGGTCACGTCGCGTGATAAGCCGAGTATCGCCCGTACCTACGTCAGCAAATACGAAAAAGAACCCCTTACTTTGACCTAATTTTCAAATAAAAATTTCAGACATAAGGGCAAAAAGTTCGACTGTACGACTGCTGCCACTGTGTAAGATCTACTTTAGTTGTTAGGTGGGTTTTGTCCCTCTACCCTATTTTGTCCCTATGCTGAATCTGTGGCTGACCTCACTTCCCCGTCGCTATCACTCCGTACGACGTCGCTCTCTGTACTCGACTTATGCATTTAAGTTAGTTTTGTCCTTTATTCTACATGTTCCAAATCATTGATCTTATGCACATGATGCTTACAAAAAAGTATGGCAAGTAACCCCTAGAATCAAATCAAACTTGTACCAGCTCCACTTTCTCGAGATCTAATTATGAACTCTCCGACGATTTATGCTACGTACTTGAAGGCTAAAAAAATTCTATACGGTTGACAGTTTATCGCATGATGAAACAGCTACAAACGCAAACTTTTGGTTATTCCGAGCACCCGACCTCATGCCGTAGCTAAAAACAACTCGTTTAACGCTACCAATTATACAACCATCAAGAACAAAAAGTCGTCCTTTCAACAGATTCTTCACATAGCTTCTAACCCGAACTGTTAGTCGCTGGTAAGCTCGTGAAGTCTCTCTGCTAATCAAACTGTTGAAGATGTTAAGAAGACGCTGCTACTGTTCTGGCTTTGAAGTAAATGACTCAAAACAACCGTTATTTCGGCCAAAAGAGTTCATCACAGCTTCAACTTCAACACGTTAATCGTGTATTGAGGAGATGTTGATCGTCTCTGAAGGTTTTTACGGCAAGGTATCCAGAGATCTTAGTCGTGTCCCCTTAGTCGGCACCAGAATGTAGATGCATTTTACTACAAACTACATCCAAAGGATAGAAACGCAATACCCATCTCAAATGAAAGTAAACACTCCACAATGAACACAAGATATATGTGGTTCGGTATGATTACCTACGTCCACGGGGGTGAAAGGATGAATCTTATTACTTTGAAGTGTTACAAAGGTGTTGCTCTCCGTGGGATTTCCTTACAAGATGCCCTTACTAATCACTTACTTCTTCTTAGTGTTCACTCGAGTTTCTCTCCTTCCCTCTCTCCAAATACAACCTACCTTTCTTGAATACAAGTCCCTTTATTTATAGGAGAAGTTCTATACAACGAAATTAAGGTGTTGGTCACGTTACATCTATTTAGCAGTTCTGTGATCGGGTCGGTTCACGTCGTCTCATATGGCCGATCTATCCTGGATCCTCGCCTATCCTTCGTCCGGGCCGATCTATTTAGGTGCATTATTAACACGATGTCGCATGTCTTTTACTGTCGCCCTCACGGTTATCCGATGTGACCCGTTCTTTCTTATTCGTTTGACCATAGCTCCTCGTTTGACCCGCCACGCCTTATCTTGTCAGCTTTATCAGGAGTCTGGGTCAAGTCTTGTCCGACATCATTACGCCCGATCCACGTGGCTCCTTAAATCTCGCGCCCGGTAATCTTCGCTCTATACTTCGCGTCTCTTCGTATTTGGATACACCGGTTCTAGGATGTTGCCACCTGGATCTGTAGATAATTTACACCTACACCCCTAAATGACGGTTCTTTTATAAATCTCTCCTATTATGGGTTGATTGTCGGATCTTAACATGACCCTTTTATGGTCAGTTCTTCAAGCTTCATTATGTTCTTCAGTTTCATTCAACTCATCTCATTTTGAGACTGTACTATACAGTCTATATTCCCTCAGTCCCAAATTAGATTATACTTATTTTATAATACACTGTATAAGAACGAGATTCTACAAAAATATATAATATATGGAGCTTTATCTTGCAAATATATATATATATATATATATATATATATTTTTTTTCTTCTAAATTTTAAATGTATATAAAGTTTGTTAGGTAATAACTACCACGTGGAAAATCGGCAAAAGAAATTATATCATGGAAGATATATGTATTTGAGTTGTGAAAAGAAGACATCAAGCCCACTTGGAATTAAAATTCTGATAAAAAAACATTGGGCGATATCAAACCCAACGATCCTGCAATGTGGTTATAATTTTTTTATTTTATTAAACTTTGATTTACGATAAAATGTTATAATGTCTACTTCCTTGAAATATGACCAAAAAGATAATTAATTATTTATTCTGATACGGAGTTTATTCTTAAATATAACTCTCCCAGTTAGAATAATTTTTTTTGGCTGAAATTGTTCGTACTCGTATATACAAGTTCTAATATATGTTACAATTAGCTCAATACGGGAGTATATTGTATACACAAGGTTCTAATGTATCTTAAATACCAGATTCCTGTGATTAGTTTTTTATACTCGATCGATAACATTTTAATGTAAAATCCAGTGTACCTGGGTAAATGAGAAATAGTTAAAAGAGTCAACCCTTAACCTGAGCACATCCGAGATCACTAAAACGGGATACCTTCTACCATCCATCTATCTATGTACCACAGATAAATATGGGCGATAGATTTTGGTGGTGTTGGAAAAGAAGAAACAAAAACCGTCGGTCGTATAAGCCGTTTCTTAGCGGTGTCAATTATTTTCCTTTCAAAACCAAAACAGTCTCCCTCTCTCTATAAAAGCGCAACAAACGCTTATAGACCAATTAAAAACCAAACAAAACAAACGCTCTTCTCTCCCAAATTAAATTTTTTGACGAGAGCCAGAGATTATTACTAGTTATTTCTCTCCTTCATTTCTCAATCCATCTTTATTTTCATTTTTTTTTGGGACCTCATTCATTCTCTTTTAAGGATTTCAAGACAGAGAATGTTTTGAGGGATCGAGGGAAGGATTGGCAACTCAAAACATGGTCAGGTTTTCGGTTGTTGTCTTCTTGCTGCTGCTCCAGATACAATCTCTTCTTCTTGTTGTCCTTGCCAAAAAACCTTCTCCTATTCCTGCAGCTGCACAAAAATGGCTCACATTATCAGGTATATATATACATTCTCTGTTTAGTTTCATACATGGGACACTGTGGATATATAATGGATGGATGACCCAGTTTTCTCTCTTTTCGTTGTTGCGTAGGGGAAAGACCTATGGTAATAGCAAGGGGTGGATTTTCAGGGCTACTCCCTGATTCCTCTGATATGGGATATGAAATTGCACACACGACAAGCTTACCAGATATGGTTGTATTCTGTGATGTACAAATATCAAAAGATGGACTTGGTTTTTGCTTGTCAGATATAAGGCTTGATAACTCCACAAATATAGCAAATGTATTCCCAAAAGGACACAAAACTTACAACATTAATGGAGATGATGTTAGTGGATGGTTTGCTGTCGACTTCTTGTTTGATGATTTGTATAACAACGTTTCATGTAAGCTTCTGTATAATAATTTCATAATGACTGACGAATTTTGTTTTTGTTTCTTCTTTTATTGATTTGCATTGTTCATCGTGTTATAGTGATTCAAGGAATCCTTACGCGAACAAGTTTGTTCGATAACTCGTTCCCCGTTAAACTTGTTGATGATGCTATGAAAATAAAACTACCTAATCGGCTTTGGTTGAATGTCCAGGTAAATAATAACTAGCCTGTTCATATTCAAATCATTATATGTCTTTACCCCCTGAACATTCATTTCTACCATATGTTGCAGTATGATATGTTCTACAAGCAACATAGCATAGACGTGAAATCATTCATTCAAGACACATTGAGCGCGGGTGCCGCTAGTTTAGGCTACATCTCATCTCCTGAAATCGGATTCTTGAAGAGCCTCAATGGAGCAGTGACCAAAGACGTTAAACTCGTCTTTCGTTTCCTAGCTGCAGATGCAGTGGAACCCACGACCAAGAAAACATACAAAGCAATCTTGGCGGATTTAGCTGCAATCAAGACCTTTGCTGCCGGAATTCTTGTCCCAAAAACCTATATCTGGCCAGTTACTCCTGATCAGTACTTGGAACCTCACACTAGTCTGGTAGCCGATGCACACAAGCTAGGACTAGAAGTGTATGCTGACGGGTTTGCAAATGATATGCCTGGAAGCTTCAACTACAGTTACGATCCAACAGCTGAGTACTTACAGTTCATTGACAACAACGAATTTGCGGTTGACGGTTTTCTTACGGATTTTCCTCCTACTGCTTCCCAGGCTATTGGTTAGTTACTTTTCACCACATGTTTTAAGATATTTGTACCAAGTACTTTGTAAAGAAGATCATGCATATTTACAAGGCGTTAAGCTTACACATTGTTGTCTCTGTGCAGGTTGCTTCGCATTGAACAACAAAACAAACCCCAGAATAGGTTTGTTATTTTTCTTATAAGTGCAAAATCTTCTTCATTTGTTGAATGTCTCTCAAACATTTGGATGCATTTGCAGGCAAAACGTTGGTCATATCCCATAATGGAGCAAGTGGAGTATTTCCTCCTTGCACTGATCTTGCTTATCAACAAGCAGTAGATGATGGTGCAGATATAATAGATTGCTCGGTCCAAATTACTAAAGATGGAATTGCTTTCTGCGCTGATTCAGCTGACCTGACAGGTAGTACAACTGCAGTTGGTACTTTCATGTCCAAATCTACCTCGGTCCCGGAGATCCAACAGAAAAATGGGATTTTTTCGTTCGACCTTACATGGAGCGAGATCCAAAGCTTGAAACGTATAAACCTCTTACTTAAAATCTCCATCACTATTACTCTTAGCCGTGTATTTTTCTGGATATGTAATAAGGTGTGCACGCCTGACCTGTGAAGTTTTTCTTCTTGCAGCACTACTAGTTAGTCCAACAGGAGATCAAGGCTTGCCAAGAAATCCAGCAAACAAGAATGCTGGTAAATTAATTATGTTATCTGAGTTCTTAGAATTAGCTAAGACGAAGGCTGTTTCGGGAGTAATGATCAACATTAAGGTTAGTTCATCAATATACAAAAAAAATAATTTGTCCCCTAACTACTACTACCTGCTACGAAATTTATAGTTGGTATGTTTTGTGGTCAATTTTCCAGAATGCTGCAGTCCTTGCAAATAAAGGGTTTGACATTTCAGAGATTGTCTCCAGTGCCTTGACCAATGCCACCCTCGACAAACAATCTACTCAACAGATTTTAATTCAATCCGATGATACTTCGGTTCTGACCAAGTTTAAGAATGTGCCTACTTACAAAAGAGTCTTAACTATTGTTGAGACAATTAGCAACGTAACTCAGCAGAGTGTAGATGAAGTCAAGAAGTTTGCAGACGCTGTTGTTGTCAATAGGCCTTCAACTGTGGTATTAGCAGCTTACTTCACTAAAGAGTTCACTGATGTAGTGAAGGAATTTCAAGATGCAAATCTAACTGTATACATAACAACACTGACAAACGAATTCACGTCAATCGCGATGGACTTCTTTTCTGATCCAATCCTCGAAATATCTACGTACGCCTCGCCCTTAGCGTTTGGAGTTGATGGTCTCATAACAGACTATCCAGCTACTGCTAATGCCTACTTGAGTAAGTTTTTCCTTTTAAACAGATTTCTCAAGTCATTAGTAATTTTCGTTTGGGTCTATAACTTAAATCCAATGGAACTGAATTATTTTTGGACTGCGTACCAATGCAGGATCTCCATGTGCTGACCCTGATGCGAAAGATCTTCCATACACAATTTCACCGCCTCAACCAGGGGAGCTGCTCAGCTTGGCAGAACAAGGTGCATTACCACCAGCTGAATCTCCAGCTCCATCCCTTGAACCAGCTGATGTGGTTGATCCACCTTTGCCCCCAGTGTCACACGTTGAGACGAAAAATCCCGGTGCTTCTGGACCTTCTTCACCTGGCAAAAACAGTCAATCGGCAAACATTGCCAGCACCGGACTTTGTTTGCTATCCCTCATCTATGTATTCATGGTTCTATACTGATTTTAACTAAAATATACCACCACTAATTCTTTAAAAAAAAAAAAGGCTCTTTATAGTTTATAGTACATATATAAACTTTTCAGATTTCTTTTGAGTTGTTAAAAGCCTCATTGGTTTCTTCAATTCTCTTCAGAGTTTGTACTATATACGCAACAACCGTTAATAGGCAATGTAACACTCTTAAATTAGCTTAATACCGTAATTTCATTGATCACCAACTTTATTAGTAGCTGAATTTTATTTTTTTTACTTGATGTGCGAGCAAAGGTAAAGAAAAACTATCCAAATTTGGGTATGCCCAGATTAATTGGGATATACCTAACAAGACAACAAAATAAAGTCATATTGAAGTAAAATACATGACCCCTTAACCACATATTTTCAAAAATGACTAATCTGCTCTTGGTTAACTAACAATAATAAATCTGATTAGGTTAATTAATTTAATTGGTTAATTAGTTAATTAAAATTCTGAAATTAGGTTTATTTACATTGAACTCATGGATTATGTGGGTAGATTTTTTAAAGGTTTTAAAGGTTTTGTTGTTTTGTTTTGAGAATTCTGTTTGTTAAGAAAATGAAACCATACTACCCAAACACTTATAAAAATGAGATTGTAAAGCTTATGGGTGATTTCATATTCAAAATTTGAGACGAGATGCACACTTCTGTAACTGAAAGTATGAAAAGTCGGCAGGGTCAACAAATTTAAAAGATAACGACCAAATGTAGCCGGCATGCTGATAATACAAGTGTCACTGTAGTACAGTGGTAAAGTCACTCGGTGATGATACAAGTGACCGGAGTTTGAAACTCGTCAGCACCAAATTCTTTACCGATCAAAAATAAATATAAAAAAATTCATAATGCCGACTTTACGATTTTTGACACACATGAAAGGTGTTGTAAAATCTTGATTAGTCGGCAGTATATTAATTGCAACATGCCGGCTAGAGAAAAGCCGGCAACATTGTCATTACAAAAAATGACGATCCTGGATTAATTACCAAGTTGTGTAGTTCAAAACCCGATTTTTGACACATGAAAGGTGTTGTAAAAGCTGATTTGGTATACCAACAAAAACTAAAAATGACGATCCTGGATTAATCTGAAAAGATGTTATCCAATTTATTCATGCAATTTTGGTTACTTTATTTTTTTTGATAAGCAAAAAGAGAATTACAAGATATGGACCTGACAATGCCTATTGGTAGAGATCCAATCAAAATTTAGAATGTCAAATAAACAACTAGGGGGATAGTAGCTTTTCGTACAGGTTGCATTTGCATTAGTTTTCCCGACTAATTCAAATGTTGCCTGATTAGCTTGCTTAGGTACATAACAAAAAATACAAGTCTTAAACAGATCATTGGTTAAACTTTTACTCCGAATGTTGTTGGTGCGGTAGTCTTCCCATTGAGATTTAGCCTGTCAACCCAGCTAGTTCATTTCGTTATTTAGTTTTTTTTTTTTTTATTCAAAAAAGAGATTTATTTATTAGCTTGTAATAGTAAATCTTAAGATATCTTCTTGTATCCAAGAAGTGATATCTGACGAAAAGTTGTCCACCATATCAAAACTAAGACCTTCACTTCTACACTTCTTGGCTATTGAGTCTGCAACCCGATTCTTAGACCTTTTAACTGACTCACAAACAAAATTGACATGACTACTAAATAAATTTTTAATATCCATAACTAAACCCTGATTCAACCAATGAACATAGGAAATATCTTCCTTTATTGCCTTAACTAGAGATTCATTATCTGATTCAAAAATGACTTTTGAAAGATCCTTGGATAATGCCCACTTCACTGCTTCAAACATTGTCAGGCATTCCAGCTGCTCCACTTCTTGATCCTTAATCATTCCTCCATTGTAGAAGATTCCTTTGGCACCATGACATTACCCTGCAAAATCCCTTGCTAATAGACCAATACTCCCTGTTAAATCTTCCTTAAGGAAAGAAGCATCAACATTAATCTTCATAAAATCTATTTCAGGGGTATCCCAGTGAGGCTGCATTTGTGTAATAGCTTCACTGTTAGGAATAAACTCAGTACTCTTTTTACAACCTGCAAGCAATGTCAGAATACTATGTATGCTGAATTTTCTATCTGGGAATTTCCCTTGAAACACAACAGTACATCTGTCTTTCCAAATTGTCCAAATTGTAATCATAAGAAGATATAGGAAATGCAACTGATTTGTAGCAGAGACACCAGAATTAGGGACATTAGTAGTAAACCAGCTAACAATCCAGTTAAACAAGCTACCATGCACAGTTCTAACATTACTTACATTCACATTAACCCCCAACCAAATAGCTTTAGCATAAGGACAATCAAGCAACATATGTTCAACTGTTTCAAGAGGAGCATTACAAATACTACAATGCACATCAATACCTTGTTTGTATTTAGAAAGTTTTTCTCTAGAAGGTACAATCCCCTTAAGACATTTCCAAACAAAGAGCTTAACCTTATGAGGGATTTTACAACCCCAGAGAGATTTCCAAACCTGACTACTTACCAACTGAATGCTATAATTATCAGAAGAATGGTTACTCAGAAATTTGTAAGCAATTTTAACTGTGAAATTTCCTTTTATGTCATGTATCCAATTCAATTTATCATTCCCATTACTAGGAATATGCATAGTAGAAATCTTATGAGCTATATCCATATCAAATAGATTCTGAAGGAGCTGAACATTCCAAGTTCTAGTACCTGGAAAAAATATCTCATGAACGTAATCAAGATTAGAAGGAAAAGTAGAACCATTTTTAGCAGTAGGAGGATGATTAAGACCTATGACCCATTTGTCCAACCAAATATTAATTCTAGTACCACATCTCACAGTCCAAAACTCTTTGATAATATTGATTTGTCTATAAATGCCTTTCCAAACCCAAGAACTTTTCTCATTGAGACTATCTACGTGAAGAGGATTAGAAGCTCTGAAATATTTAGCTTCTAAAATCTTAACATAATAGTCATCAGAGTTTGAACAAATTTTCCAAGCTATCTTAGAGATAAGGTCTCTATTGAAAGTCTCAATATTTCTAAAGCCTAAACCACCTAATTCTTTAGACTTTTGAAGATTAGGCCAGCCTATAAACTTGATACCCTTATTAGCTTTATGTCCCCATCAGAAGTTCCTTTGCAGTGTGTCAATCTTATGATAAGTAGGAAGAGAATTCAGAACAGATTTGATTAGAATAGTTCTACCTGACTGATTCAGAGTTATACTGATCCAGTTATTGAGTCTGGATTCTAAAGATTGGACTATGGGATCAAAAGATTTGACTTTAGAGTGACCTAGTAGAAGAGGGGCTCCAAGGTAAGTTTCAGAGTCACTAACAAGTTTCATGTTTAACTCTTTAGCTAAGTCAACACAAATATCAGGGTCTAGATTAACACTAAAATAGACACAAGATTTATCAAAGTTAAGAGTCTGACTAGACAGGCTGCCAAAATCATTCAAGATGCTCAATATACCAGTAATGTTCCTTATATCAGCTTCAGGAAAGATTAGAATGTCATCTGCAAATAACATGCGAGAGATGGAAGGATCTTTTCTTGCAACTTTAATACCTGTAATCTCTTTGTTAGCTTCAGCAAAACTCAATATTCTAGAAAGAAATTCCATATCCAAGATAAAGAGATAAGGAGAAAGTGGATCTCCTTGTCTTATGCCTTTAGAAGGTGTATATTCTTGACATGGAGATCCATTCAGTAAAATACTTACACTAGTGGTTGAAATACATTGATGGATTAAGCTAAAAAATTCATGACTGAAACCAAATTGAGCTAAATTTTTTAAAAGAAAGGACCATTCAAGTTTATCAAAAGCTTTAGATAGATCTAACTTAAGGGCCATTTACCACCAACACCTTCTTTTTGTTTCATAGTATGAATAATATCATGAGATATTATTATGTTATCATGTATAGCTCTCCCAGGAACAAAAGCTGCCTGATAAGGAGAAATTAGTTTCTTTAAAAAGGCTTGATCCTATTTGCCAAGATTTTAGAAATTATCTTATATGAAACATTACAAAGACCTATGGGCCTAAATTCAGAATGTTTTTTGGGGTCCTTAACTTTATGGATAAGACTAATATAAGTCTTATTTAGCTCTTTAGGCATAAAACTAGTTATAAAAAACTGCTGCACTACATCAATAACATCCTTTCCAACAATATCCCATTGGGAGTGATAAAACCCAGCTTGGAAACCATCAGGACCTGGAGAGCTCCAAGCTGGCATAGATTTAATAACACTAGTAATTTCATCAGCAGAAGGCATAACAAGTAAAGAAACATTATCAGAATCATTAATGATAGTGGGAATTATGGTGAAAACATCATCAGATAAAACATGATTACTAGTGCAGGCAATAGTACTAAAATGATCAGTAAGCAGGTTACTAATGCTAGCCCTTTCTCTAAGCCAGTTTCCTTCATTATCACTAAGAGAGCTTATATTGTTTCTATGCATTCTTTTATTAACAAGAGAGTGGAAATATTTAGTGTTATTATCCATGTCATGGATATACTTGTATCTAAATTTTTCCTTGTAAAAACTAGCTTGAATCTTGTACCAATTCTCCAGATCATGTGTGATAGTTTTAGCCTTCATTTCTTGACTAGCTGAATTAGGTTCATGCTGGGCTATGCTCAACTTATCTTCCAGAATCTTGATATTGTAGGACCAGAATATCGCTACGACGTTATTCCTGCGATATTAACGACGTTTCTGCGAGCGTCATTGTCAATACTTTAACAATGTTTCACGAGTGTCACATAATATCCAAAAGAAGATGACGATGAAAGGAATAAAAGAAGAATATGTTGGTCCTGCGATGATCATCATACTTGCGATAGAGAACATTGTAGAGATCGCAGAATAGATCCGAAATAAGAGGAAAACTTATCTGTCTTCCACTATGTATTTTCCTATATAAAGGGTTCAACTAAATCCAGAAGAGGATGATGTACTTTTGAGAGTTGAGAAAGTTTTGAGGAGAGAGAAACTCCAGAAAGTTGTATTTACGAGTTTTGATATTTCTTGTAAATCTTCCTGAAAGTGAATTAATAAAAGTGTTGTTGTTCATCCACAATTATGACTTAATTTTCATAGATTCTTGACAAGGGTGTAGTGTGGGAAATCCCGCAACTACATTTTGGCGCCCGAAACAGGGATTGATTAGCAAAAATTGAAAAAAAGGTGAAGAAAAAGATAAAATTGTTCAAGATCAAGGAAATCATTAAGTGAATCGGTGAGATAATTGAAGTAAGAATGATTAGAATCAAAAAGTATTGTAGAAAATTGGAATGTGATATGGTAACAAGAGCGATGATTGATAGATTTCATGAAAACATTAAGGGGAAGATACATAAACGAGATTTTGAAGGAAGGAAGATTATGACAGTGGAGAAGATGTTATCATTAAAATATTTGGAAAAGCAGGAGATCACATTCACAGCGGCAGAAATACCAGAAGAAAATCTAAGTCATAAATCTTCTTTGGTAATTACGATATCCGCTATACCAATGAGAAAGGGAGAATCAATAAAATCTGAAGAAGAATGGGCTATGAGTAGAACCTTGGTAGATGCATGAAGTTCAGTGGATATAATGTTCTATCATGCTTTTAATAAAATGGGATATAAGGATGAAGAACTATTTAATTCAACATATAATATTCATGGCTTCGGAAAATCATTAATAAAACCTAAAGGCAAAATAGTGGTACGAATTTCACTAGGAGAAATTGAAACACAAGTGTCATTATGTGTGGTAGATGTGGAATCACCGTACAATATTATACCGGGAAGACCATGGATACATGCAATCAAGGCTGTAGCATCAACATTGCATCAATGCATTAAATTTCCTAGGCCCAGTGGAATTGGAGAAATTAGAGGAGACACAGATTTTGCGAAATTGTGTTATCAAATTGAAGTAAGAAATTGCGAAGAACGTCCAAAACTGCGAAAAGCTCACAACAAATTGGCGAGAGAAACAAAGAAAGAAGAAGAATTTAAAGTTTACATGATAAAAGCAAAAGAAGGAAAAGGCATACCCAGTGAAATCCCACAAGAAGGAGATGAACTCGCGAGAATTATGAAAGCACCAACACCAATGGGAGAACCTGAAGCCAGTTATGTCGCAGTAGAGCATACAAAGGAAATAAATATTGGGAGTAAAGAAGAGCCTAAAATGTTGAAAATTGGGACTAGAATGGAGGCAGATGAGGAAGAAAGAACTATAAATATTTTGCGAGAGTATGCATATATCTTCGCGTGGAGCATGGATGAGGTGCAGGGATAGACCCGTCAATAGCATGTCATAAATTAGAAATCAACAAAAACATGGGACCATTCAAGCAAAGAATAAGGAAGATCGCAACAACATATCATTCTCAAATAGAAGAAGAATTACAGAAGATGCTCGACGCAGGAATTATAAGGCAAACAAAATATCCAGTGTGGATCGCAAATATGGTAGTGGTCCCAAAGAAGAATAAGGGGATAAGAATTTGTATAGATTTCACTGATTTAAACAAGGCTTGTCCAAAAGATAGTTTTCCATTACCAGATATTCCACAGATGGTTGAATCGGCAGCAGGAAATGCTAGAATATCATCGTTGGATGGGTATAAAGGATATAATCAAATCCTTCCCGCTGAAGAAGATCAAGAACATACCGCATTTTTTGCTCTAAGAGGATTATATTGTTATACAAAGATGCCATTTGGTTTACGAAATGCTGGTGCAACGTATCAAAGAATGGTGGAGAAAGTGTTTGCAAAGTGGATCCACAAAACATTAGAAGTATATGTAGATGATATGTTGATCAAAAGCAAAGAAGCTGAGAATCATGTGCAAGATTTGAAGGAGATTTTCGATCAAATGCGGCAATTCAATATTAAAGTGAATCCTGATAAGTGTACTTTTGGAGTAACTTCAGGGAAATTTTTAGGGTATATTGTATCAAAAGAAGGAATACAAGTTGATCCAGAAAAGGTAAAAGCACTTCGCGATATGCCAACACCTGCGCCGGTAAAATATGTGCAAAAATTAAATGAACTCTTAGCCTCGTTGGGAAGGTTCATTTCGCGATCTTCAGACAAGTGCAAACATTTTTTCGATATACTTAAGAAGGGAGCAAAATTCAAATGGACAGATGAATGAGAAAAGGCTTTTCAAGGAATAAAAGAACATTTAACGAACATAACTATTTTACAGAAAGCATAACCGGGAGAAGAATTATTGATTTATCTTACAACAACCACATATGCGCTAAGTGCTGTATTGCTGCGAGTAGATGCAGGGGTAGAAAAACCAATTTATTACATTAGTAAAACATTCAATTCGGCAGAGAGAAATTATTCAAAGATTGAGAAACTAATTCTAGCATTGGTACATGCAACTTTCAAACTTCGTATCTATTTTCAAGCACATAAGGTCAAAGTGTTAACAAAAGTGCCAATTGAATCAGTAATGAAAAATTCCAAGAGATCAGGAAGAGTTGAGAGATGGAATGCACAAGTAGGACACTTTGATATACAATATGAAATTTTATCCTCGCCAAAATCACACATCATCGCAGAATTCTTAGCTGAATTTCCTTTAGAAGATGATGAAACTGTAGAAGAGATGATGGATGTAGAAGAAGATTGTGGAGATCCAAAAGAGCTATTAATAGAACCCAACAGATGGGAAATATTAGTAGATGGATCATCCAATGGAGAAGGAAATTGAATTGGAGTTGTTTTCATATCGCCAGAAGGAGAAAAAACAACTTTTTCATTTAGACTTGAATTTGCATCCACTAATAATGAGACAGAGTATGAAGTTGTGATCCATGCTTTAAAATTTGCGATAGAAATGAATTTAGAAAATGCCATAATCACCAGCGATTCACAATTGGTTATTCGTCAGATAAAAGGAGAATACACAACAAATGAATCATCCCTAAGAAAATACAAAAGACTCGTTGATGAATTATCTGCGAAAATACCAAAAATAAAATGGAGACACATATCAAGGAAAGATAATAGGCTCGCAGATGCTTTCTCTTTCATATCTAGTATGATGACAAATCCATTGGCGAGATGCATAAAAATTCAAACACTTTCATCTCCATCGATAAACAAAGAAGAAGAAGAGATGGATGTAATGATGGTAGAAGCTGGCGAGGGAGACCCACGAGCAATATCACGGATTGGCGAGAAGATATTCATGCATACTTGACGAGAGGAGAAATTCCAAGAAAAAGATTAGAAGCACACAAGTTGAAAAGTAGGGCAACTAATTATGAGCTAAGAAATGGAGTGTTATATCGCAGATCTTTTAATGGACCATCGCTAAGATGTTTGACGAGAGAAGAATGACAAAAAATATTAAAGATGTTACATAGTGGTGACGCTGGTAATCACATTGGAGGAAGATATTTAGCATATAAAACAAAAATGCAGGGTTATTACTGGCCATATATGCATGAGGATGCAAAGCAACTCTCAAAGCGTTGCGAGGATTTCCAGCGATACGAAAAAAAGATACATGCACCAGGAGCACCATTATCATCTTCAACAAGTGTATGGCCCTTTGGGAAATGGGGGTTAGATATTGTGGGACCATTTGTACTTGGTTCTGGACAGATAAGATATCTGATTGTCGCAACAAAATGGGGAGAAGTAAAGGCAGTACAACATATTCGCGATAAAGATATTTTTACATTCATCTTTGAAAATATAATATGCAGATTTGGGATTCCATCACAATTAGTATCTGATAATGAAAAGCAGTTTGAGGGACAAAATATAGAATTGTTACTCAATGCATTTAAGATAAAATGTGGAAAGTCTACTCCTTTATACCCGCAAGCAAATGGTCAAGCTGAGGCAACTAATAAAACAATCACTGATATCTTGAAAAAGAAGTTAGAAGGATACCACAAAGCATGGTGCGAGCAAGTACATAATGCAATATGGGCTTATAACACAACTAGACAAGAAGCAACTGGAATGTCACCATTTTGTTTGACATATGGGGTAGAAGCTGTATTACCAACAGAAGTTGTTATTCCTACAACAACAAGAGAAGCATGGGAAAGAAATTTAAGTGCCGGTATGATATTGAATAAGTTGGATGAATTAGAAGAAAAAAGAGAACAAACTCTACAACATATGGAGAATTATCAACGCAGATTAGCTCGCGAGTACAACAAACGTGTTAAGAAGCGTGAATTCCAACCTGGTGATTTAGTACTGCGAGAAATGCCTAGTTATCAGCGAGAAAGTGGTGGAAAATTGGCGAGAAAATGGGATGGACCATACATTATTAAAGAGATAGTTGGAACAGGGGCATACAAACTAATGGATCCTGAAGGAAAAGATGTTGGTAGACCATGGAATAGATTATTTCTGAAGAGGTATTATCAATGACATCTTCCGTGAGGTAAGAAATACTGGTATGTTATATGATGACATAGATAATAAATTCTTCTCTTTCTTACAATTGAAAAATTCTTCTAAAAACAAAGCACAACAATAGCAGCGATCATCATCGCAAGAAAAGCGAATAAAATTTCGCAGAGATTAAAGAATGGGACGAACCTTTATGGCGTGCACCCTAGTTCGCGAATAAAATTTCGTAAGAGGCAAATGTAATACCTACGAGCATGTCATAGGAGGAGGTATCTCTTGACATGATTCAGGGGTAAGGTTATACCATTCTTTGGATCCTGAGTCATGCAGATGTTGGGGTTAAAGAAAACCTACCCGGGAGAGAGATCTTGGATTTCAAACTATATATGGTTATACCCTAGTTGGACGACCGAGAATCTCTTCCAAGAAGTGCAAAGTATGACCAAGGCGCCGAGGTACACGGTTGATCCAAGGGTGCCAAGGGCGTACGAAACTCCCTTGCCATTCTTGGTAAGTCTTGGCTATGATGCACTTGGCCTGAAGAAAACCCCACTTAGGGTGAAGTCTTGTAACTATAATCCATATAGGCATAAAGGACAAGAGGATGCGAAAACAGCTGGTTGTTGGTAAATATGGATGGGAGGAGATAGCCTTGTATGGCCGATGTGCCCTCCTTGAAGGGGCAACCAGGGGGAAGATAATGGCGGCACCCTCCATTAGGGAGCTGATAAGTGTCTTAAGACGCCAATGTCATGGGGCTTTGTGATCGTAAGAACATTTAGGCCTATCATATTGTCGCGTGACGTAAATTATACAGAGGCAACAAGACAGAAGTTAAGATGAGATCAATGGGTTTTTACATGAAAGTGTAAAGACGTCCTGCGATTTCATCGCAAGACGACAATGTCATAAGGCTAAATTCTTGAGAAAGAGTTTATATTTATCATATTGTCGCAAAGATTTTGAAAGAACATGGATAAGACAAGATCAAAGGGTCTTTACATGCAAATGTTAAGAAATCCTGCGATTTTGTCGCAGACAGAAAAAGTTTGGCAAAATAAGACCTTTAACTAGGAAGAAAAAATAAGACCAAAAGAATAATCCTACCAATTAACTATTCTCTATTTAAAGTTCCAGGAAATATACATTCATCGCAGAATTATATATACAAATGCAAATTCTTAACAGTGCAGTTTCCTTCAGAATTTTTCAGAATATCGCAGAACTATTCATTATATCGCAGATGTATTTCGCGAAAAACGCAACAACACAATTTCTTAAAGAAGATACAGAAAATGATTCACCATTTCAAGCAAGATAATGAAGGGCATGAAGGGGAATAGAGAAGTAAGATTACATTATCTTACTTGAAAATATTCAAAGTAAGCTAAATCGAAAGTTAAAATTCTAAAAGTCTCGAAGATTACATCGCTCGCGATAAAGAAGAAGTAAAAGAAAGCAAAGATAAAATTCAAGTTTCAGCGATGGTTTCGCCAGATTTATTCTTCTTGCTCATCAGATTTATTATTTCTTCCAGAGTTATTATCTTCATCAGCATCCTTTTCATCACGAGTATCTTCTTATTTTGACTCTTCATCAACATTTACTTCACCACCCGCAGCTATTTCTTTGGGAGGACTTCTTTTATCTTCTTCTTCTTCACCATCTTCTTGAGTAATATTCTCTTCCTCGTTAGTAAACTCTAAATCTTCATCCATGGGAAGAGGAATTTCATCATCATCAACCTTTAGAGGAGGAACAAATACAGGAGGGAGAGAATTGGAGAGAAGAATATCATTCACAAGAACTTCAGCACTTAGATGGACCTTGCGAAGGAAACTTCTATCACGATTCCTAATCTCTATGTTTTTAAAGTACTCGAGATAATCAAGTCTTCTTTCTGATTTATCGTGGGAATCGAGATAATTGGAAACAAGGGACTTGTTTTCTTTACGAACTTTATCCAACTTAGCGGTCAGATCAGTGATAGTAGAATGAAGATTTCTTTCGGATTCTACGAGCAACAAAATAATAAAAGATCAATTAGACAAAAAACTCACAAAGAATATAACACAAAATTTTATGAGAAGACCAACAAGAGAGGCAGTCAACTGACTACCTTCTTTTTGTGAGGTTAAGTTTTGTATTAATGAAAATAAACAGTTCTCCCATTGATTCATGGCATCATCGAATTTATCGCCAACCATACCCTTCAGACGAGATTTCATGCCTTCTTCTTTCTTGCGAAGATATGAATTTTCCTTTGCTAATAAAGAATGAGATTCCTTAAATTGAGAGTATTGGTCTTGAAGTTCGCTGGCTCTTAAACTAAGAGTTAGTCTACCCTTGATAAGTTTATCCTTCTCAGCAGCAGATGATTCAGTTAATTCTTTTAGTTCATTCTTGAGAGAATGAAGAGATTGCTCTTGATTATTACATATGCTTTGAAGATTACTTAATTGTTGCGAGGAAATCGCCATCAAGCTTGAAAATCTATGTTTTTCTTGGGACAAGGTTTTATTCTCATCTAATAAAGATTCCATCGCCAAATTAGCCTTAAAAAGCAAATATGAGAGGCGATCAACCTCGCCACTTAAAAAATTCTGCCTTTGCAATAATTGATTATTCTCCTTAGTAAGATTATTTATGTGATCAATTTAATAAGTGTAAAGATTGTCTAGTCTAGTATGTTGATCCATCCAAGAATCTCTTTCAACGCGAGCTTCTAAATGATAGATTCAAATTTGAGTCTTTCTATGAAACGAGTCCGATTTGAAACTAATATATGAATTAAGAATTTAAAATGAAGTTTGAGTACAGAAAATATGTAAATAAAACAGAAAAACAAAAGAGTAGAGGCAAGAAAAATGTACCTTTTAGCTCGTCATTTTTTCAGCGAAGATTCTCGCAGTCTAGAGAAGAGTTGCGAAGCATGTGATTCAAAGTATCACACTCAGCAGTTTTATCCTGAAGGCTTTTTCTCATAGCTTCAATCTCATTTTCCAAAGACGCTCGCGAAGCATTACTATCAGAACCAAAATACTTGAGTATAGTTTCGCAAGCTTCATGCTGGAGAGGGTCAGTAGAAGACTTTCTAGCATTGTATAAAATGTTAGACAAGATTTTAAAAGCAACATCAACATCCGCAAAAGTTTCACTTGATGAAGGAAGAGGTGTAGAAGATGAAGTAGTAATTAGAGCATGTTGGCGATCATTTGTGGTGGTTGAGTTGTCAGGAGGAGTATGTGGAAAAACAACAGTTGAAGGCCATAAAGGACTATAAGGAGTCTCATCCACAAGAATTTTAGAAGCATGATTTGTCAAAGGATCAGATGAAGTAGAAGTATGGGTAGTGATATTCTCGCAAACAAAAGTAGAAAGGTTTGGTTGCGATGGTGTGGGAGTAATCCTCACAGATGTTAATGTGGGTATAATGAGATCTTCCCCAAGTGTCTTAAAGTGGCGATATCTTTTAGGAGGTTTGATAGGGTTCTCGTCATTCTGCGAACAATAACTCAGATAAGAAACAGAGGCAACAATATTGTAATTAGGAAAGAGAATATGTTTCTTACTACCTTATCATTCGCAGAATTCCTTTTCTTCTTCTCTACCAGTCTTTTGCGAGTGTAGGGTTTTGAACCGTGGGTTGTGTAGTTCCGCTGAAGAGAAGACATAACATGGAAGTTATTAAGAATCAAATAAGAAAGATTAGAGAGTGAAAGTAAAAATTGGCTTAAATAAATGTCATAATTCAAGAAACATACCTTGATGATTCCATGAAAACAAGAGAGCGAGAAGAATGTGAAGGAGAAGAAAAGTTGCATAGACGGAAGACGAAGTAGACAAATGAAGAAGATGAAGAAAACATAAGAAGAAAGTTAGTTTTGAAACTTAATTCTACCTTTTATAGGCAAAAGGGGGTGGGCCCATTAAACAGAGACGTGTCAGTAAATAGAGGAATTCACAACACGTGTAAGAAAGGCTAAATTAACGGAATCATGTCGAGAAGAAAGAAGTTGCGAGGGTAATAAAGAATATTGGTTCTCATGATCTTCTCTTCCTCGCAGAAAAGACATGAGAAGAGGAAAAATGTAGGACCAGAATATCGCTACGACGTTATTCCTGCGATATTAACGACGTTTCTGCGAGCATCATTTTCAATACTTTAACAACGTTTCACGAGCGTCACAGAATATCCAAAAGTAGTTTCACGATGAAAGGAATAAAAGAAGAATATGTTGGTCCTGCGATGATCATCATACTTGCAATAGAGAACATTGTAGAGATCGCGATGAGATCGCAGAATAGATCCGAAATAAGAGGAAAACTTAGCTGTCTTCCACTATGTATTTTCCTATATAAAGGGTTCGACTAAATCCAGAAGAGGATGATGTACTTTTGAGAGTTGAGAAAGTTTTGAGGAGAGAGAAACTCCAGAAAGAAATTTGTATTTCTGAGTTTTGATATTTCTTGTAAATCTTCCTGAAAGTGAATTAATAAAAGTGTTGTTGTTCATCCACAATTATGACTTAATTTTCATAGATTCTTGACAAGGGCGTAGTGTGGGAAATCCCGCAACTGCAGATATTTTTGTGTATGTCACCAAACTCTAACCTGTTCCATTTACCTAAGGTAAATCTAGTATTTTGAAGCTTGTTCTTAAATTTGTAAGCAGGACTTCCTTGAACATTAATGTTCCATGCCTGCTGCATTTGAGCTTTAAAAGTAGTGTGCTCCATCCAAGTACCAATTTTTTTAAAAGGCCTCCATAATTTCTTAGGTATAGGATCAGTTATGAGAAAAATGGGACAATGATCAGAAGCAATATGATTTAAATAGAAAATTCTAACATTTGGAAATTGCAAGAACCAGTCTATATTACCAAGCCCCATATCCAATCTAGCTTTTTTGGTACCAGTACCAAAACTATTACTAGTCCAGGTATAATCATTACCTTCATATCCCAAGTCAGAGATACCATATTCCCTAACAATTCCTTGTACCCAAGTATCAAAGCTACTTATATTTCTGTCTAGATGAAAGTTCAGATCACCTATAACTAGCCATGGCTGGTAAACAACCTCACTGAGTTCTTGGATAAAGTTCCATTATTTCTTTTTAGTATCATTATAAGTTGAACCATACATAAAGGACATTAGGACTTCAGGCTTGCTAGGATCAATAGTAACAAGAGCATGAATAATGTTATTAGAAGCACAAGCAATATCACAAGTTATGACATCCTTCCACATGAGAATAAGACCTCCAGCTAGACCCACTCTATCAATCCAAGAATAATTGTGATAATGTAAAGATTGAGCAATTGAGATTATTCTCTGAGGATCAACTTTTGTTTCACTAAGAAAGATGAAATCAGGACTATGAGTTTTAACTAAATTTTGCAAATGTTGAAAAGTAAAACATTTAGCAATACCTTGAACATTCCATGAAATGAACTTCATTTTAAACCTACTGTTGATGCTATAATTAAGAAAGCAATTATAAGTAATGAAGTTATAGGAAAAAATTATGTGAAAGGAAGAAAATGAGTTTGCCTGATTCCCCTTTTTGCATTGTCAGTATGATTGTCTCCAGTTGTGCACATGTGAGTATTTTGAATGCCTGTGATGTTATCTCTTGCATTGGTATTTGAATAAGGATATGAAGTATTAAAATTTGTGACATTTGTTCCAGCAATCATGTGCCTCTTTCCAAGTCTAATATCATCAGTAGACTCAGATATAGTTTCCTTGAGAAGAAAATCCAAATTAACAGCTACACCATCCTTTGGAGGAACAAAAACAGTGTTTTTAACAAATTTCTTTGGATGTTTTGTAGATATAGGATCAATATTGGAATTGATAGCCGAAATATTCTTTCTGAGAATGTTTGGCTTACCAAAATAATATGGCTTTTCATGAGCTTTAGATAAATAGTCATCTGCATCCTTACAAGCATCTTTACAGTGCTTAATAACATAACATTCAGTGCATATTCCATTAGGATGCCTTTTATAGAAAAATATTTGCCAGCGAGTGACTCCATCATTTGTAATTACCTTAACTCCCCTTCTTAGTGGCATATAAAGATCCACATTAACACAGACTTTGACTGGATCCTTTCCAATTGGCATAGCATCTTTTGGATCAATCCCAATAACTTCCCCCATAATTTCTCCAATTTTGGTAACAGATGCAGTGTTCATAAGCTCCGCGAGAAGGTAAGTAATCCTGAATCCCAATTGTTGAAAACCCCAATGCTTATCCGTATACACCATGTCTGGAATGTAGTCATGAACATTGAGAAGTTGCTTGTTTATGATCCATGGCCTTCATTGATCACAGTGTTTAGAAAATCCCATTGACTGAATTTAAAAATCATGAAATTTGGTTTAGGTCCTCCGGAGCCAGAAAAGGCCAAGTGAACTTGATATATTTTACCACCATATCATAGCTCATTCTTCCTTCCATGATTATCTTCCCAATAACACTTGCTTCCCATGTTGAATTTTCAGAATCTCCACCAGTTATATCTTTTCCAAATATTATTGCTTCATTGATATCACCCAAATACAATGTATCTTTCTTGAACTTGTTAACCAATTCCCCTATTTTACTACTACCCCCTTCCTCCATACTATAATGATTTTTAGGGTTTATGTGATGTATAAAGAGAGTTGGTTTGATGGATTTGTAATTGTTATAAAGATGGATGTTCGGAAATATAGATGGACTTGAATACCAAAAGATATTTTGGCAATAAACTGGGTAACAGATTGAACTAGAATAACTTTTTTTTTTTGGAAAGATTGACAGCTGGTTATCAAACAAAGGAGGAAAATTAGGTACCCAACTTTCTGTTTATAACCAAATTTTTGAATTTTGAAATTAGTTGACCTGCGGCAAAGGTGGGATGAATACAACCAGTTGTTGTACGATTTGAATCGGAAGACCCCTTTCTTCACAGAAAAACCATTGATTGAAAAGATAACATCACTGGACAAACTTCTAAGCAAACGCTTAATGATATACTCTGCAAATGCCTGAAACACAACATATATTAAGGAAAACGCCATTGGAGACAAATCAATCTGAAAATACATGGAGAATCAAAAGATTAGTGACTCATTGAAAATGGATAGAAAGAATAAATTCAAAAAATAGAGAACTTAAAAGAGATTTTTAGACAAAATAAACCATGAAACAGATCACAAATAAGAATTTTAAAATATTAATATGAAATGATGAACAAAAGAAAGGAATTTAAACCAAAGAGTTGAGCATTTAGAGACTAGAATTTCAAAACCGGGTTGACTCAGAAGGCACCGATACTCAGAGCTCTCTCAATCATTCGTTATTTAGTTCTTTGATAATATTGCTGCAACCGTATTCCATAACCGTGCCTTGTTTGCCTATAGATCTTCCCCATTCAATAGCCTCCAGTAATCCCAGCAGCTCCATCTTATCCTTGGTTCGAGCTGCCATTGTTTTGGTTCTTACCTCCCTGCAAAAACCCTTACAGTTTCAAAGAATGATAGCAATGACACCTATCTGAGATCCTAGGCTCCATTTCACTGCTACATTAAGCTTTAGTCTTCCTAAGTGGGGGAAATGCCAACTATGGATGACCGTAGCTGGTTGGTCAGTTTTGGGTTTCACTTAAAAGGTTTGGATTGTTTCATCCAATACTGCTTAGCCGTGTTATAAGTATGTCTCGGGTCAAGACGATCTCCCTTGATGGTTTTATCGCACCTGGCTTTCCAAATATACCAAATAATCGATGCGCAAAGTGCATTCCAATCACCTATATTGCTATTCTAGCCTATCGGGTTTCTCTTCCAGTCTAGAATCCAACTTTGAATGGAGTCAGGAGAGGGAGCAATAGAGAAATGGTTGGTTGTACTTGCAAACCACAAGATTCTGGCAAAGGGACAGTGGAAGAATAGGTGCTCCATTGTCTCTCCAGAAAATGGGCTATATAGCCAAAAAAGAACTTTTTTTGGGCCATATGGACAGTTAAGATTCAGCCTGGGTCAAATGTCCAAAGGAATCTTTAAATGAGGATTTTACTTTACTACCCTTTTGGAACCGTCAAAAGAGATATCTTTTTCTCTTCTTCTCCGTCTCCTGTGTGAAACATAAACAGATCTAAAAAAAAAAACAGAGAAAGCTCTCATTTTCCATCACTTCTGTTTACATCATCTTCGTCTTTGTTTTCCATCACTTCTGTTTACATCACTTCTCCATTACCAAACAAACAAGTATCATCGTCTTCGTCTTCTTTCTATACCGTCTCCAATATCAAAACCAGTAACATCATCATGCAACTCTACCATCTCCATGTCCTTCACAAATCACCAACACCACCATCGACATCATCAACTTTATCAAACAACACCGTCATAAATACCAGTAACACCACCGTCAAAATGGGTTTTCCTAATTTGATTAAATTTCTCAAATTAGGGTTTTATGTTAATTCAATTTCAGAAGATAAAAAATTGGTACTCTGAAATTTCCCATATTAGGGTGTTACTATGTTTTTTGTTGAGATTGCAGAGTACTCTGTTTTTTTCCAATTGGTAAGGATGAAGACTATGCTCAAATTAGTAAGTTTCTTGACATTAATTTTGTTTTGATTTCAAATTCGTTCATCTTAATTATATGAAACTGGTTTAAACTTGTGCTAGATTTAGTTGAACATACATGGCGAAAATGGGTTTCATCCTATACTAAATTGGGTTGAATTAGGTATCACTCATTGTAAACAAGGATGAAAATGGGTTTCATCCTATACTAAATTGGGTTGAATTTGCTTTCACCCATTTTAAAATAGGATGAAACCGGTTTCATCTATAGGTAGGATGAATCTATGATTTTTGAATTAGGTATCACTCATTGTAAAGAAGGATGAAACTGGGTTTCATCCTTTACTAATCTGGGTTTCACTTATAGTAAAGAAGGATGAAACTGGGTTTCATTCTAATGATTAGGATGAAACTGGGTTTCATCCAGTTTTAGATTGGGTTGAGTTAGGTTTCCCCATGTTGAAACTAGGATGAAAATGATTTTCATACTGTTTTAGATTTGGTTGAGCTGGTTTCATCATGTTCAAACTGGTTTATGTATGTTTATATTTCTCATTGTTGTTATAGAGCACTATCTGTTGAGTGTTTTTAGCTCATGTAATGGTAAACTGGCCCTTTTATCCATTACTGGGGTTCTTGTTTGCTGGGTTGTTTGTCTGTTGAGATATATGGCTACTTACTGTCATTTTTGAACTACTGTTATCCTTATTATCTACAGCTTGTTTTTTTTTATGGTTTTGAACTATTGTTATCCTTATTATCTTGCAGAATCCACCTGTGATCCCATCAACCTGTACCCATTTGAAAATCTCAGGCCAACAGACTTCTACGCAGCTCATACTTCATTCTCTGTTGCTCCATTATATTTCATTTCAGCTCAACCTGCACCTGCATTCCTATGCCTTCTATTTCAGCTACATCTCAACAACATCTCATTCTATGCTCATACATCCAGCAACACCTCATTTGAGCCTCATTCTAGCTTCCCAGCATCAACTAGTAGCATTATCTCTTCGAAGACATTCAACTCATGGCATCAGTTCCCATTACAACGAATGCAACTCAAATTCACTGCACACCAACTTGCCTTACTACTCTCCAGTTGTTTCAATTCCTAAACATACATCTGATAGTTGCAGATTCAGCATAACACCGGGCATTGCATTCAATCCTTGGCAGTTATCCATGCCTGCAATATAGAGCTCCACCATTTCAAATGAATGAATGCAATCAAGACAACATCTCATTACTAAGAAGAACAATGTCACAACACCAACTGAAGCTCCACATTACTGCATCTCTGCAAGCCAACTCTAGATCTTGCACTTCCAGCTCTAACCCGCGGTACCAATTCTGCTTTATAAGACTATCATGTTTTACGATAGCCATTGCTTCATGATTACTATGTTCTATGAGATTACCAGTTTTATGAGATTGCCCTATTTTATGTTACTCTGTTTTATATTGCTAAGATTACTCTGTTTTTGTTGAGCTTACTCTGTTTTATGTAACTTCATTTATTTATTTTTTTGCAGAGATCGAGTTCAATTAGAAGTTGGTATTGCAATGGAATGAATGCAGGAGATAACATTACAGATGTACAGGTGATGGAAGTTGTGGTTGGCATGAGGCAGAGATGAAGGATATGCAATGGGTTACGCACTCTGTTTTTTTGCTCTATTTTTTGCTCTGTTTTGCTCTGTTTTTGCTCTGTTTTTTACTCTGTTTTGCTTTGTTTTTTGCTCTGTTGTTACTATATAGCCAAAAGTGGAGAAGATGGAAAGAATTGAAGCAACAATGGAGAGTTAAAGCTGCTAATGTAGCATAAGAAATAACTGCAGTAGCAGTAAAAAATGCTGCTGGACTACAGATTTTTTTTTGAAGTATTGGTTCTGCTGCTGTCTGCTTCATTGGGGGAGCTATCTCTTGGAAAGAGTCGTGTAGTTTCAGCCCCAAACTCATAGATAATTATTTGAAGAAGATAGAGACATATTTGTCTCTTCATGTTAATCAATAAATAACATTCTGGGTCAAATATTCATTTTGGCTAAATGAACAGTATTTTTTTTGTTTTTTGGCTATATAAACAGTATCTAAAACTAAGAAGCCATTTCACCCAGGAATTTTCTGTTTTGGTCTTTTTGACCAATTTTGTGTTGCCTCTCCTTGATGACCGCATAAGGTGCAAGAGTTAGGAATCTCATAAAACCTAGATAAGTAAGAAGTGAGAGGAAGCATGTAGTTTACACATTTGTAGATGAAAAGATGAACTCTTGGGGATGTTTTCAAGGTCCAAATTTTATTCCAAGAGATATTTCTATCGTTAGACGACGGTTTGATGAGAGAGTACAAAGACTTGGTGGTAAATTCACCATTCTTATTGGGAAACCATCTAAGAGTATCACTGTGCCCGGGATGGATCCTAATCGTATAAATTGCACTAGCAATGTCAGGAGTGAAGGAGGCATTTATTAATATGGTGTTCCAAGAGTTAGACGAGCTATCGATAAGTTCACTCACAAGAGACAACGAGGAAGAAAGAGAGTTAGGAAGAGAATGGTAACCGAGAATCCACCAATCATCCCAGATATTAATAGACTGACCACTACCTACTTCCCAAAAACAAAATGGTCGAATAACCTCCAGGCCTTTCTGGATGCAGGTCCAAATCCAAGTTCCATCTTTTGTTATTGAGATTTTTCCTGTTTAGTCCACTAAACCCGACCCGGTTTAGTGGCTAGTCCAGCCAAAACTTCTTCTTAATCGCTAGTCCAATAAAGTTTAAATTCAAGTAGATTTACCTATATACCCCGAACATTATAACCACGTGCAGTTCGTCCGTTTTTTACATTTTCTTCCTTCTCTTTTTTCAGTTGCGTTCTCTCTCTTCTTCTCTCTTCCCCGTCTCTCTAAAACACCATCAGAAATCAAATTGAAAAATCAATACCATCAGAAACGAAAATCACCATTAGCATGTAAACAAAAACAACATTATCAGGTTAAAAAATCGAAAATCACCATTATCATAAACTGCTTCTTCTTTCAGTTCCTGGCCTAATTTTCATCCAAATCAATTGAAGAAGAAATGGGTAACAGAAGAGAAATTAAGAGGATGATTACAGAAGAAATTATTGAAGTATCTCCTACACCAGTGAAAAAGAGAAGGAAATATGATGATGATTCACCAACAGAAGACTCCCCTGCTGCTAAATCTCCTACACCAGTGAAAAAAAGAAAGAAATATGCTGATGATTCTCGAACAGAACCCTCCCATGCTTCTAAATCTCCCACAACAAGAAGTATGAGTAAGGTTCCTCAAGAAGAAGGTAAATCAAATCAAAAACAAAGCCTAATTTGTACTTCATATTGACATGAAATATCCCCAAAACCTGAAAAATGTACTGTTACATATTGAAATGTAGTGTTGTTTAACTAATACATTCTAGGAAATTTCTCCAAATCTACTACTAGAAATTACTGGCTAATATGTGTACTACATATCAATATGTTTTCTGTAATTTGTGCTTCATATTGACATATTGAAAAAATGTACTGTTACATATTGAAATGTACTATTACATACTGATATGTAGTGATTATTTTGCCTCTTTAACCTGAAAAAATGTACTGTTACATATTGAAATGTAGAGCATATAATTACATATGATATGTAGTGCTTATTTTGCCTCTTTATGTGTATATAATTACATATGATATGTAGTGCTTATTTTTCCTCTTTATGTGCATATAATTACATAAGATACTTGTCTAATCGTAACACTACTTTTTGGTTTACAACAGCAAAAACCAAAACAAAGAAAACAGCGGCTGCTAATCCTGAAGCAAAAACTAAAACAAAGAAAACAACAGCTGCTAATCCTGAAGCAAAAAGCAAAAGAAAGAAAACAGCAGCGGCAACTACTAAAGCAAAGGCGACTAAGTCGACAAACGCTGCTACTCCTTCACCGCCAGCAAAGGCTAGAAAGTCGACGAAGGCTGCTACTCCTTCACCGACAGCAATGGGGGAGAAACAACTTGTCCCTAGAGCTGCTACTCCTTCACCAAATAGGAAAAGGAAATCAAAAGTACCTCTGAAAGAAGGTATGTAGTGGTCCTCAGCAGTGCCTGACACTGTTTGTATTGTTACAAATTAGATATAGTTATCTTAAGCAACAGATTGAAATAAAACATTTGATATACCATACAACCATCTTCTACTAGATACTGATATTACATATTACATGTTGTTGATACGAGGGGGCGCTGCCCCCTCGACCCCTATAGATGGTGAATCATATAAGCATGTAGTGGAAAATATGGTTACATATCAGTATGTAGTGGAATATAGTTCCACTAATAAGGGTAACTGACATGGAATAAAAGTACTAGAAATATGCTATCAATACACTACTGCATATCAATATGCTATCAATATACCACTGCATATTGATATGTATTTAGCATAAAGCTGATCTTTGTAGCATATCAGTATGTAGTGGAAGATGGTTCTACTAATATGATATCTATACACCACTGCATATCAGTATGCAGTGGAATATGGTTCTACTTAATATGCTATCAATACACCACTACATATTAATATGTATTTAGCATAAAGCTGATAATATGTACTGCTTATTATATGTATTTAGCATAACCGTATGTAGTGGTAGATACTTATATTTTTGTAGTGGTATCTACACTAACTACATATTGATGTTATAACTACATATTGATATGTTATGTAATGGTTTTAGACTCTTGATATTGTGTAGGTGCTAGTAAGCGTAAGAAAGGAGCTGCAAGACCAACAAGTTTATACCGAGCCGGTTTCAAAGGCTTGTGGGGCCTTTTGAACACTATTGTGAATGTACAAAAACTGAAGTTGAGTAAGTTTTAGCGGCGCCTAATTTCAGAAGCATCATATGGGAATTTGTTTTTAATGTTCTTCTATGCAAAGTTTGATCTACAACATTGGCTTAAGCTTGAAGATGCACTCACATAGATGATATGTTGCTACGTGAGAGGTGTGGTAGGCTCGGAAAGATACCTACTATTGTATAAACTGCAAGTGCACAGTGTCGACAAGCAACACAGGGCAAGCACATGTCGAACCACAGAGACTTGGAGAGTGGAGAAGTTGATTCTAAATCTGATTCAGAGAGTAACCAAAAGGGGTTTGATTTTGTCGATACTGACGATATGATTTTCAAGGATTTGAAATAAAAAAGTAAAAGATGCAAATAACAAGATATGTAACCAATGATAATATGGATACTAGGGTATTCAAATCCACCAATAACCTATGATATTCATTCAACTTGTAATATTATTCTTGTCCTTATAGTAGATTCAAGTCTCTTGTATAACTAAGTGTTTCTCAATGGATAATTTAATCACAACTAAGGTATTTCTCCAAAGCATTAATTGTCTAATTAAGCACAACTAATCTAAAGATCAATATTTGGTTAAGCATGAGTTGTAGCATAATCAACATAGAGATATTTTAACTACAATGGATACATGGCATACATTGTGAGAGCAAGATGTTGAAAAACTTGGATTAAATTATATCTTTAAACAATTCTAAACTTTCAAGAACAAGATACAAGATATGAATACATACCAATGAGATTAGGGCTTCATCTAAACCCTAGTAAATGAAATTAGAACATGAAGAACATTACAACAAAATTGAAATTTGATAAACTAACATGAACAAGCTATTCTTGGATGAGTTTTCAACACAACAACCCTCTCTATTTATACACAAAAATTCTCTCACACTTGGGATCCGAATTTCATCAGAGAAACCACTCAACAATTAAACAAAACATGTTTTCTTAATTGATGGATAGAATGGAATACAATGGGGGTGAGGTGGATGTTTTGGAAAGAATCCAATGGGGGTGAGGTGGAAATGGATTTGGGTCTTGGTTTTTGGATCATGGGTTTTGGATCATGGGTTGTTTAATCCCATGAATTTGTAAACAAAGTTGCCAGCGATGCGAAAGGGTTGGTAACGCTTCCAACTTTCTTTCTTTTGTCTTCTCAATTCTTCCAAGCTTTATTTAGTACCTAAAAACACAAAATTAATTAATACAAATACTTATTCTTGAAGATGGTAAGAATGCGAGATTTGGGATAATATATGACTTTGAAGCGAAAGATGAGTTAAGTGCCAATGAAAAGGTGTATGAATATGCAATATTTGGCACTCATCAGAAGCAAGAACCAAAACAAAGAAAAACAACATTGCCTAATCCTATGCAAAAAGCAAAGAACGAAAATAGCAGGCAGACTACTAAAGCAAAGGCGTATGCTAGTCGACAAATGCTGCTACTCCTTCACCGCCATCAAAGGCTAGAAAGTCGACGAAGGACATCACTCCTTCAACCTGACGACAATGGGGAGAAACAACTTGTCACGATGAGATGCTACTCCTTCACCTGAATGGGAAAGGAAAATCAAAAGTACCCCTGAAAGAAGGTATGTAGTGGTCCTCAGCAGCTGCTTGACACTAGTTTGTATTGTTACAAATTAGATATAGTTATCTTAAGCAACTGATTGACATAAACCATTTGATATATCATACAACCATCTTCCACTATGATATTATTATACCATACAACCATCTTTCCGAACATGTAATACCTGTGTATAGATATTACATGTTATTGATATGAGGCGTCATCCCTAACTCCCAGTAGATGGTGACTCATATCACACATGACAGTGGAAAATATGGTTACATATCGAGTATGTAGTGAAGATAGTTCCACTAATAAGGGTAACTGATATGGAATATAAGTACTAGCAATATGCTATCAATACACCATTGCATATCAATATGCTATCAATATACCACTGCATATTGATATGTATTTAGCATAAAGCTGATCTTTGTAGCATATCAGTATGCAATGGAAGATGGTTCTACTAATATGATATCTATACACCACTGCGCATATCAAGATGCAGGTGGAAGATGGTTCTACTTAATATGCTATCAATACACCACTACATATTAATATGTATTTAGCATAAAGCTGATCTATGTAGCATAATATGTATGTATCTGCTTATAATATGTACTGCTGATTATATGTATTTAGCATACATATGTAGTGGTAGATACTTATATTCTTGTAGTGGTTTCAATCACTACATAATGATATGCGTGATAATAATACGTAGTTTCGAGTACAAGCAATAATATGTAGAGGTGAAGATTCAACCAAGCTTCGATTTTGTTTTCAAAGGCATGGCTCAGCTTATGAACTGATATCCACACCAGAAGAAATAGGAGTCATTTATGGGATGCTAAGAGTTGCAGGTAGGGAATATCGTGATATAACTCTTACAATGCAACATAAAAAAAAGTGGATGACATGAAACTACGTTCTTCAAAAGGGGTTTTCCTACTGATCTTAAACCTGGTGAAAAAGTGACTAGGCCAATGATTGTGAAGGAAATCTTGAAGATCCTAAAAAGAACACCAATCAATATAAAAAAGAAGTCTAAGAAAGAAGTTGAGGAAGAAGAAGAAAAAGAAGAGGAAGATGAAGATTATGACGAGGAAGATGTCGAAGATCTTGTTAGACTTATTTGCCTCTTTATGTGCAGTTCACTATTCTTCGCAACAAAGGATGCAAATGCCTTGACTGAAAAATATATAGGTTTCGTTCTTGATCTTAAGAAGACCAAGAATATTTCATGGCCTGACCTAATCCACTCTAATTTAGAGAGAGAGAGAGCTGAATGAACATGTGGATAACGTAGAAGACACCAATGGTTGTGCAGTTTATTTGTTGGTAATATATTGTCTACTTTAAAACTCTTTTGTTTTTCATTGTTTTCTACTTTAAAAACTACATTTTAACACTGCATATCATTATTTTGCAGCCATGGTTTGTGGAGCATACTCATTTGGTGGAGCTTTGAGCCTATAGAGACAAAGCCTCAGGGGATGTATGTGCCAAGAGTGGCTAGATGGAATCATACAAAGATATGTACTGAGTTCATGAAGGATATTGATCTTTCCGAGTATGAGGTAACAAAAACTTGGAATACGAATTTAATATGAAGTATTGATACATATAGTATCATATAGTATTGATACATATTGATATGTTGTGATACATATCAATATGTATCCACTACCACTACCAGTATATTTAAAATTTCATCTTTTCATTTATATGTGCTTATTAGCATATCTTATCTATCTAATATGTGGTTTATTTTTAATGTGTAGTTGAATTAATATGTACTTTTTTTTTGTACGTGTTGTGTGTTGAATTAATATGTAGTTGTTTTTTTACATCTTTGATTTGTACCAGTTCTCTCTTTATTTCAAACAAGAGATCACACACGAAGAAAAACAAATTCTTACTTGTATCTCAAGAAGGATTAAAGATGAAGATGATGCTAAAGATGAAGATGATGCCAATTCTGAATCGGAAGAAGAGGAAAATGCAAGTCCACATGAAGAACATAAGGAGGAAAATGAGTCTCTATTGGGGGAAGAGGATTGGAAGATAAGATATGATGATTTGAGGAGTACCGTTTCTTCCAAATGGAACGAAGTGAAGACAATACAGGAAGAGGGCGCAACAATTGACGCTTCAAAGCTGGTGCTAATGATGGAAGAAATTTACGTGAAAGCTTTTCCTTTGCAGAGAGAAGCCATCCTTGATGAAGAATATGTTAGCTTGGGATGTACACCCACTCAAAGAAGCCCCCATGAAGATTTAGATGTGGAAACAACAGTTCATGTCGAAGTGTAAGCTTCCGCAAAAGATCAACCAGATGTTAATGCCACATCGAATCTATTTTGTCAAAAGACCGAAAGAACAAGCAAAGGTTAATGCCACCTGTGAAGTTGAATTGTCAACAACACCTGCAGTATTGAAGTTCCATGACCTTGAAGTTCCGCATTCTGAGGTTAGAAGATGGGATAAATCTGATTTGGAGCTAAAATTCAAACAGATAGTAGAGAAAAATAGCAGAGACAATACACCAGTAAGTAGTATGCAGCCTAAAATATTTATTAATGTTTCTTGTACTGTTACATATTGCCATGTATTGTTACATATCAATATGTAAGTGGTAGATACTTACATTGTAGTTTGTTGTATCTATGTACTACATATTGATATGTAGTGGAAGATACTTAGATTGTTGTTAGGGTATCTAGCATTACATATCAATATGTAAAGGTATCTAGCATTACATATCGATATGTACTGTTTCATATGAATATGTAGTGGTAGATTCTTACATTGTTGTAGTGGTATATACCATTAATAATGATATGTATTGTTACATAAAACATTATTAAAGGATTTTATGTAGTTAAACTTATTTTTAGTTATTGATATGTAATTGCTTATGAAGATGGTGAATCAACTCGGGTTAACTTTAATGTAGTATACTGTGACATATTGTTAACTTTAATGTAGTTGACAGTTTCAATTGTTTTTTTTGCAGATTAATCCACTTGAAGTTAAGTAGGTAGCAGTAAAGGAGTTGCTTACTACTCTAAAAGACACAAAGGATAAAGTTGAAGTTATGTCCCAGAAATCTTAAGAGAATGACGTTGCATCAGCAGCGGGAGATTTTTTTCTCATGGATGTACCTTTGTTAAGTGAGATGTCTAAATTGGAGCATATCGACCAGCTCTCTTTTAGAGATTATTTAGACATGGCAGTCTCAGGCATTGGAATTTATGTAGAAGAGTATGCATACCTCCTTCCAGATCCAAAAGGTGTTATTTTTGGTCTTATCTTATGGCAAAAATTTGATAACCTGTTTGGAAGAGATTTGCAAACCAAAGAATTTCCAAAAGATACACCTGAGCACTAAGAACCCAGTGAACTGAATGATGCAGGTGAAGTTGCAGCTAAGCAGCAAGAACCTAGTGAACTGAATGACGCAGTTGAAGTTGCAGCTGAGCAACAAGAAAATATACCACCAAAAAGTTCAGTGGATACTTTGGAGGTTTCATCGCAAGATTTTTTTGATGTTCCATCACAAGATGTTTTGAATGTTCCATCACAAGAAGTTTGCGAGGTTCCATCACAGGTGAATGATATATTCTGAACATTAATTTGTGCATACATTTCGTAAATTTGTACATTACATTTTTTTTATGTTAATTTAAAATGCAGGAACCAACTATTCCAATCCGGAAACAAAAAATGGTAGCAATGAACAAAAAGACCGTCTCACCTCCCGTCAAAAAAAGCTGCAGTCAACCAAGTACATCTATTAGACTAGTTACTCGTGCCAATCCCGCAAAAAAGAAGGATGATATTTACGATAGTGGAAGAAATTCTCTGCCTCGTATAAATCACCAAAGAAGCCGAAAGATGGAGCAACAAAAGCATTACCACAAAACAGAAACACAAAGCGAAAATTGCGACGCAAATTTCGGCAACTGAGTAAATCACCATTCTATAAAGACATGAAGGATGAATAGAAGAGTACCATATCCACATACTTCAATAAAGCAAAACTTCTTAGGTGAGAATTAGATGCAATATTAATATGTATTATTGCTTTGTATATTTTCTTTTGATATACATACTGAGAAAGACATATCAGTATGTTCTGTTACTGATATGTTACACAGATCTTCTCATTATGTAGTGGTAGATACTTACATTGTTGTAGTGGTATATACCATTACATATTGATATGTACTGTTACATATCAAGATATACATACTAACCCTTTACGTCGTTATTTTCCAGCACAATTGCTTGGAGAACAGGAGAAGGTGGTCTTTGTGTGAGTGGAAGTACAGTTGATGACTTGGTACATAATGATTTATTAGAGCAAGATCTTCTCAACTACACACAATACAAGCTTAACAACAAGTTTCAGAAGGAGCAGCCGATGCACGAAATAAACAGAAAATACTTGCCTGTCTTGCATCTAGATCCGTCCGCTTGGGTAAGTGGTTATCTTACACTGCATATTTACTACAACACATATTCAAAAATTAAAAAGTATGTTGGGGTAGGTAAGTACATTACATATCGATATTGCATAAAACTTAATTAGATATAACAATTTTCAACTACATACATGGTTTCAGTTCAATGTTGAGAACCCGGATAAGCTCAAAGGAGGAGAAGAAGAATCTATTTTGAAACCAATATTGGATATGGATTCAAGTATCAAGAAGATTCTTGTACCAATGTGCCATCACAATCTTCATTGGACACTACTTGAGTATGACTGCGACAAAATGGTGTTCAACCACTACAATTCTTCCAAGGATGAATGGGGAGCAATATGTTATCCAAACGCTACAAAAATGGTAGATTTCATGTTCATACCTATCAACATGTACTTGATCAATAACCATAAAGAAACATTGAAGAATGTAGTAGTCAATGAATGTGATGCACCTCAACAAGGGAAAGCGCCAGACTGCCTGCTATTTGTGATGTATTTTATGAAGATGAAGTCAAAAAGCAATTATGTGGGAGTAGCTTTGGGTGATGATGATCAGGTGCAGATAAAGATGTGCAACAAAAGGGTCGCTTTAGCATACAAATTGCTGATTGCATCTCCACCAGAAGTCAGTTGGGGACAAACACAATAGAGTCTTAAATGTTGAAACTAGTCTGACAGTACCTGGTTTATTTTTATTATTGGTTACATTTCAAGAATGTTCAAAAACATATTTTAAATATAGCTTTTCCTTTTATTAGTAACTTATTAGTGATTTTGTGTTGTTGATATGAGGGGGCGCTGCCCCCTCGACCCCCGTGAAGATGGTGTAATCATCTTGGGTTAACTTTAATGTAGTCTAACTATCTTATTAGTAATTTAAACTAATCTTATTACTTCATGTTTGAGTGATGCAATCACAAGACATAGTGGAAGATAGTTAGTCTACAACCACTACATATCAGTAAGTACTGATTGTATTCTTTAATATGCACTAACCTGATTGAAACCACAACTTTTAAGTATGTAGTGGAACATGGTTACTCCACAACCAGTGCATATCAGTAAGTACTGATTGTATTCTTTAACTCTAGTATAATAGTAGTAACTAGTACTAGTATGTAGTATACTAGTACTAGTATGTAGTATACTAGTAGTAACTATTATAATATGTAATGGTTGTAGAGTAACCACAAAAAGTTTAAACTAATCACAATTACTAAAATGGTGAATCAGCGTGAACATATCATAATTTAACTAACCATTACATATCAGTAAGTAGTGGTTAATATGTACTAACTTGATTGTTTTCTTTAATATGTATTAACCTGAATTGTAATTATGATATGTTCTAAATAATCTTAGTGGAAGATGGTTAAACCACAAACCAGTACATATTTGATTGTTTTCTTGTTACAAAACATCTAGTATGGTTACACTACAACCACTACATATCAGTATGTAGTGGTAGATTCTAACACACAACAGTACTGACATGTAATTGCAGTATGTAAAAATACTCACTATTGGTGATAGATACTGACATTTTGATAGACTTAACAACATATTGCAGTGTAAAAACAGTATTTTCAGTACACTTGTAATGTATGTACTGTAAAATGAAATACTTATTAACCAAATTGCATTATGTAAAAATAGTATTTTCAGTACACTTGTAATGTATGTACTGTAAAATGAAATACTTATTAACCAAATTCAGTTGGTACTGACAAAAATCAAAAAGAAAAATGGTAGAATAGAACAAGGGCTAGAGGAAAGAATTGTGGAAAAGGAATTTGGCAACATCATCGATATAACATTCTGCTGCACGTTCAAGCCTGTCATTAAAAAAGAAAAAGAGAAATCAAAACACTACTTACTTAAAATTACATTGTATTATATCATACTTACTTAATTAAGATATTATATATGTATCTGACTGAGAATACATGCCTGACACAAAATAATTCTTCATCAAGTTCATACTGTCGGATAAGATTGCATGTTGCCTTGTTGTGATGAGTCTTCAAATTACAGTTTGAACACTTGACAGATTTTATACTAGTCTCATATGCTGATTTCATACGTTTCCCCTTTTTCCTGCCTGGTGGAGCCCTAATTACTTTTGGTGGGAGAATGTGATCGTCTACATGATACTCGTCAGGCTTGTGAGAAAAAAACAGTATCATATAAATGGAATATCAAAAAATGTAGTGGTATCAACCATTACATATCAGTATGTAACATCCATGTGTAAGTAGGTTTATGTTGATAGTTTCAATTGCTATTACATGTGTAAGTGATATCTACCATTACTGATTAAAGACACATACCTGTCGTGGTTAGGAACGGGTCTAATAGCTATTGAATATAGCTTACGAAAAGTGGTAACTTTGAAATAATCTTCAACGTAATCAAGAATCCTTCCTCCAGATCTGGTAATAGCTGCAGTAGCGTGCGATCATGGAAAACCATAAACGCGCCATCGTTGGCAAGTACAAGTTCTTCTCTGTATATCTACCATATGAAATATGCATAGTACATATTAATATGTTATTTTTCAGTACACATAATATAGACAATACATATTAATATGTTCTCACAGAAACATGGTACTTAAAAAAAAAGATAAAGTAAATAACATTCAGATGATAGAGATTAGGGCTAAACGCTAACCTTGGAGAATGTACTTCATAACGATTAGCATCTGACTGGATAACATTCCAGGGACGACCAATTTGGATGTGTAGTTCAAGCAAGGCTTGATACGTAGGGGTTAGCAGTTCTGGGCCCATCAAGAGACTCTCTTCACGATGTTCTGACATCATTTCCATCATACGAAGCCTACACAACAAAAGGAATAGCAAGTCTATTATACTAAAAATATACGTAGATTAACAGAACATATATGCTAATAACGTTACATAAGAAAACCAATAAATCTTGTACTGTGACTAAGGAAACTGATACAAACCTGATCGAGTCAACGAACGTACACGTAGGTAATTTCTTCTCTTTGTTAATCCAGCTATTGAACTATTCAGCAACTCTAGATGAAGTGTAACCATAACTACAGCCCTTGAAGAAAGCACTGGACCACTTTTCTTTGGGAATGTTGCGGCAGTAGTCATCAACCCAAGGCTTTCCCAAATTAACCATTTCTTGAAGACCTTCCTCGTATGTTGCAGGAAAAAGAGCATATGTCGCCGCTTCGAAAGCATCAGTCACTTCCTTGTACTTTTCGTCAGACTTTGCAATAGGTAAGTTTTTGTCCAAATGGAATTAAAAATATCTTTGATGAGAATCAGGGAACTCTTTGGGAATATATTTAACCAACCCTTCACCTCGGTAAGTCAAAAAAGTGATTAGGCGATCATCATTCAAATCCTCCTTCATTTTCTTGAAAAACCATTCCCAGCTGATATTGTCTTCTCCAGGTACTAAACCAAATGCAAGCGGATAAAACCCTGCAAAAAGGAATTAATATTTATGTTAAGCAGAAAAATATTGACACTACATATTGACATGCAGTATGGTTTACCTCTTTGTTAATATGTGAAAACCTGACACTACATAATGACATGTTAAGCAACTGATTGACACTACATATTGACATGCAATATGGTTTACCTCTTTGTTGATATGTGAAAACCTGACACTACATAAGGACATGTTAAGAAACTGATTGACACTACATATTGACATGTAGTATGGTTTATCTCATACTCAGTATGGTCATTATGTAGTATTTACTATGGTCAATACTCATTGTTAGATAGTGAAGTAAGGTCAATATGAGTGATCTAACTACCAGACACTACATATCAAAAAAAAAAAAAAAAAAACCAATTACCTTGATTGCCATTAAGACATGTTGCTTCCATGAGACCTCCTTTAAATGTTCCAGTGAGAAAAGTACAGTCACAGAAAATCATTAGTCGACATAGTTTATATCCCTCTATATAATCTCCAAAGAAAACAAAATGTCTGTTGAATCTTTTTGTAGAATCATTGAAATCGAAGTCAATAAATGACCCATGGTTTGTTTCCCTAACATCATTCACCCACCAAGCAAGATCAGTGTACAAATTCACATCATTACCAAAAATCTGTTTATGCGAAAACTCAATTGCATGATATGCGTGGTGATACTGGATCTCGATGCCACCACCAACTTTAAGATAATCTATGATCTTTGCTGGTGTTATGCGAGGTTTGTGCCTGACCATCTCATGAATTAGACTATTCATGAGTTTTTTTGTAACTCTTGGACATATAACCACCACCACAGGTGTGCCTTCCCACATATTGCTTTATCTTAAAAACGTCAATAGAACTACGAATGGCAGTTGCGTGAAGCTTCCATGAACAACCTTTCACACTACATACGGCGGAAAATCTCTCAAGGTCATTCTTCTTTTTAATTACCTCGTATCTAGTTCTCATGCAGTATTTTGGCATGCTATATTACGACATCAACGCTACCATAGAATAATTGATCTGTATCATCAAAAATCTTATCCCAACCATCTGTAAAGAACACTCTTGGAGCTTCTTTACCCTCTTTCAAGTAACTATTCTTTGCACTGACAACTAAGTCTGCGTTGATGTCAACTTCCATACGCCTAGAGGAACTAGATGCGCCATTTGAAATTACATCCACGTGCAAATCAAAGAAAGCTGATTGCTTTGAAGAATGTAATGCAGCGATTCCCTGGAGTGTTACATCGACAAGAATAGGAACTATCGCTTGATTCTGGAAATAGTTAACCAGAATAGTCGATGGAGTCAACCAGCTCCACATATTACAGATGCAAAATTTCAAATCCTCTAAAGTTGAAAACTATGTAACCTCATATGCAAAATGATATTGCTAAAATGGTATACATGAGAATATATGGAGAAGTCTGGTTTTGGAGCAACGTCAGACATGTTAACCCTGTAAAAAATGACACGTACTGAGATGAAACAAAAAGAGACTTTGTATTGACATGCTATATGCAGTACGTATTGACATGTACTGACTCATATTGATATGTATTGGCATCTACTGCAGGACGAAAAAGAGTATGCTATATGCAGTACGTATTGACATGTACTGACTTATATTGATATGTATTGGCATCTATTGTAGGATGCAAAGAGAGCATGATATATGCAGTATGTATTGACATGTACTGACTCATATTGATATGTATTGGCATCTACTGTAGGATGAAAAGAGAGCATGATATAACAGTGAATCATAATCATATGTATTGGCATCTACTGACTCATAATCATATGTACTGAGTCATAATCATACGTATTGGCATGTACTGACTCATAATCATATATGCTATCAGATTACAGAAAATAGAACAGAAATCATACCTTGTTCGAATCTGAGATAAACCTAATTCGATGCTCAAATACCTAATTGAAACACACAAAAATCACGAAAAATTACTTAAAAAACAAACGAAAATTACTTAGAAACTGAATTCACATTATAAATCATCATAAAAACAGAAATCATAAACAGAACTCATAAAAATATAACAATGTACATCATATACAATTATCCTAATAGAAATCGGATCAGAATAAACCTAATTATTCATCAATAATTCTAGAACAGCAGCAAAAGAGGATGATTTGAAAGATAAATACCTTGGTTCGAAGCTCAGATGACCTAATTCGAAGCTCAGAAGAACCTAATTCAAATCTCAGATGAAGATGATTGAAAAACAGTACCAGAAATTGATTCTATCCAAAATGCAGAGTGAGAGAAACCGATCTGAGAAGAAAAAAAGAGGAAAGAAAACTGATTCATGTGTTTATGTTCGTCACGAGTTGCAGAAGGGTAAGCTTGGAATATTTAAAAGAAACTCTTGTGTGATTGGAACGTTTTTGGACTAGGGGATAAAGTGTGTGGTCCAAAAACATGTTTTTGGACCAGCTGATAAACCAATTCTGGTACTGGACTAACCAGTAACCGGGTATCTCATTTCTAGACTAGCCAGTAATTCCTAGTTTGTTATTTTAGGATCTAAAGGGTGTCTACATTTCCTAAAATACTTATCTCTAAGGGTATCAGCACAATGTGTGTCTTCACTTGTCAACATGTTCCATGCCAGTATCCCTACTTGGGCTAGATTGTTTGCCCTTATATCCCTAAAACCCAGCCCCCTACACTGATTGGTTTACTGAGAGAAAACCAAGCCTTCCTGAAAAATCCTTTCTTGTCGTCAGTATTTCCCCACCAGAAATTACGCTGGAGCGAAGTAAGTTGGCAAGTGATAGTTTTAGAAATCAAAAAATATCTCATCTGATATATTGGCATGGATTCCAATGTAAATTTAACTACAACAGTTCTCTCGGCTGGCGAGAGATTTTGTGATGGCCCGGAAAATTTTTCGCTTCCAGCCGGCCAAGGAGTTCGGTCAACTGGCAAGTTCCAAAGTCTCCGAGCTGCTATTGGGCATAAAACAGTTTGAAACCAAGAGTATGAGATATGGTTTTACTAAAGTAAAGTATGGAATACAAGATATATAATATTAAACCATTTGATCATGAACCATAGATATTAATTATAATACTCTTTTTACAAACAACAACTTCAAGAAGAGAAAGTAGCTCTTTTTACAAATCAAATATAAGGAAACTACAAGAGTAAGAAAAGATAGTTATGTTTTCATAAACCAACCCAGATACATATGAATATATATGAACACAAAGCGATGTACTCAATTTGACCCCCAAATATCAATGCACCAAGCTTAAGAAAGATTACTACCTCAAGCCTCCCCCAAACTCTGTGGGAAACAAAACAAAACAAAACAAAAGGGTGAGCCACATCCCAGTAGAGAGTTAATGATTCGATAACAAGAGTACAAAGAATTCCAAAATACAATAACTATGAGATATCAAATTGTTTAAAGCATAAACAATCCGTTAAGTTATTGAGCACATCCAAATCGAAGTATCAAAGGCCTTACAAAGCCAATACACAATTGAAATCATTTAAACCCAGTGAGTTTGCAATAATCTACTGTGAGGGTCCGAATAACATCTGTCGATGCTTATCAGAAAACCACCCTATCGTCCCGGACAATCTTCCGCAGGTCTCCATTAATATGGATTGCCCCTCATGGGCCCGACAAACGCATCAATAGTGTTCGTAATCAAGAGGATGCTCAACGCAGTTCATAAATAGTTCGCAAACTTCGTTAAATACGAGTATCGAACAAATCGTCAACAAATATTAATTCATAAACCATGAAAGCAACTTACCTTAGCTTTTCCCGCATAAAACAAGATTGTAAACTCAGGTAAGTATTATTATACAATAGAGATGAGCATAAATTCAAAACCATTAAGTGCATTGAAATCAAATATTTTGCACGAAAGCTTCATTTTCAAACCACTATTGTTCAAAACTTACCATGGGCCTTATTTCAAATCAAACTTAACAAAATATAACATTTTAGAAACTACAAAGTGCTCTTGTTATACAAACATCATTAACAAAAATAAAAAAGACAAATAACTTAGATAACAAGATATTTAGTTATAAGACAGCTGCACAATATTTTTGAAATTTCAGATTAAAAGCCTGTTTTCAAAGAAATATGCAGAATTCGTTACAAAATGAAAATGAGTGTTTCTTGGCTCATTTTAAAGAAGAAAACATAATCTTTCCGATAAAAATGGTAAGTAAAATCATTAAAATTTATATCTTTGTCGAAATGTTTCAGAAAAACATGATAGAAATCACGTTTCTCAGAAATTGCAGTTTCGACAGTCTATATTCAAAAATTCATGCAAAATTCATTACCCAAAAAAATTCAGCAAATTTGGTTTCATTTGAAAGATTAGAAAACACACTTTGACATAAAAATGATAAGAAAAGGTAATCAAGTACATAGGTGTATTCAAAGATCTCAACAAAACATGACAGATTTCAAGTTGTCCAGAAATTTCAGTTTAAACACTTTATATTCAAAAATTCATGGAAAATTCATTACAAAATGAAATTCAGTGAATTTGGTATCGCTAGAAATCCAGGAAACTTATATTTTATATAAAAAATGGTAATCAATAGTAATTAGGCACATAGATATGTTTGAACATCTCAATAAGACAGGACAAATGTGCATTTTTTCTAAAATTTCAGTTTTGATAGTCTATAATAAAAAATTCGTGTAAAAATCATTGCACAATGGAATTTAGCGTACTTCGTCTTGTTTGAAATCTAAGAGGCTCCTATTTTAATTAAAAATCATTACCAGAGGAAATCAGGTACATAGTTTATTCGAAAAGTCACAAATAAACAGGACAGTAAATCCAGACTTCATTACTTATCGGAATTCGTTGATTCTTGGGTAGTTTTAAAGATAAAAAGTCACTATTTAATTTATAAAATACAACCAAAAATAAGAGTTAAGCAAACTGGGTGAGAACTAAGCCCTAAAAAAGGACAGAAAACTATTTCAGAATTCCTTGAATTGCTTTCAAATCGAGTTTCAAGAGAAAGTAAAGATCAATTCCAATAAATTGAGAGTACCCATGGATTATTTTCAGAAGTAATAGAGTTTTAACATCAAATTAGAAGAAAACCCTAACTTGTTTCATGAACCATAAATCAAAATCAAGAGGAACAAGCATGAATTCATTTTAAACATCACAAATTCATCACATAGAGTTTCATAAAGTATGAATAAGCTTGAATTCAATTAAATATGAAATCTAAGAATCAAAGTAATGAAATTCAATCCAAATCAGTTTTAAAGGAGAGTTTTCCCCTACCTTTTGTGCAATTGAAGCTCCCAAACCAACCAAATCGAAGCAACCAATCAAAGGATGTAACTAACTTCAAATTCCTCAAGTTTAATGCAAATATTTTTGTTGTGGAAGAAGATCACGATTCAATAGAACAAAGGAAATGGTTTTGTTAATGAAATTTAGTAAAAAACAACTTATATTTAAGCAAACAAAATGACCAAAATGCCATTTGTTCAACTTACACTCGACACATAAACTAGGTGAGTGTCACTTTATCGAAAATTCGAGTAATAACAACTCGATTAACATCTGAACACGCTACGGGAAGGCTCACACAAAGAGAAACATAGTTTCTTTGACAAAATCCAAGTGTTTCTCAGCCAAAACACAACAACAACTAGATTTAACGCTCCACATTGCGCTAGTTCTAGTCTTCCAATCCAAATAAATTGTGTTCACACCCTAGTATTACAGATTTATTCCTTTCCAGTTTTGTAGCCTGCATTTGAATCATTTGGTCATGGATTCAAAGCACTTAGTTTTTGAGACAGAAATGAACATGGGAGTACCTAAGTAGTTGTCTTCCATGTGAATTTTCTTAACCTTAAGAATATTTATTATCATTTTACCAAATCTATTAGGCAACTTTGGATTGAAAAAAATACCCGACTTTTGGAAATTAATCATCTGCCCTGATCCCTTACTAAAAGTGTTAGTGATGTCAAGAAGGTTTTTAGCTTCCAAAAGAGATGCCTTAGCGATGATTAGGCAGTCGTCGGCGAACAAAAGGTGGGATATTGGAATGCTATTTTTGGCTACGCGAATACCGTGAATTTTCTTATCCTCCTCCCCTTTCCTAAGAATCCTAGTTAGCCCTTACATATAAAAGAGGAATAAATAAGGAGACAAAGGGTCTCCCTTCCTTAATCCTCGCTTAGGTTTAAATAACTTCCACGGAGAACCGTTACAAAGAACAACAATTTCTTGGGTACTTATGCACTCTTCTATGAGTTGACACCACTCATCAGAAAAACCCAGTTTTTCCATAATTTCCATTAAAGACTGCCAACTAACTCTGTCAAAAGCTTTGCTCATATCTAGTTTTAGACCCATAAGGACGGAGGTGGATTTAGTTATTTTTTTTATTGTATGGATAACTTCGTGGGCCAAGACTATGTTATCAGTGATTCTTCGATTAGGAAAAAAGGATGACTAGAAAGGAGAAATAATTTTAGCCAGGAGAGGTCGAAGTCTATTCGCTAGGATTTTCGATATGATCTTGTAGGTAGAGTTGCAAAGACTTACTAGCCTAAAGTCACTAGGCGAAGAGGGATAGTCTACTTTAGGAATGAGATCTAAGAAAGTGGTATTCATCTCCTTCAAGATGTGTCTTATTGAGAAGAAATGTTGCACCATTCTAAGGATGTCCTGACCAATAAGAGGCCATTGGTGTTGATTTTTTTTTAAGTTGAAACCGTCCGGCCCAAGGGAGTTATCCCCTGCCATCGATTGGAAAACTTTAAGAATCTCCAGTCCAGAGGGAATAGCTGTAAGGGATGCATTTTATTCCTAGGAGATGGATGGGAAGAAAAGATCAGAGATAGGAGCAACATCTCCGGTCTGAGAATCAGCTGAAATATTTTTAAAGTGGTCTCTAAGAATATCAGCCATTTCTGCCTGGTTGGAAGTTGTTCTTCCACTGGCGTCAGTGAGAGAGTGAATTTTATTCCTTCTTATCCTATTTAAAGTACCGGAATAGAAATATTTAGTGTTTCTATCACCAAACCTAAGATTGTTATCTTTATATTTTTCCTTCCAAAGCTTCTCTTCCTGTTCATAAAGAGTTTGTAGTTCACTAATACAATGTTGTAGAGATAAATCATGTGAACCTAAGGAGTTTTGGGAATGTATCTGGCTAATCTCTTCAAGTTTGTTTTTTAATATTATGTTGTATAATCCCAAAAACTTCTTTATTTCATTTAGATAAATTTCTCTTGGTTAGTTTTGTGACTACTCGTTTTCCCGTAGTCTATGTGATGTATACAGTTCAGAAGATCTGATGCTAAGTAGTATCGATACCTCGGTTGAACTGACATTGCTAAGTAATAAAATATATATATGTAAGATCACAATAATAACGAAGAACACAAATATAATGTAAAAGCTTCTAAGTTATCACTGGACACAAGAGATTACGTGGTTCGACATTCGTCTACGTCCACGGGGTAATGAGTGATTGTTTTGTATTAAGTTGTAGTGGTTACAAGGATCTTAAATGCTTCCCAAAGTAATAGAAAGAACTCAAGTTCAAGTAGATCCTTAAGTTCTAAACATTAAAGAGGTATAATCTTAAGACTAGATATCATCCTTCTCGGTATTGAATGCCTTTAGTTTGTTGGTGAGGCTTGGTATTTATAGCCCCTTCTACCCCTTGTATATGTTTGGTACCTCTAAATCCATCGTCTTCTGATATACCTTTGGCGCCAATGGTACCTTCATCCACCGTGTACCTTCTCCAGTAGAATTCTGCCATCTCAGCTGACCCAAGTTCTTTCGGGAACTACCCAACCTTAGTGCATATTATACCTTCGTTCACCGCCAGCTTCCGCTAATCGGGTTCTACCATGCTTCCTATCTCCATGTGCCTTGATTCATGCGTGTAGATAAGATATATGTGCATTTAATGCTGATTAGATGCATCATCTACCTCTGTCCCCTCGCCAGCTGTGTCTTTGTAGGCTAGGTTCGTACTCTTATCATCTCCTCCGTCGAGATCTCTTTTCTTGGGGAAAGATAAAGTAGATCTGCGGAGGTATCCTTTCCTCCTGAGGCTTCTTTGTCCAGCGAAGTTTACACAGTTAGCTTTGTGTGCGGCCACTCAGATCGTGACACGTGCTCCACAGAATATTGGTATTCACAGTTTGCCCCTTTTCTTTCATATTCTACTATTTGGTAGAAGTGGAAGAAAATTTCCGTTACGCCGTCATTTCTGCATGTACTGGTTGGGTGGTCCCTACATGTCCTTTCATGCAATAACTTCCCCTTGAATTTCGGGACCTCCAAATTTTTGGATTCTCCAGCCGCCTATAAGAGGGGAATAAAGAGAAAGAATTTTCCTTAACTCCCATTCTTCTTCTTCGAACTGTCGCTTTCTATTTCTTTCCTTGAGATTATTCTTCCACCGCTAATTGTTCCCTTTGATTCTTCGAGCGCTTTGGCTTCATGGTTGATCATACAAGTAAGTAATATTCGTCTTGGTTTTGATTCTCCCCACGTTCTGTTTTGTGTCTTCTTCTTTGACTAGGAGGTTTTATTGTTGTTGATGTTTACATTCACATGTGAGAATTTTTACTCTTTATTACCTGCTTGCATTGTATGGGAACTTGGGTTTCGCTCTGTTTTGATCTTTGATGTCGATTTTGCCATGATCAATATTTGCCTACAATTTCGTTTTTCGTGATGTATGATACTTTCTTTTCCGCTATGGTGTAATCAAACCGCTCCCTTGGTTGGTTTAGTGAAACCCATGACCAAAGTGTCTCGGTTTTTTCTCTTATCTTGTTTTTGAATGCACTGTAATTTTCCTCTGCCATTGTTGATGGAGAAATTCTTCCTGCTGGTGTTAGGTATTATGAGGCTCCCGAAGAATCCTATGAGTAAGGGTCCGAAGACATCTTCGTCGACTGATCCCCCTCTGCGAATGGATCATCCTGATGCTACGCCTTCTCCTCCACCTGAGGACTCCGAGGTGCATGTTGGGACTGAGATGGCTATGGTACTTGAGGAAGTTGCGGATCCTAAGGTTGAAGAGGTTTCTGTTGGAGGCCTTCCACCTCCCCCTCCTCAATATGAGCTTCATATGCTCCAACTTCGCGACAAAGATAGCTACGCTCATTTGCCTATTGCTGAGATCACTAAGTATTTTAGTCTTCATAAATTCGAGGTTTCCTTCGTCAATGTCCCTGACGTTCTCACCGAGTCTCTCATCCGGGATTTTCCTTATGATGAGAACAACCTTCTTATTAGCGTTGGCCAATTGGCCACAAGTATGCTCCTCTCTTTGTTTAATAGAAAGGATCCCTTCTACTATGATGTTTTATCTTTGAGGGATGATCCAGCAAACAAGACTCAAGTTAGAGGAGTTATGCAATATACTGGTAATTTCTGGTGTGCCCTTCGTGAGAGCTGGTATCGTATCAAGGTAAAAACAACTTTAGAGTCTTATGACCCCTTTGCCAAGGGAAGATCTAAGCGTGATGATTATACCCATGCCAACTTCAATGCTACGTATGATGATGCTATTCAGAAGACTAATCTTCTTCCTTGGAGTGTTGGTCCTCGTTGTATCCATATTACTGCTAGTCAGAACGGGGAGGGTATTAGCCTTCGTTTGTTGGAGGAGATTGATAAGGATGGTTTGACTACCATCCTATCTGGAAACAAGGTGAATGCCAATTATAGCCCACTTGGAGCTCTCGATTCCTAGACTGCCTTTGCCGAAGAATGACCGTACCCGTCTTGACCATTATGATCGTTGGGCTCGTACTCCTGTTCGTATAGTTGGTCCTTGGAATTATGGTTTTACTACTTTGGACCCTTTTATCCCTAGATCTGCTCGTTCTTTGCACGAGAAGTATGATGAGTATCGGCCTTGGATCTTTAATCCTGCTGCTTCTTATGAGGTACTTTTGCTTGTGATATCTTTGTTTCCTTTGACATCTTTGTCTGCTTTGACATGTTTGTCTGATTTTCTGATGATTTCATTTTGGAGTCTGCTCTTGCTTCTTCTGCTGGGGCTGCTCCTGCTTATTCTGTTGGGGATGCTCTGGGTAACTCCGTAGCCACAAGGACTAAGAAGAGAAAATCTTTGGTTGAAATACCTGCGGAGGTAAGGATCATTATCACACCTTTGTGTTTGTAAGTTCCTTAGTGCCTTTCCCATGATTCTTAGTTGATGCATGTGTTTCTTTATAGTCTTCCCAGAGGAATAGCAAATTGAAGACTGTTATCGATCTTGATGCTTTTCATGAGGATCCTAAGGCTGCTGGTGGAGTACCGTGTGATGAATACATGGAGGATATTGAGGATACTGGTCTTATCCCTCCTTTGAATGATATTGAGGAGGAATTAGATAAGGGTGGCCCTAGCCCCGTTCGAGCTATCTCTGCTGAGGGTGAGAACCTTCTTATTGGCTCTGGTGCCCAGTTGGTTGAGCCTGTTAATGTTTAAGCCCCTGATCCTACATTTTCTTTGAAGATGCCTTCATTTTCTTCTCTTAGCATAGCTTTGCCTGCTATCTCCTCTACTGCCGGAGCTGCTACTGTGGCTTCTAAGAGCCTTTATTCGTCTCCTGCCACCTCTCTTCAATCAAGTGGTTCATTTTCCAAGGATGTTATCCCTTCGGAGAGGATTGGTAGCTCAGATTCGCAGTCGAAGAAGAAGGTTATGGTTTCACTAGATAGATTCTCCTTCAACGTTGCTCCTGCTTCACTAGGGAGTGCTCAGTCTGTTTCTACTGCCCCTGCTAGAAAAGATGTTGGACCTCCCCCTTCGTCACCAGATTGGACTGTACTGGGTAATTTTCCTTCTACTGGTGACATGGATTTGGGAAGTTCTCGAGGCCTTTATTCTGTTCCTAGCTCATCCACCATGCCGTCCCTTCGTCGTGGTGAGGGTTCGGCTGTCGTTCCCCATGTTGATGCTGAGTCAAGCCAAGGGAGGCTTCTGGAGAGTTTGAGCTTAGGTAGCTCCGATGATGCTATTCTCGAAGCCATCCTACGGGATTCCAAGGGTCCCTTTTCTGTTGGAGTTGATCATCATCATCTTGATAGTTCAATCAAAGTAGCTTCGCAGTTATATGTGTTATCCGCACAGTATCGTGCATCCAAAGACTTTTTCTTTGACCCTGATTGTATACGCTCTAGTCAGAGCTTTGGTGAGATCCGCAGAGGTAGTATCCAAGATATGGAGGATTTCATGGATACCTACGCCACTTTTCTTCCTCGTCTTTCAGCATTCTCAGTAAGTGATTATTACTTGAGTGTCTTTTTACTTAATTTGATCCTTCGTCCGCTCTTATGCTCTCTTGTTTGCAGCTTTGCAAGTATATCGATATTATCTATACCTTATTCAAGGTCTATAAGGCTAAGTGTACTCATTTGAGTGCCTTGTTGGAACGTGCTCGCCAAGAGTATGAACTTGCTTTTGCATAACATCCTTCATAAAGTGATGCATCTTCTGTTGCTAGGATACCTTCGTTGGAGGATGATTTGAGAAAGACACATAGGTTTCTGGAAGCTTGTTTGTTGGATCCTGGGAGGGCTAATAATGCTGCCCAGGTTGCTGAGGATGGTTGCAAAGCTGCTGATGCTACCTTAGCCGCTGAGTCCTCCAAATCCATAGGTTCGTTTCTTCTTCTCCTTAGTTTTTATTTACCTTTGTTGGTTGCGTAGTCCTGAGACAACCTTCATCTGCCAGCCGGTGGCTCTAGTGAACTTAGATATCTCCAAGATCGAGTGGCCAAGTTAACTTCCAATGTTTGGTATTACCAAAAGAAGTCTGATAGGCTGATGAATGTAACCGTCTATAATGAGTCTCATCTTTTTATTGAGTCTGCTCATAATGTGGACTTAGTTAAGCAGATGGCTTTGCGTCGTAAGGAGTATGATGAATCCCTTAGTTGGAAGGAGAGTCTCATTTTAAAGAAAAAGAAGGATATTACCTTAGTCAAGAAACGTCTCTCAGCCCAAGATATTATTCGAAAGAAATATTATGCCGATTTTGAAGATGCTTGTGCTTCCTTAGATAAGGTTACTATGGAGCGTAATGTATTGGCTTCTGGGGTATGTTCTCTTAAGAACAAACTCATCTATGATGGATCCAAGTCTTCTTCCATGTCTTATGTATCCTTAGTAAAAATGTTTGAAGAGTTAGAAAGTGTGTACCAAGCTTTGTCATCCGAGAATGATTCTCTCCGGATAGATGTTGGTGACCTTCGAACAGAAAAGGATACCCTTGTGGAAGATATTGAGGCAGCTGAGGTGTATCTTGCTTAAGCTTAGCATAGTCTAAAAGAATCCATTAGCCATGCCGGAGGTAGCTTAGGATTTTTATTTTTCCGTTGCACCCTTCGTGTTTTTATTCGCTTTTTATTGTTGCTGATACTCTTCGTATTCACAGATCTTCGAGAGAAATTGGTAGGTGCAAACGCCAAGATTAGCCGTCTTGAGGGACAAATATTTACGCTGGAAATATCTCGCTAGTTTGATGCTGCAGCTAAGCTCAAGGCTGAGTCGCTTCAGCAAGCTAATGATCAGCTTAGTGCTCAGGTAGCAGAGCTTCAGACTTGGAGGCTTAAGCTTCTTAGGTGAAGGCATAATTTGAGTGTTCCGCCATTGATTATATCAACAATACCTTTGCTGAGGCTGAGCTTCAGGTTGAGGGAGTTGTATTTCCCCGTCTTCCTTACCCTTGATCATCTTACTTCTGCTTTGTTCTTATTTGAACTCCTTTATTGTATTTTCCCCCCAGTTGAGGGGTATTTGATGTCTCCTTTCTCTGAAACATCCTTTGTTACATTCCGAATCTTTGTCATCTGAAACTTTTAAGACATATTAGTCGTGTTTTTGTAACTTTATTATGGTACCTTCATTATTATATGAAAGTATGTAGACGTATTGTGTCTATTTATTCGCACATTCTTGTCATAACAAGGTGCTAAGGTATGTTTAACCTTGGTGGAACATTCAACGTCCTACCAGGATATCCTTTAGCCAGAAGGTACCGTGGAGGAGAAGGTCCCTACGTGGGCAATAATTTTCATGTAACCCTACGTGTTCAGCGATGGCTGCTTTACTTTCGACAAGGTATATCTATTTATTGGATATATTTCTTACTATCTGCCTTTCAGTGGGATTCATTCACTCTTAGGATCCGAGATTGACATATGCGCAGTTATGTCGTGCCTTGCCTCATCGTCAATTCTGATGGAGGGTGTAATTTCTAACCCAAATTGTATTTTAATCAACATGTACTTTTTCTTAGCAAAAAGTTTCTTTCATTGATTAGTTAGGTTTGTAATGCCTTTGATCAGGGATAGAACATGGTGGGCCATCGCCCCTTCTGTTGTTCCCCTGATTGATAACCATTCACTTACTGGTAGTGCTTCTTTAGGTACATTGCATTCCAAGGGTGTTGCAATACTTCTCCTTTGAGGTTCCTCAGGTAGTATGAACCCTTCCCGGCGATGTCGTGTATGATGTAGGGTCCATCCCATGTTGGATCTAATTTTCCCCACTCTTTGTTCTTTTGATATGGTGGTATTTGATGTAGTACGTATTCTTCAACCACAAAGTTTCTAGGAATTAATTGTTTGTTGTATTCACGAGCTAGCCTTCGTTGGTAGTTCACCATTTTTTGCAAAGCCACTTCACGCCTTTCTTCGAGGTCATCCAGCTTTTTTAGCATATGATCTATTGTCAGGTTCTTTTCCCATGCCTCTATTTTTCTTGTTGGCAGCATTATCTCCGTTGGGATGAATGCTTCGGCTCCGTAGGTTAATAATAACGGAGTCTCTCCAGTGGCCGCCCTTCTTGTGGTACGGTAGGCCCATAGGACGTTGTGTATCTGTTCACACCATATTTTCTTGTATACTCCCAGCTTCTTTTTTAAATTCATTGCTATCTTCTTGTTAGTGGCCTCCACTTTCCCATTGCTCTTAGGATATATCGAAGTGGACTTGTTTTTTTGAATGTTGAAATCATTGAGAAACATGTCTATGTTCTTTCCTTCCAACTGCTTTCCATTGTCCGAAACTATGGCGGAAGGTATCCCGAACCTGCAGATGATTTTCTCAAATAAGAATTTAAAGACATATGTGTCCCTGATTTTTTCCAAAGCCCTTGCTTCCACCCATTTGGTGAAATAGTCTGTAGCTACTACGAGGTACATTCTTTTCAATGTCCCCTCTATCAAGGGTCCAAGAATGTCAACTCCCCACTTGGAAAATGGCCATGGGATAATGACCGAGTTAAGCTCCATTTCTGGTAATTTAATCTTCTTTGCAAAGCGTTGGCATCTTTCGCAATGCCTTGCTTCGTTCTTTGCATCTTCGTCCATGCTTAGCCAATAGTATCCTTTCATCTTAGCTTTGATTGCCAGAGATCTTCTTCCGATGTGATTTCCAGCTTCTCCGCTGTGTATATCATGTAGAATTCGTTTACTTTCAGTTTGTGAGAGGCATCACATCAGAGGTCCCAAAAATGACCTTCTGTACAGTATCCCATCCCGTTGGTTGTACATTGCTTCCTTTGATTCAATTTTTCGAGATTCTTTGATATCTGCGGGCAGGGTACCTTTGTTGAGGTACTGGTGGATTGAGGTTCTCCAATCGTCTTCTGCTTCATATTCGTTCCTTTTGTCTGACATGGATTGATATTCATCAGACCTGCCGGCTTCGTTATGCGGTTATTTCTTTCTTTCATCCTCTTTTGCTTTCTCAGCTTCTTCCAGGCCCCTGGTCTGGATAACCAAGGTTTCTTCTGCCGAGGTTATTCCTTCTATCGAAGGTTCATAAATTCTCCTGATTTGGACGGAGGTGGTGTTTCTGTCCCTCAACATTGACGATATGAATGCTAAGGCATCTGCTTGTCTGTTGTCTTTCCAGCAGACATGCCTGAATGTGACCTTGTTGATCTTTGATGCGAGCTCCTGTGCTAGCTTTAGGCACGAAGATATTATTGGATCCATAGTTTGGTATTTGAGATCTATTTGTCTAATGACCAATTGTGAGTCACTAATCAAACGAACATCTGATAGGCCCGGCTCTTTTGATATGCGTAGGCCGTGTATGACAGCCTCATACTCCGTGATGTTGTTAGTGTATTGTTCGAATTCTAACTTGAATGCATAGATGAGTCTGTCTCCGGTGGGGGTTGTTATCATAATCCCTATGCCTTCTCCTTCTTCGTTGGAGGATCCATCTACAAATATTTCCCACCTTCGTGAGTTTTGCGGCTCGAAGAGGTCTCCTGGGTCCGGCTTTTCTTCCTCCATTCCTGGGATGTTGTCTATCTCCGCTTCGTCATTCATAGGTAGGTCCGATAACAAGTCTGATAAGATTTCTGACTTCTCCGCTTTCCTGGTTTCGAAGATTATGTGAAACTTCTTGATCATGGCATTCCATTTTTCCACTCTTCCAATTTTCTCTGTGCTGTCGAGAATTTGACTTATCTGAGCCTTTGTAAAAATTCAGATGGTGTGTGCATCGAAATATATCCTTAGATTTTGTGTTGTGTAGTTACGCTCCATTAAACTGAGTGTCTTGCTGATGTATTACATGTGCTTTTCTCCCTGCCCTTGGTCTCGTACCAGTACTGCGCTCACAGTGTAGCTTGTTGCTGCTAGGTATAGGGTGAGTATCTCACCTGGCTCCATCTTCTGTAGAATAGGTACATATGCCAATTATTCTTTGATCTTGTGAAAGGCTTGTTCGCATTATGCGGTCCATACGAACATGTTTCCTTTTCTCAGCGTATCAAAAAATGCTTTGCATTTATCTGATGATCTTGCTATGAATCTTCCCATGGAAGCTAAAATTCCATTCAGCTTTTGTACTCCTTTTAAAGTTTGTGGAGATGGCATCTCCATTATTGCTCTGACCCTTTCGGGGTCCACTTCGGTTCCTCGCTGAGTTACTAGATATCCTAGGAATTTTCCTGAGGTAACTCCGAATGTGCATTTCTCCGTGTTCACCTTCATCTGAAAGCTCCTCATGACTTCAAATATATCCCTTAGATGTGAGAGATGGTCTTTTGCTTCTTTGCTTTTGATGAGCATATCGTCTACGTAGACCTCCAGTATTTCTCCTATCTAAAGTTTGAAGATTTTGTCTACTAATCGTTGGTATGTTTCCCCCGCGTTATTTAGTCCAAAAGGCATCCTTGTATAGCAATACATGCCTCGTGGGGTAAAGAACGCAGTATGCTCCTGGTCTTCTTCTGTAAGAGCTATTTGGTTGTATCCTGAGTATCCATCCGTGAAGGATAGTCTTTGATGGCCTTCGGTTGCGTTGGCCAGTTGGTCAATGTTTTGTAGCGGGTAGCTGTCTTTAGGGAAAGCTTTGTTGAGATTTCTAAAGTCGATGCAAATGCGTACACCTCCGTTCTTTTTATGAACAATAACCATGTTGGATATCCATATGGGATATTTGACTTCTCGTATGAATCTTGTTGTAAGTAGCTTTTGAAATTCCTTTTCTACCCCTTCGTGGTAGATGTCCGCCACTTTTCGTACGCGCTGTATGAACGGTGGTATCTCGGGTCTAAGCCGAAGGTGGTGTGAGACCAAATTTGGATCAATTCCTGGCATGTCCTCCATTGACCATGCAAAGGCGTCTGCGTATTCTGTTAGCAATTTTTGTAATTGCACATCCTCTTCCTCTTCAAGTAAAGTTTTGATATTGAGCATCTTTGGCTCTACCTTTGTCCCGATGTTGATCTTATTCGTTTGCTTTCTGGTGCTGAGATGTCTTCGGGTACCAAGGAGGCTTCATCATGTACTTTTTTGTTGCTTGTTTTGCGTCTCTTTCTCTCGTGCAGCTGAGACGCAGTTCTATCCTCGATGAGTCTGATTTTTGCTAGGTTACATAGCCTTGGGTCTTGCTGGTCTCCTTTGATTTCCATTTCACCCATAGGTATAGGAAAGCGTAGGTAATGATGATATGTCGAGGATGTTCCTCGCAAACTATGTACCCATAGCCTCCCCATGATGACACTGTAGGGCGAAGGTGCTTCTACCATACAGAAGCGTGTATTTGTTACTAAGGGTCCTACGTGTACTTGCAAGACAATTTCTCTTTTTGGTCTAGAGACTGCTTCATTAAAGGCGTATATTGTGCAAGTGGAAGAATCCATTTGCTCTGCTATTAAACCCATGCGTAGGTAGGGTTCGTAAAATAACATATTTAACGAGCTGCCCCCATCTACAAGGACCTTCGTAACATTCCATCCATGTATTGGAAGTGTGGTGACCAGTGTATCGTTGTGCATATCCACCTCCTGGTTGACGTCCTTTGTTGAGAATGTTAATGACGTGGCCATCCATTCCTCCCAGGTGCTAGTAGGTGGTCCACTTAGCTTGAACGCCTCATGGGATTCCATCTTCTTTCTGTTTCGAGCTAACTCCAGTATATATTCGAGCATTTATTCTTGACTTTCGTTGGAGAAGGTAATCATGTTGATGTATTTTCCGTCCTGAGGTAGTTCCACCCTTTTTTGGGGGGCTTCCTCGGTCTCTGATGGCTGTAGTTGTACGTACTCCATAAACCTACCTTCGTCGATGAACCTTTGGATCACACTTCGTAAGTGGTAGCAAGTATCCGTGGTATGCCCGTAGGATTGGTGGTACGCATAGTACTCTTTATCCTCCTTCGTTTTATCTGGTTGCTTTTCACTAGTGTTAGGGTATGGAAAGCCTGGCTTTGCTCCTTCATTGCTTAGGATGTGAGAGAAGGTTGTATTTAGCTTCGTGTAGATTTTGTCAACAAATTCTTCTCTTCTTTTGCCTCTTTTTCCATCTCCATATTTGGATCGTTTGTCTTGATAGGTAGTTTTGTCCCCGGCTTCATTTTGTCGCTTAGGTATCTCCGGAATTGGTTCCATAGAGTTGGTTCGCTGGGGGGCTATTGTTATCTTTTCTTGTGCCCTGGGGTTGTCCTTCTAGATTTCCTCAAGTCTGATGTAACGATCTTGAATGACCCTGAGCTCTCCTTCGGAATCAAGGGCTCTGTTATGGAGTTCCACGAAGATGGCTGAGGTTCTATCAATCCCGTACTTATAGCAGTTAACGCTAATTTCGGGATTGACCTTCCCAATTGCTTGGCATGTATTTTGCCACCTGTAGATGTACTTGTTTATAAGTTGAAAATAACTTCTACCGATTTCGGTAAATTCGGTAGGTGAGTGAGAAACTGGTTTAAACCCTAAACAAATGTGCTGCACGTTGAGCACTTTTAGGTTCGACAGATCAATCTGTACAAGTCCGGCCTAAAACAAGAAATGGTCATTCCAGACTTGCTTCGGTCACAAAGCGGAGGAGAATGGGTTGGTTTTGGGGAGGGAAGCAAGGATAGTGTGAGACCAGAATAGTTTATTCTGGAAGAGCAATTGGTTTTCTACAACTTGTTTTCAGAAAAGTACCAGAGCTCACGAGGGGAGCTAGAAGGTAAGTATTCTGAGTGTTCTCTTATCCGAATGAACTTGTGTTGTCAAATGGAAATAGGTGAGACCTATTTAAACAAGTTGTAGTAGAAACGTACTATGGTCTCATTAAGGAGTGAGGAGTAAATGGGAGGCGGTGGTAACCGTATGCATGGACTTGATGTCCCATAAAGTGGATAATGCATGAAATTGATTTTTATGAAACTGTTAACGTTATGGAATTGATGTTCATAAAGTTTGTTAACTCACGGCTTTATGTCCCATGAAAGTTTCCCACATAACTCCCATATTTACTAGGCGCCTCACCCTTATGACACTTCCTTAAGATGGGCGTAGTGTACGCCGCACGCTGTAGACCACCAAACCAATACCAAAAGAGAATCCCCCTGTTTGTGTTGATGTCTCGAATGTTTTTTGGAAAACATGTAAAACGTTGTTGTGGCTTGGCAAGTCGAGCTTGGGGAACTTTTTATCCAGGTGACCTTCGACGGTCGAGATGTTGCATCTTGAGAGGAGGGGCAACCGTTCATCGTTGCACGCCTTTGTTTTGGTAGCCGTGTAGTGAGGTCAAACAGGGTGGAACGGCTAGGGTGTGTTTAGACTTGGAGTGAGGATCCAAGGGTTTTCCATGGGCGCATGACGTGACTAGCCTGGACTAGGTGCGCGACCAAGCTATGGTTTCGGGTCTAAGGTCGTGAGGGGACTTTAGACGGCCAGGATTTGCTCCTGGGATTGAAGGGCAACCGTCGATGGTCGCCTAGCTTCAATTTGGTAGCCGCATGGGGAAGGCCAGTATGGTGGCGCGGCATGAGGGGACATGGCGAGGCATGGCGCGGCTAGCTTGGATAGGTACGTGACCAAGCTAGGGATAAAGTCATGAGGAGACTTTATACGGACATGATTTGCTCCTGGGATTGAAGGGAAACCGTTGATGGGCGCCTGGCTTAAATTTGGTAGCCGCATGGGGAAGGCCAGTATGGTGGTGCGGAATGAGGGGCCATGGAAAGGCATGACGCAGCTATCTTGGCTAGGTACGTGACCAAGCTAGGTCTAAAGTCATTAGGAGACTTTATACGGCCATGATTTGATCCTGGGATTGAAGGGCAACCGTTGATGGGCGTCTGGCTTCAATTTGGTTTAGAAACCCTAATTGGTTCCCTTCACTATAACCGCTACATAATTCTAGTATGGACTCGGATTTTGATGGTACGCCCATCAAATCAACCGGAAAAGAATTTTCTATCTACTATCTCGGGGATACTTAGATTTTGAACTCGTTCGGGAGGGCAAAAAATCCCGAAAGAAAAAATCAGGAAGACTTCATGAAGGAGGGCCAGGCTATCATGGCATGCCTTGGCGTAGCTAGGTTGGCATGGCATGCTTTGGCGTGGTTTGGCATATGGGGCCAAAGGTTCTCCATGGGTACATAGAGTGGCTAGGGCATGGAGTGACTAGATCGGGCTAGGTGTGGCTGGCATGATTTTCCATTGGAACACGAGACGTGGCTAGCATGGCCAGGGCCATGGCATGGTGCGATTGGCATGACGTGGCTAGCTTGGGTAGGCGTGGATGGAATTATTTTTCATTGGCACACGAGATGCGGTTAACATAGCTAGGGCCATGACATGGTGCAATTGGCATGGCGCGGCTAACTTGGGCTAGGCGTGGCTGGCATGATTTGCCATTGGCATGCGGGGTGCGGGGTGCGGCTAGCATGGTTGGCATGCTTTGGCGCGGTAGGGTGTGGATGGCATGATTATCCATTAGCACACGAGATGCGGCTAGCGTAGCTAGGGCTAGGCATGGCTGGCATGATTTTCCATTGGAACGCAGGGTGTGGTTAGCATGGTTGGCATGCTTTGGCGCGGTAGGGTGTGGCTGGCATGATTTTCCATTGGCATACATGATGCGACTAGCATAGCTAGGTCCATGGCACGGTGCGATTGGCATGGCGTGACTAGCTTGGGTTAGGCGTGGCTAGAATGATTTTCCATTGGCACGCGGGGTGCAGCTAGCATGGTCGGCATGCTTTGGCGCGGTAGGGTGTGGCTGGCATGATTTTCCATTGGCACACGTGATACGGCTAGCATAGCTAGGGCCATGGCACGATGCGATTGTCATGGCGCATCTAGATTGGGCTAGGCGTGGCTGGCATGATTTTCCATTGGCATGCGGGGTGCGGCTAGGATGGTTGGCATGCTTTGGCGCGGTAGGGTATGGCTGGCATGATTTTCCATTGGCACACGAGATGCGGCTAGCATAGCTAGGGCCATGACACGGTGCGATTGGCATGGCGCGGCTAGCTTGGTCTAGGTGTGGCTGGCATGATTTTCCATTAGCACACGGGGGAATTAGGGTTTGGTTTGTCGTAATCCTAATTTGAAAAATATACCCATGTAAATTATTAGGGACATATTCATAGCTTTTATTATTGCGCTTAGTAAATGCTTGTTTTAAATTTCTGCTAGGGTTTAGCATTTTACGATTTTAACCCTAAACTAAAGATCACCATCAACATTAAGTCCCCTGCTTAGCTCGGAACAGGTGCCTTGTTGCGGGGTAAGCATATGATGGTGACAGACAACGTAAATCATTGCAAAGATGTTCAGGAGAGTCCGACTAACCTTTTAAGTGGTAGAGCGAGTTTTGTTTTTCCATGTTGGTAGTCCGGCGCAAATTGTACTTGGAATGCAGACCGCAGAGTGATGGGATGAAAGTTACCATCTTGGTCTAGTCGTACCTCTCCATGGAAAAGGGGACGCGGTCCTGGAGGGCGGAGCAGGTGGATGGCTTGGACCGAAAGGGCCGAGAGGTGGCATGACCCTGACCGCGACAATGGCATGGTAGAGCATGCATCTTGGCATAGTGTGGTATTGGCAAGCCGAGACATACAGGGATGTCTAGATGTGGTGGGGCCGCGGAAATGGAGCGGACGGCCTGGATGGGGACATGGCAATGGAGCGGATGGCCTGGATGGGGCCGTGGCAAGGTGAGGCGTACATGGACAGCTAGGCATGGTGGGGTGAGGTATGCATAGGAGGCTCGACACGGTTATGATTTGTCTCTGCTGCCTAAATTCTTCTTGTTCTATGCCCATGGGGAATTCTCTCCTTTTTTTTTTCAAATACTAAAGTACTGAACCCTCATATTCATCCTGGCTTTCATTGGGGTTTTTGATGAGGCATTTCGTTTGAGACAGTAGGAGATTTGTCTGACCTTTTTCGAGATGTAAGTAGAATACGCAATCTTTGTATCCGGTAACTTTGCATAAATCCCAGTATGACTAGGTGTCTTTGGGGATAGGCTTTGGAACGCGAGGCGGAGCTGCTAGCATGGACTTGGCATGAAGGGGACCCATCAGCACTGACGGGCGTGGAAAAGGTGTGGGCCACTCTGTAAAGCACTTGGGAAGGCATGACGCTGGTAAGGGAAACACCTTGGAAGGGAAGCGCTTGTAAGGGGAGTGCTTGCGGTTTAGGGTTGACACACCTAAACCCTAATTAGCGCCCTTTACTAGAATCGCTGTAGAATCCGCGTACGGACTCAGATTTTTATGGTCCTTCATCGAACACAAAACAGAATTCTGTATCTCCCCACGCGGGAATATTTAGGTTTCGAGCTCGTTTAGGAGGGGAAAACGGCCTGACAGTGAAAATCAGGAAGAAGTCAGGAGGGATGTTGTTGGTCCAGGGTAGCATAGTCGCACGCCAGTCACCCTCTGCTGTTATTTTGTTGCTCTTCCGGATCCATGTTTTCTTCCGTAGTGCCTCTTCAGTGGATTCAAAGAAATTTACCAAAACTCCGCTGTATTCCTGGGACGGATGGATGCGGTTGCGTTATCGGTCCATCCTTGAATTTAGGTTGTTGAGTGCCTGGACATTCTGATCGCGATGACAGTATGATGTGGATGCTTGTATAGTCAAAATATCCCGGAGCCACTGGATGGAATAGATGAGTTGGGAGATGTTTCGTTGCCGACGTGATGCTATCAAGTCTTCAAGGACTTCCTTTCCAAGAGACATCCTTTGAACCATCTTCTGAATCTTGGACTATCATATGGAATGGGGTGAGGCAAGCAGTCCCCAGTTATATTTCTGTTAGATCCGATGGCGCGGCCTAACATGTGAATGTATCTCTGTGGCGTGCTTTTGGAGTATTCGATGCACATGTACGGCTTCGTGTTGAGAAATTCTTTCATTACATCTTCTTGAATCCATGTCCACGGGATTTGACACAAGCTTATTGTACTCTTCTTGGCTCCCCCTACTTCTTCAAGAAGATGTTTCAGCCATGTCTCTGGGTTATCTCATGAATCTTTGGTGGTCGTCGGGATGGACTGTGATGATCAGTCCCCAGTCGTGTTTTTCTTTAGTTTTCGAAGTTTTTTTTTTTTTTTTTTTGAGAAGGCATCTTCTAGACAGGGAGGTGATATTCTTGCGATGCACCCTTAAAGACCAGGTGACCTCGTTATGCCTTTTGGTTGACTGTGTCTTCTGATCTTTGACAGTGAAGGGAATCCGTGTATACCTCAGTCCTCAATTATGGTTTACATGTTTCCATCTTTGTAGTAATTGATGTTGCGGTGAAGCTCTAGTTGGTATCAACGAATGAGCGACGACAGTTCTTGGTAGGAGATGTAATCAGGAGAGACTACATTGTCACGGTAACAAAGTCATTTGGCTAGAATTGTATGGGCATCCACGGAAGTAAAAGGATTGGCTGGATGCGTAGGCGAGAAAAACTGTCCATGGTCACGAGTTTTGGCGGGATGGACCAAAGGGTGTCCATGACTACGGAGATTGGATGGATGCGATCATGATCCTTGACATGGGGAGTATGGCGGCACGACCCTTTGCAGGAAGGAGTGGTGCTGAAGCGAACGTTGAAGCGGATCCGCTGCTGGAGAACGTTGAAGTGGAGCCACTTCTGGAGAGAACGTTGAAACGACGCCTTGCAACTCTCAAAGCCTTGATGGTTGCCATGTTGAAGTTGGAGGCTACGTCACGTTCTGTCAAAATCGACATCCCTCAAGTATACAGAGGTTAGGAGTCCCCTGTTTCATCTATCAATTGTGCTTTCCAAGAGAGGTTGGGGTTTGGGAATGGCTTCCCTGGATGGAAACGCTTGCTTTCCCTAATGCAGTGCGGTTGAGGGATGAAAATATGTCTTGACGTAATGCCTTGGAGAAATATAGAATTTCACATAACTGTTTCATCATGGACTGTACGACTTTGTGGGCCAATTTCCCATCGTGCAGGTCCTGACGAGAAGAGGGTCTCTGTGAACTCAGGAGGGTTGATGATTTCCTTTGCTTTCGATTTTGGAGAAGTCTTTCCTGATCTTTACGTGTGATGAAATTGGATTGTTTATCCCCTTCTAATGTGCGTTCAAGAGCAACGCAAGCCTCTTCATCTATAAACGCATGTCCTGCTGAAGTATCTTTTGTCTTTTCATCAAATCAATAGTGTTAAAAGGGGGTCGGATTCTCCGGCTCTTCCAGTATCTTGCCCTGATGGTGGAGTAGCGCCACGGGTGAAGGTTGGAGCTGTCATGCTTGAAGAAACGTTGGGGAGGCGGAAACGGATCATGTTCAGGTGATTGTAAGTGTATTTTTCACGGAGTGATAGAGTAATGGCACTGCTTTGGCTGGTTTCGGAGTGGAGAGGATGGCGCTGGAAGGGCACAAGATGTTATCGCTGGCATGCACGTCAGGTAAGCACGTCTGGTTAGCAAGTCTAGTAGGATTTTTTGGTAGGCGCGTCTGGTAAGCTCGTATGATGAGCTTGTCTGGTAAGATCATTTGGTAAGCTTGTCTTGTAGGCGCGTCTGATAAGCTCGTCTGGGAAGTGCGTCTGGTAAGCTCTAGATCGGCTTGGAATGGGCGCTGGCTAGGCATGGACGCTGTCTTGGATTTTGGTTTGGCGTGGACCGTTGGATGGGCATGGCGCGGATTGTTAGATTGGAATGGAGCTGGCTTGGCACGATACTGGCTTGGCATGGCGCAGACTTGTTCTTACGGGCCCAGTTGCCTCTTCCCATACGTAGCTCAAACAAGAAATCCTTTGTTATTCAAATTCCAAAAAGTGTTATGCTTATGAAAGGGGTTGGTTCCCCTTTTTACCTCGTATCTTTGTTATCACGTCCTGGTGTTAGCGGTAGCACGGTAGTGATAAAGTGGGCAAGCATATTCCAGATATGTACTCCAGCGTTTCTATTGGTGTAAGCCATAGCCATAGGTATGCCTTCCATGAACTTGTGGAAATACTTCATCATAAACAATTCTTCGAATGTCGTCGTAGTAACGTCTGCTAATAGTGACAGGTAATCATTATTGTACAAAGTAGGCACGTACGGGTAGGTGACTTTTTTTTTGAAAGGCAAACAAAGTGCCCGGTTTATGGTTTTTGATTTTCTGGATTTCTTGGGTTGATAGATAAAATGTTACCTTGACGGTTTTTGGGTTATTCTTTTTGGAATGAATTGTTTAGGAATTGATTATTTTGGTTATAACTGAAAGTGACACAAACATCCTAGGAAAAACATGGAACTGTGTGTTGGTAGATGACATAGGGTGAAAAATAACATGGCTATTGGTTTTATCATTCCCGTGAAAACTTGAAAAATAAAACCACGTATATTGTCTAAGTAGGACTTGGTTTTTAAGGTCTCCTGATGAAAATTGAACCTTCCGGGTGTACGACCGAGTTTTATGGGAAATACCACCGTAGAAAGTCCCCAGTCGTTACTGAGCTATCTGATAACCGAGCCGTTGATCCTTGGGCGGATCGTTTTGCTTTTAACCCCTGGGGAGTCCCCAGCCATCCCTTATCGTGTCATGACTGATAATCGAGTCGTCGAGTGACTGAGTCGCCTTCCCCTACCATCTTGATGCCTGGGTCGAAGAACAAGATTGATAGTCTAAAATTGACATTGTAACCGATAGATCAATCCTCCCACTGTGGTCGCCAATTGTTTATAGGTGAAAATATCTTATGCCGATTTTGGTAAATTCGATAAATGAGTGAGAAACTGGTTTAAACCCTAAAAAAATGTGCTGCACATTGAGCACTTTTAAGTTCGAGAGATCAATATGTACAAGTCCGACCTAAACCAAGAAATGGAAGTTCCATACTTGCTTCGGTCACAAAGAGGAGGATAATGGGTTGGTTTTGGGGAGGGAAGCAAGGAGAGTGTGAGACCAGAATAGTTTATTCTGGAAGAGCAATTGGGTTTCTACAACTTGTTTTCAAAAAACTACCAGAGCTCACGAGGGGAGCTAGCATGTAAGTATTTTGAGTGTTCTCTTGTCCGAATGAACTTGTGTTGTCAAATGGAAATAGGTGAGACCTATTTATACAAGTTGTAGTATAAACGTACTCTGGTCTCATTAAGGAGTGAGGAGTAAATGGGAGGAGGTGGTAACCGTATGCATGGACTTTATGTCCCATAAAGTGGCTAACACATGAAATTAATTTTCATGAAACTATTAACGTTATAGAATTGATGTCCATAAAGTTTGTTAACTCACGGCTTTATGTCCCATGAACGTTTCCCACATAACTCCCATATTTACTAGGCACCTCACCCTTATAACACTTCCTTATGAGGGGCGTAGTGTACGCCACACGCTGTAGACCACCAAACCAATACCCAAAGAGAATCCCCATGTTTGTGTTGATGTCTCGAATATTTTTTGGAAAACATGTAAAACGTTGTTGTGCCTTGGCAAGTCGAGCTTGGGGAACTTGCTAGCCAGGTGACCTTCGATGGTCGAGATGTTGCATCTTTAGAGGAGGGGAAACCGTTGATCATTGCATGCCTTTGTTTTGGTAGCCGTGTAGTGAGGTCCAACAGGGTGGCACGGTTAGGGTGTGTTTAGACTTGGCGTGAGGAGCCAAGGGTTTGCCATGGGTGCATGGCGTGACTAGCCTGGACTAGGTGAACGACCAAGCTATGGTTTCGGGTCTAAGGTCATGAGGGGACTTTAGACGGACATGATTTGCTCCTAGGATGGAAGGGCAACCGTCGATAGTCGCCTGGCTTCAATTTGGTAGGCGCATGGGGAAGGCAAGTATGGTGGCGCGGCATGAGGGGACATGGAGAGGCATGGCGCGGCTAGCTTGGCTACGTACGTGACCAAGCTAGGACTAAAGTCATGAGGAGACTTTATACGGCCAGGATTTTCTCATGGGATTGAAGGCAACCGTTGATGGGCGCCTGGTTTCAATTTGGTAGCCGCATGGGGAAGGCCAGTATGGTGGCGCGGCATGAGGGTCCATGGCGAGGCATGTCGCAGCTTGCTTGGCTAGGTACATGACCAAGCTAGGGCTAAAGTCATGAGGAGACTTTATACGGCCAGGATTTTCTCCTGGGATTGAAGGGCAACCGTTGATGGGCGCCTGGCTTCAATTTGGTTTAGAAACCATAATTGGTTCCCTTCACTAGAACCGCTACATAATTCTAATACGGACTCGGATTTTGATGGTACGCCCCTCAAATCAACCGGAAAAGAATTTTCTATCTCCTAACGTGGGGATATTTAGGTTTTGAACTCGTTAGGGAGGGAAAAACAGCCCGAAAGAAAAAATCAGGAATATTTCATGAGAGAGGGCCAGGCTATCATGGCATGCCTTGGCGTAGCTAGGTTGTCATGGAATGCTTTGGGGTGGTTTTTCATATGGGGCCAAAGGTTCTCCATGGGTGCATGGCGTGGCTATGGAATGGCGCGACTAGCTCGGGCTAGGTGTGGCTGGCATAATTTGCTATTGGCACACGAGATGTGGATAACATGGATAGGGCCATGGCATGGTGCGATTGGCATGGCGCGGCTAGCTTGGGCTAGGCATGGATGGAATGATTTTCCATTGGCACACGAGATGCGGCTAGCATAGCTAGGTCCATGGCATGGTGCAATTGGCATGGCGCGGCTAGCTTGGGATAGGCGTGGCTGACATGATTTTCCATTAGCATGCGGGGTGCGGCTAGCATGGTTGGTATGCTTTGGCGTGGTAGGGTGTGATTGGCATGATTCGCCATTGGCACACGAGATGCGGCTAGCGTAGCTAGGTCCATGGCATGGTGCGATTGACATGGCGCGGCTAGCTTGGGATAGGCGTGGCTGGCATGATTTGTCATTAGCACGCGGGGTGCGGCTAGCATGGTTGGCATGTTTTGGCACGGTAGGGTGTGGCTGGCATGATTCTCCATTTGCACACAAGATGCGGCTAGCATATCTAGGGCCATGGCACGGTGTGATTGGCATGGCGCGACTAGCTTGGGCTAGGTGTGGATAGCATAATTTTCCATTGGCACGCGGGGTGCGGATAGCATGGTTGGCATGCTTTGGCGCGGTAGGGTGTGGCTGGCATGATTTGCCATTGGCACACGAGATGCGGCTAGCATAGCTAGGGCCATGGCACAGTGTGATTGGCATGGCGCGGCTAACTTGGGCTAGGCGTGTCTAGCATGATTTTCCATTGTCACGCGGGGTGCGGCTAGCATGGTTGGCATGCTTTGGCGCAGTAGGGTATGGATGGCATGATTTTCCATTGGCACACGAGATGCGGCTAGCATAGCTAGGGCCATGACACGGTGTGATTGGCATGACGCGGCTAGCTTGGGCTAGGTGTGGCTGGTATGATTTGCCATTGGCACATGGGGGAATTAGGGTTTGGTTTGTCGTAATACTAATTTGAAAAATATACCCTTGTTAATTATTAGGGACATATTCATAGCTTTTATTAATGTGTTTAGTAAATGCTTGTTTTAAATGTCTGCTAGGGTTTAGCGTTTTACGATTTTAACCCTAAACTAAAGACCACCATCAACAATACTGCATCATTGTTTCCCGGGGTCCGATGGCTAAAGCAAATAGCCTATCTAACCCTGCCTTTGTTGCTTTGTTTTACATGTACGTCTCCAAAAATCCCGTAGACAATTGCTCGAAGGAGTCAATTGAGTTTGTTGGTAGATTGTCATACCATGCTAGTGCTGATCCCGTTAATCTTTCCTGAAAGTACCTACAAAGTAATACCTTATCTCTTTCCCAATGGTCAAGGACACGAGTGTAATACCGTAGGTGGGCTGCGGGATCTGAGGTACCATTGTATGCTTGGAACGTAGGTATCGGGCATTTCGGAGGAACGGGTTCCCCTAAAATGTGCAAAGATAACGGAGACGTGGTTGTCTTTTGCAGCGCTTCTTCCAGCCTTGCGCCTGCATGGCCATTTTTTAGGCCTCATATCTCCCTTCGCATTTTCTCCATTTGCTCCATAACCATGTTCACATTGTGAGCATCCTTGGAAAGAGCTTTGTCGTAGCATGATTGAAAGGGCTTGTATGTTGAGTCCACTTCATCCAAGTTGTGATGCGCTTTTCCGTCTCCCTTAGGTTGATTAGTATTTGCTGTGTTGAGATTCAACCTTGGCCTTCCTGAGATAGCTCCGTTGTCGTGCCTATTTTTTGGAGGGCGAGCTTGGGAGCCTTCGATCTGTGTATCCAGCATACCTTTGAGATTTTGGTTCTCCTAGGCCATCTCCTGCAATGCATCTTCGTTTTCCTTGTTTCGGAGCATCAAGGCTGCTACTTGTGTCGTCATTTGATCTTCGTTGTGGGCTCCACCTCCTTGTGGAGTGCTTTCGGCTGGATCTTCAGAGTTTTCCACTACCTCGTCTATAATTGGTGCATCTGGATCTATTTGGATTGGCGTTAGGTTTCCCAACCATCGTCCCGTAGGAGCTAAGGTTTCGGGTAAACCTGCATTGGCCGCAGGTGGCTTTGTAACGTTAGGACGCTCCGGTAACGGCATGTCGTAGATTGGTTGATCTCCCGATGTCTGTCCCATCCCCTCAGTAGGAATATGTGTTTTGGTAGCAACTGTTCCTATTGCTACCTCACTTTGTCCATCCTATGCTTCATTCCTTTGGTTTTCTTGAGACGGTTTTTGGGATCTTCCTCTTGTGAGTGCCGGTCGTGAGCTTATTGGTACATCATTTGGTTTATGCATGCCTTTGGCTTTTGACACCTTGTTAGTCACAAAAAAGGTGAAGAAATCTGCTACTTGGGTACCTTCGTCACATGTAGCAATTAATGCTCTGACACAGAAGATGGCTCGGCAACTTTTTCTGGAAAAAAGGACTGAAATAATGTCTTTGATAGACAGGTATTAAATACTTATGACACCCTTGGACAAAATAGCCTTAAAACGTTGAAAACCGAAAAGAGGGGGTGTCAGATCTCGGAAAAAACGAGGTTATTAAATGCTTTAGAAGATATTTTTTCCTTAAAATCTCCCTGAGATCCTATGTCAGTCAAAGGTTCTCAGATCTAGAATATTCCTTGTTAAAAAATGTTCTGTTAGTATAAAACAAAGATTTTGGCGTTTTATGGGTACGCTTTTGTGAAAAACTTTGTAGATCTGTAACAAGGTGTGTTTTTAGAGGCTATGAACTCAAAAACATACACAAATAACGAAAAAACAAACCACTAGAGAGTGAGATCCATCGTTTTAGAACACAGATCCCTTCGTTTCCGAAGATGCAGAAGTTAAAAGTAAAACTGTGTCTAAGCTCAACGTCGTGAGAAAGAACATGGTGAGCGCCAAACTGTAACTACTCGTTTTCCCGTAGTCTGCGTGATGTATACAGTTCAGGGTATCTAATACTAAGTAGTATCGATACCTTTGTTGAACTTACGTTGCTAAGTAATAAAAGATACGTAAGATCACAATAATAACGAAGAACACAAATAAAATGTAAAAGCTTCTAAGTTACCACTGGATACAAGAGATTACGTGGTTCGACATTCGTCTACGTCCACAGGGTAATGAGTGATTGTTTTGTATTAAGTTGTAGTGGTGTTGATGGTGGTTTTTAGACAAAGGGTAAAATTGTAAAACCCCGAATAACCTAATGTCACCGGTGACACATTTATTAGAACATTTAATACATGTAGTCAGTAATTAATGGGGGGTATTTTTTCAAATTAGGGTTACAACGAGCAAAACCCTAATTCACCTCTGTGCCATGGAAAATCATGCCAGCCACACCTAGCCCAAGCTAGTCGCGCCATGCCAAACGCACTCTGCCTTGGCCCTAACTATGCTATCCATACAACCTGCGCCAAAGCATGCCAACCATGCTAGCCGCACCTCCGTGCCAATGGCAAATCATGCCAGCCACACCTAGCCCAAGCTAGCCGCGCCATGCCAAACACACTCTGCCTTGGCCCTAGCTATGCTAGCCACAACAACCACGCCAAAGCATGCCAACCATGCTAGCCGCACCTTTGTGCCAATGGAAAATCATGCCAGCCACACCTAGCCCAAGCTATCCGCGCCATGCCAAACGCACTCTTCCTTGGCCCTAGCTATGCTAGCCACACCAACCGCGCCAAAGCATTCCAACCATGCTAGCCTCACCTTTGTGCCAATGAAAAATCCTGCCAGACACACCAACCGCGCCAAAGCATGCCAACCATGCTAGCCGCACCTCCGTTCCAATGGAAAATCATGCCAGCCACACCTAGCCCAAGCTAGCCGCGCCATGCCAAACGCACTCTGCCTTGGCCCTAGCTATGCTAGTCACACCAACCGCGCCAAACACCCTTACCTTGGCCTTAGCCGCGCCATGCCAAAATAGCGCCCACGCCTAAGCTTGCAAACCGTAGAACCTAGGACAAATTGGACACGCATGCCATTGACACATGCCAACATGCACGCTGGTAGCTTTTCTTACCAGGCCGTGGATCTAATGGCCGAGCATGCCATTGGCACATGCCAACACGCACGCTGGTAGATTTTCTTACCAGGTTGTGGCCCTAATGGCCGAGCATGCCATTGGCACAGGCCAAACACGCACGCTGGTATCTTTTCTTACCAGGTCGTGGCCCTAATGGCCGAGCATGCCATTGGCACAGGCCAAACACGTACGCTGGTAGCTTTTCTTTCCAGGTCGTGGCCCTAATGGCCGAGCATGCCATTGGCACATGCCAAACATGCACGCTGGTAGATTTTCTTACCAGGTTGTGGCCCTAATGGCCGATCATGCCATTGGCACATGCCAAACACGCACGCTGGTAGATTTTCTTACCAGGTCGTGACCCTAAGGAATTCCACACATGCCATTGGCACATGACACACACGCCACTAGCAGATCTGGCACTGCCACTTGCACTCAACATACAACCTAGCACCAAGGCATTCCACACATGCCATTGGCACATGCCACACACGCCACTAGCATCTCTGGCACTGCCACTTGCGCTTGAGGTGCAACCCGCAACAAAGGCATTACGCATATGCCATTGGCACATGCCACACGCGACCCTAGCAGCGCCACTTGCACTAAAGGTGCAACCAACACTTGAGACATCAACACAAACTAGGGGATGCTTTCCAGGGTCTTGGTTTTGCGGTCACATCTTGCAGCGTACACTACGCTCACATTAAGAAAGCGTGAATAGGAATAAAGCGGTCAAATAAATGAGGAAATAATGGTGAAAACATTTTCACCCATAAACACCTTGCGGTTACCACCTCCTCCCATTATTTCAGCCTTTAATCTCTTCCTTCATGAGGCCAGGGTACGTTTCAATCTCGACTTGTATAAATAGGTCTCGCCTATTTCCACCAGACAACAAGTCTTGGTCAGGAGAAAAACACAACACTCTCAGAAAAGGCAACTTTGCAAGCTCTCCAAAAATCTTTCATCTCTTGAAAGCTTCCGAAGCTTTCACTTTCTGATACAAGTCGAGACACTACTCTCCCAGAATTTTCTGGTCTCAAAACCTTTCTTTGCTTCCCTCCCCAAATCAACCCTTCTCCTCCACTTTGTGACCGAAGCAAGTCTGGAACTGCCATTTCTTGGTTTAGGCCGGACTTGTACAGATTGATCTCTCGAATCTAGAAAGTGCTCACGTGCAGCACATTTGTTTAGGGTTTGAACCAGTTCTCACTCACTTACCGAATTTACCAAAATCGGCAGAAACGATTTTTACCCATAAAAAATTGGCGACAACAGTGGGAGGATTGATCTTTCGGTTGCATATCATCTTTCGGAGATCGACCTCAAGATGACAGAGGCAAGCAGGTCGTTTATTCGATATCCAGACAACATGGTTACCAGTCGTGAAATTACATGAAATGACTGGGGACTTGGGGACTCGGCGGAAAAACTGCAAACGGATTGTTTGGGGATCTACAACTCGACAACCAGACAGCCTGGTTACCAGTCGCAAACCGCAAGAGACGACTGGGGACTTCACAGGAACCAGAAGCAAACGACTCAGTCACCAGGAAGCTCCAAAATAACTGGAGACTTTCCAAAATCGCGACAATATTACATACAAGACCGGTTTTGCGCGGGGAGGATCTTGTTTTCAGCCAAAAGACCCAAAACACTGAGTAAGTCTAGATTAGGCGAGATATGCGATTTATTCTTTCGGGTTCTCGACAAAACCATCATACCATTTCATCATATGCCAACTACCGGCACACACTTTCTTGAAAGCAATATTTTCCTCTCAATTCATATTCAGAGCCATACTATTCAAACCATTCATTCCAAAAACAATCCAGTATCCTCAAAAATACCAACCGCCTATCAAAACTAGTCAAACTCTAAACCAGACACCCAGTGTGTTTTTCAAATAAAAGAAAATAGAGCCTAAGTGAGAGTTGGGAAGAAATAGAGGAACATTTAAGGAAAATCCTCCAGCAAGGGCCTGCTCTTCTTGGAGAAATCCTCCCTTACATCTTCGAGAGCCTCTCTCTTCAGAGCCAACATCTTGGGCAATTCTTCGGATTTCGACTCCTGCTGTGCGATTTTATCTGCAAAAAGACTTTCGACTGCTACAGTTTTCAACTTCAGGATCTCGGCAAGGCCTTTGACATACAACGAAGCACTGAACTCCTTCTCTACGCACACATCACGATAGTGCTCCCAGATGACGATGACGTTTTCATAATTGGTGTGGCCAGTCACTCCGCACATGTCCTCGAATGAAGATAAAGCTTCTTCCACACGTTTATCCAACGCAAATCGACTGGTGATCTTCTTGGGTGTGGCCATATGCCCGTACGTTTTCCATATTCTGGCGTTAACACTACCGAAGCCCTGGTAAAGACAAGATGCGAATATTCAGAAACAAAATAGAAACCCACACGGCTTGGGTGAACCATCAGAAACAACACTTATCTGAATATTGGAGGAGTTGAAAGACACAGAAGTCATCATATCTGACGGAACCGACCGAAATCCACAAGAACAGTTCTTCGTCCTCCGTTTCCTTCACCTGAGGACTTTCCACAATCACAGTGGTGCTTTCCTCGAAACTCGATCTTACACATGAGGATCCCTTTTCGCCAAGAGATCCGAGAAACCGAGTAAGTCTTGCCTAGACAGAATATATATGGTTTACCATTTCCAGTTTTCACAGGAATGATAAAACCAATAGCCATGTTATACTTCCGTCCCATGTCATCTACCAACACACAATGTTCATGGTTCCATATCTTCCCTGGGATGTTCGTATCACTTACAATCATAACCAAAAAGTGGCATCATCCCTAAAAAAAAAGAGGAACCATATATTCATCTTTTCATATATTTCATATCCAAAAACGGTTCATCCCGAATAATAACCCAAAACCCTCATAGGTAATACTTGCCTATCAACCCAGAAATCCAAAAAATCAAAACCATAAGCCAGGTGTTTCATTTTCCTTTCAAAAAAAACACAGAAAAATTTCAGAAGACGGAAGTAAAAAGGATGCCATTCAAGAGTGGTTTACTTTTCTCGAAGAAGACACCCTTCGTCATTTGGAGGACCGTATGTTTCAGCTCAACTATTTATTGCATCATCATGTGTAGCAACTCTACATCATGACGTTTACCAGTTACTATTCATGAGGTAGCTTACGCAACTACAGTAACATTCGAAGAGCTACCACGGTACCGCTAACACCAGCATTCCGTGATCCACTCTGCACGCCTTCCAAGTATCGATTTCACCGTCCCACGGAAAGAATCCTCCCGCGCTATCATCACAGCTTGATAGCCAAAGTTCCCGTGCCAATAGTCCGCGTCCAAGACAGCACTAGACGCACATGTCAGGCACACATGAAGTATGCACATGACCGGCCACAATACCCCACCCTGGTCAACACCAACAGATGGTGTCTCTCATGTGCTAGTTTTTCTGCTCAATGGATAGCACCGGCAGCTTGCGTCTTTCCAGCGCCGACAGCCTGCATCCTTTCCAGCACTGGCATCTTGCATCCTTCTACCGTCGTACTTGAACGCCCCGAAGGGGATCAACAATCACAATTTCATCATATGCAAAGATGAACGACTTCTCCAAAATCGAGGCAAATCATCAAACCCCCTGGTTTCACGAAGACTCTCTTCCTGTCAAGATACGCATAATTTCTGGGGACTTCGTCCACAAAACTCTACGGTCTGTGATGAAAAATTGGTGTGGAATACTGTATTTCTTCAAGTCATAACGTCAAGACACATCTGCAAGTCCTCAACCGCACTCTCCATCATCACTGGTAATATTGGAAGAAGAATACACCCCTTTGTGAATACAAAACCGCATGGAGAAAAGGCTTTGGTAAAGAAATCATCGTCCGTATTTGGTTTGGAATTCTCAACGTCTTTCGATGAAGCTTGTTTAGGTAACATCTTGTCAGACTGCTTCATAACAAATCGACAACTATATATCTGCATGCAACAAAACAGACAAAGTTAAATCCTTGAAGCATGGAAGAACAATATTTTCTACAAGAATCACGCCAACCTACTTTGTTACCGCGACAACATACTCCCTTCGGATTACATCCCCTACCGATAATTGTTGCCGCTCATTTAGAACTTCACCACAACAAAAACTACTACAAAATGGAAGCATGCAAACCATACTAGAGGACTGATCATATACACGGGATCCCTTTACCGTCAAATCTCACAAGATACGGTCAACATCAGACGAAACAGTTTCTACTATCCTCGATTCGGGTTTCACCATCTGAGGCTCAATTGGGATTCCCGCCACTCCCACTAAATTTGCAATCAATATTTTATAACCTGGAGGTACAAGTGATTCATCGTCAAAAACTCCATGGTTTCTCATACTAATGGACCCATGATTCCCAACTTCGTTGTTAAGCACCTAATACGAAGATTACATGGGATTGGGATGGATCAAGCGTGGAAAATCAGTACGGTCATAAAATCAAGAAAGTAAGTGAACTAACATCATTTAAGTTCCTTATTATGATTCTACGACATGTGCAAGAAATACCAAAGTCATGAAACACGTCTTCCAACCAAACTCAGCTGAGGGAAATTTTCACTTCCCTGTGTTCGATTATGAGCTGGGAGCAATTGGTGTAGAATATAGTGTTGGGTTATGTACCATTATCTTCGTATGGAAGTTACCTACAATATGTCAAAATTTTATGGCAATTGTATGAACGAGCAAGGAGATGTGACCAGAACATCAGACAACACGCAACCTGGAAAAGTTCTGAAAACCTCTTGGAAGTTTACTGTTTCGCATTTTTCATCCGCTAAACATGCTCAAAATTCAAAAATCTTCTTTTCTAAATCTTGGAAATTTCCTAGGCTTGAAGATACATATGTGGACATTGAAAATACGACTCCAAAAGAGAATTCTATATCAACTTTAGTGAAGGGCTCCAATTAGGGTATCGGCGTGTCAAACCCTAAACCGCAAGCGTCTCCCTTGCAAGAGCTTCCCGATCAGCGCCAGCTTCCTGACCAGCGTCATCTTCCCAACCGGTGCCATCTTCACAATACATGCAAGCTTCCCAATCCTGGCCAGTCTCCCAACTTGCACCAGCTTCCTAGCTTAAGCCGTCCCCGCAAAGCTAACATGCAACTTGCGCCAACTCCCAAGGACGCCTAGCTTCCCGTTTCCCAACTCGCGCCAATTCTCAACGCCGCCCAACTTCCCAACTTGGGCCTAGTTCCCAATACCGCATAGCTTCCCGTTTTTCAATGACGCCGACTTCCCAATCATGCCAGCCTCCCGACTTGCGCAAAACTGCCAGAGGCAAGGATTTCCAATCCTATTTATCTCAGAAAAAAAAAGGTCAGACAAGCCTCCCCAATTTTCTTTACGATTTACTGATGATAGTTTGTCACCATCTTATGCTTACCTCGCAACAAAGCTCCTATTCCGAGCTAAGTAGGGGACTTAATATTGATGGTGGTTTTTAGACAAAGGGTAAAATTGCAAAACCCCAAATAACCTAATGTCACCGGTGACACATTTATTAGAACATTTAATACATGTAGTCAGTAATTAATGGGGGGTATTTTTTCAAATTAGGGTTACAACGAGCAAAACCCTAATTCACCTCTGTGCCAATGGCAAATCATGCCATCCACACCTATCCCAAGCTATCCGCGCCATGCCAAACACACTCTGCCTTGGCCCTAGCTATGCTAGCCATACCAACCGCGCCAAAGCATGCCAACCATGCTAGCCGCACCTTTGTTCCATTGGAAAATCATGCCATCCACACCTAGCCCAAGCTAGACGCACCATGCCAAACGCATTCTTCCTTGGCCCTAGCTATGCTAGCCACACCAACCGCGCCAAAGCATGCCAACCATGCTAGCCGCACCTTTGTGCCAATGGAAAATCATGCCAGCCACACCAACCGCGCCAAAGCATGCCAACCATGCTAGCCGCACCTTTGTGCCTTGATTCATGCATGTAGATAAGAGATTTGTGCATTTAATGCTGATTAGATGCGCCATCTACCTATGTCCCCTCGCCAGCTATATCTTTGTTGGCTAGGTTCGTACTCTTCTCATCTCCTCCGTCGAGGTCTCCTTTCTTGGGGAGAGATAAAGTAGATCTGCGGAGGTATCCTTTGTTCCTTAGGCTTCTTTGTCCATCGAAGGTTACACAGTTAGCTTTATGTGCGGCCACTCATATCATGACACGTGCTCCACTGAGTATTGGTATTCACAAGTTTTAGTTTAGAGACAACTTTAAAAGGGGGAGAGCCTAGAACTGGAGTGCCCCAGCAATCCTTAATTATCCTAACCGCCTCTGGGATATCGATCAAAAAACTGAAGAATCAGTACGGAATGTTAGGTTTCTGAACATTTGGAGAGGTACAAAGCAGAATAGGACTGTGGTCAGAGCCTATATTAGGTAGGTGATACACAACTGAATTAGGATGGAGAGCTAACCGGTCATGGTTAGCTAACACTCGTCTAGCCTAGCCTTAATTAGATCATCATCCTTTTGCTTATTGGACCAAGTAAAAATGGGCCCAATGAACCCTAAGTCGGTAAGTCCTATACTTTCTATAAGAACCATCTTTTGGGGACTACCCAAAAAATGTGGGGGACTACCCAGTGATACAAATGTTCACCCTAAAATGATAAGGGGTGTCCTAAAATGTGGAAATGACTAACCTACCATTAACATATATATATATATATATATATATATATATATATATATATTACCACCTCCTCCCATCACCACTACCTATATATATAACCACCTCCTCCCATCACCCCCGCCGCTCACCACCACCGACCACCTCGAACCACCACCACAACCACCTCTATATATAGCTTAATTTAAATCATTAAAAAAACAAAATAAAAATAAAAATTATAACAAACCCATTACTTGTCATTCGTTTTTGGTTGCAAAAATGAGAAGTAGTCATTAAAATGAGTTGAAAATGTAAGTTGCAGAGAGAATTTCGGCTAAGAATTATGTGAAAAACTTTGTCGAACTAGCCGAACTCAACTTTTAATGAAGGTTTTTTCTTTCAGAGAAAAGTTCGGTTACGTCGTAATTTTTTTTTACTAACCGAACTTTAGTTGGTTACGTCGCAATGTTTTTTCAGAACCACCTTAGTTGCAATTCGTTTCTGATTAGTACTGAGATCAGCGATGAGAGGTGGCACTCACCATTGTTAGTTTTTTATTGTTCCTAACCAAACTCTAAAAGCAGTGAGAGGTGGCACTCACTAAAAGCTCTACTAATCTTTACAATATTTAAAACGTTTACAGTGCATGGAATATATTTTTGTTTATTCACTAAAAGCTCTACTAACCAAACTCTACTAATATTTACGCAAACTAAAGCTCTAGAAGCTTCTCCCTTTTTCAAATATTGTTTAAGCATGGCCTAGACATAAAATGTGAATTTTCAACTAAAGTTCGGTTACCTCTAAAAAAGAAATTCCTAACCGAACTTTAGTTCGGTTACTTCGTAATTTTTTTTCTCCTAACAGTTCGGTTACGTCGCAATTTTTTTCTCCTAACCGAACTTTTCTCTGAAAACTTATATATTGAGTTCGGTTGCGTCGCAAAATTTTTCATTTTTTTTCCCAGCCGAACTTTTAGTTCGGTTTCGTCGCAACTTTTTTTTTCCTAGCCGAATGTTTCTCTGAAAGCAAAAAATCCATTAAATCTGAGTTCGGCTATATGTGTTTTTAGAAATATTAACCGAACTACACTTGCAGTTGAGTTCGGTAACATGTTCTTCAAAAGTTGTATCCGAACTTTGTAAACCAAATGGAAATCAATTTGTGAATTGTTCATTTTTAGGAATGTTTTGGCCAATTCAAGCACCATTAACTAAATTTGAAGTATCCATGAGTACCCAAAACATCATACTCTTGGTGTGGCTCTTAAAGAAAAAGATCTACGGTATCATCACATGAATCACTCATATCACAATTACTAAACTCAAAAAAAGATTTTTTGGGTTCACCCATATTCTTCTTCCTATTTCCTTCTTCTTCTTATCTCTCAAAAAAAAAATGTTAAAACCAAAACAATCCAACTTATAAAACACTAATCACTAATCAGTTTTTAACTAATCACTAATCACTAACTAAGTTTATCATCAAGGGTAAAGTGGGTATAAAAAAAATTATTATAAGGGGTGACCAAATATTACTTCTAATATCCTCCCAAAAATTTATGGGTAGTCCCCCACCTTTTTTGGGTAGTCCCCAAAAGATGTTTCTTCTATAATGGAAATGATGTTCTGAACTGGACCATAACTAAATGGGACTCATAACTTTTATGCACTATTAAGAGTAAGAGTAAGGTTAAGGTAGCCAATAACTAACCAAGGGAAGGTTACCTCAGCAGCAAGTTCTTCTAAGAAAATCCAGTCTTTAATTCTTTCCAGTTGCTTGGGATTACCATAGACAAAGGAGATTAGGATCTCTGTGTCAATAGAGGGTATGGTAACTAATGCATGTATCATTCTCCTAGTTTTACTATGAATATCTACCTTAATATGGTCACTCCATGCTAAGCATAAACCACCCGAGAGACCCACAGGGTCCTCTAAAGACATATTTTGAAAACCACAGGAATTCAGGATAGGGACTACTCTATCGGCCTTACATCTAGTTTCCGATAGAAAAAGAATATATGGGGTTCTTATTACATAGAGCTTATTGAGATGAGATGTCGTAAAATTGGAATTAATTCCCTGGCAGTTCCAAGAGAGAATATTCATTGGGTTTAGAATCGATAAATTCTAATCCTCAATGACAAAGAAAAGACGAGAAAAAGATAAAGCAAGAGACTCAATCTAAGTCTAGAGATTCTAGATCAGTAAACTAAAAGGACAAACTAGAAGAGTCTGCGAGAGAGCTAATTTAACCAAGAGGTAGCAGACTAGGAGGCCAAGAGAAAATCCTAGGAAGCTAGGCGTAATGTATAATTGCCTAGAGGTGGCTTAATGTGCACAAAATTACAAGAACAAAGCCAATGGGTGAAATAAAGTTCTAGTCATGCTATATCGGATACCCAATGAGAAGCAAACGATGGTTACTGTGAAAATATGGGTAATTGCACATAACAAGCGGGTACACAGGAAATAATGATAAACAAGCATGATTAAGGAAAATTATATAAGTAAACAGGAAGGGGTAATAAGCTGTGAATAATAAGAATGAAAAATAGAAAAGCAAGAGGTAATAATAAGCATATAAACAAAGATAGGCTGAACATGTAAGCATATAGTCAAAGATGAATTAAAACAGGTAGCTTGAACTTAATAATTAGTTGAAAAATGACCTAGGTTCCTAAAATTTTAACTAATCAAGAACTGGATTATGCCGAGTGAAGCTCAAAACTCAAGTTTCAATTTTCCTCCCAAAACAAATAATGTCCTAATTTTGAACCCTAGTTGTGAACTGTTCAATTTTAATTACTACATTGACTGAAACATAAAACATAACTTCCAAGACTTTGAACCCCTAGGCATATGCAATTACACTATCTTTCCACCGTCAATAATTCTATTTTTTTCTTGTGCTTCTTTTTTGTTTGGGATCTTCTCAACCTTGAGCTCAATATCAATTTCGTAAATCGATAAGTAAGTTTCAATAATAGAGATAAATCAAAACTAAGGAAAATGAAATGATTCCCCCAACACGGTACCGGCATGCCCGATAATTTCCTATCAATGCCGGTAGTCAAGTGAAAAAAAAAATCAACATTCTGGATACTTTTCATTTCGTTTAAGATAGGTATTTAAGCAAAATACTATGTGGAGGAATCACGTTCTGACTGAAAAAGCTATTACCATGCCGGTAATTGTTCAAAACCGAGAAAAAAAATCAACATTCGGAAGATCAAAACCAGGGAAAAAATCGTAACGAGAGAGCTACGCCCCCCCGAACCCCCCCGGGTAGTGGCAAACAATTTATGAACATTTCCAACAATTGCCACCATGAGTTTTTGGTTGAATACCATGCCCGCACCAAGCTTTTTCAGCTGCAACAATGGTGGATTCAAAGAAAAAAAATCAATTTTTCAACCTCTTATTATCAGTAATTCTCTTATCACAATCATCTTCCCATTTTCAAAAAAAGAAATTCCTCTCAAATATTTTTTTCCCTCCTTCTACTCTCACCCAAACACAAATAAAAATACACACTAATTTATCCCCCAAATACTTAACATTTTACTAATTATACTTAATCACTAATCCTAATTAGTGGGGGCTAGATTAGGAATTAAAAAAAAATTACATAGGGGGTCACCCAGAATTGCTATTGGGACACCTATTTTGTCCTGTAGCTATATCCCCCAATTAATTCCCATATCCCCCAATTAATTCTTCTTTTAAATGTAGAGGTCAAATATTTGGTACCCAGCCCAGCCGTTTTCTTTCTTAAATCCACACGTATTTTTTATTATTAGACACTTTCTGTAGTCATTCTTAGATATGTGGCGAAATTATAATCTCTTTGACCGTTACCTCCTTTATACAAGTTACAATATTGGTGACTCAAATAATTCACCCCTAAAATTCCGAGAGTGTGGCAGCTACCGTGAACATATTACATATGTACTCTCAACTAATTAACGAAGTAATCATTCGATAAAATAGCATTCCATTGAAACACCCCGCAACCAAAATACTTGGCCAGGGGATATAAAGAGGGCAGCACAAACACTTTGTCATAAAACTATCTTACAAAAACAAATGATTTTTCACAAATCTGACGGTTGTAGATGGTTTTTTATTGAGATCCACAGCCAGCATCTGCTCTTAAAGTTGAGAAAGTTGAAAGACAAATTGTGATGGACCGGAAAATTATGCCTTTGGCGCGTTGCCCCGCAAGCCGTAACTTCCCTGATACGCCATGATGAAGCTACGATCCGAGCCTTAAGACTAGGCAAATGCACGCTCATTTTCCCTCGCATGCATGCTTTCTCGTGGAACATGATGCAGCTAAGTTAGCTTCTACACCGTTCCAACTTACCCTTATTTTGCGGAGGGTTTATCAAGAAAATAAAAACTTTCTTAATACGGCAAAAACGACATTTTGAGGCCTTAAACGATGAAATTTGGCTAAATTCTGGTGACCATGTGGATATATAGATCGACATGTCTTGATCTTTGGGACATTTCCCATCAAAATGGACTCCTCTTGAGCTAAATTACAATACTCGAGTTTTTAGCCTATTTCATCAAGTTTGGCCACAATCATCTCTTGCATTGAGTTACCGATCCAGATGATATGAGAGGCCAGAATGTCACAATCATCTACCAATAAGATGATATGAGCGACAAAGTGATGGACCGACAATGCTGCAACACATTGCGGCTGCCTACGTACCCTTCGCCACTCTAAAGGGATCAAGCACATACCATAGTTCATCTTCGAAGGGACAAGCAACTTAATCCAACTGGTTTGCTAGGCCGTAACCAAGCAATAGTGGTAATGGCCTAGTCCGTATAGGTCGTTCCGTCAAAATGCATACAAGTAATGCATGTTTGGTCCGCAATATGGCATAACGATGCCTAAGCATCAAATTCCCTCTTCGCGAGCCTACGCAACTATAAATGAGCCTTAGGCATCATTTATACTCTTTCATCTAAGCTATGAAGCTTACTTGGTGCATAGTCCGCATAGCACCATCAACCAACTACCCCTCTCTATATATGTAAAAATGATATTTTTACAACTTAAATTGGGGGACCAAAAATCATTCATCAGCTCTCGACTTTACTATTCATGGAAGTTGCCATATATTTCCTGAATAACAGGCCCAGATGGCTGTACATTCAGTTTTGTCTCACATGCCAGTTCCAATGTCTGGCCAGGATGGTTGAACATTCTTAAGGCCATCTATCCAATTGTCCTGAAGAACCCTTGGTGCGATATTGGATCTTGGCCAAATGCCAAACATAATGCGCCATTTTGGCATGGTATTGGCCTTAAGACAATCTACATCTTACCAACCAACGGAAGATTTTGGATGAAGCTTCATGACAAGCTATAGGCGCATCTTTTAGCATGCGCCAAGCTAAAAACACGGGGTGTTACATTATCACACTGTTCAAAGAATTTCGTCCTCGAAATTCAATAGAAAAACTATTGTGGACAATCTCTTCTGTTTGGATTTCCTGAGCAAAAGTCCCATACCAGATGCTCAGAAATCACAGGTTTCTTAAAGTTATCGTGAACAACAATTTAGACCTTCTGAGCAAATGTCCCATACCACCTGCCCAAGAATCCAAAAGTGCCCACAACAATACTAAAAATTGCAATTGGCCAGTGCCAAGAGGATATCTAGACCAGGTATCCTAAGTATGTATCACATACTACACACTCAGGAGTCCCTAAAGTTCACAAGGTTGATGTCATTGAAATGATAAGATATTAATGCAGTACTATGTGGAATAGTATCCAGTTACCCACAGTCCTTGACGGTCATCCAGGTTGCCACTCGTAAATGGGATGCTACCCGGGACTGACAACACACACCCTTGGCCAGTTGCCAACGTGTGGGGATAATCAGTTCCATTGTCTACCCACCGTCCCAGACGGTTTTCCAGATATCCACTCATAAGTGGGGTGCCACTTAGGCCAGGCAAACTCACATTAATTACTTAAACAAGCTCTGATACCAACTGTGACGGACCAGAAAATTACGCCTTTGGCGCGTTGCCCCGCAGGCCGTAACTTTCCCGATGCGCTTTGATAAAGCTACGATCCGGGCCTTAAGGCTAGGAAAATGCACGCATTTTCGCCCTCGCGGGCATGCTTTCTCGTGGAGCATGATGCATCTAAGTTAGCTTCCACACCGTTCCAACTTACCCTTATTTTGCAGAGGGTTTATCAAGAAAATAAAAACTTTCTTAATACGGAAAAAACGGCATTTTGAGGCCCTAAACGATGGAATTTGGCTAAATTATGGTGACCATGTGGACCTATAGATCGACATGTCTTGATCTATGGGTCATTTCCCATCAAAATGGACTCCTCTTAAGCTAAATTACGACACTCGTGTTTTTAGCCTATGTCGAACGCCTTGATAGGAAGTATGAACATCCAAGGAATGTAATGTAACTAGCCTCATCAAGTTTGGCCACAATCATCTCTTGCATCGAGTTACTGAGCCAGCTGATATGAGAGGCCAGAATATCACAATCATCTCCCAATTAGATGATATGAGTGAAAAAGTGCTGGACCGACAATGCTGTAACTCATTGCGGCTGCTTACGTACCCTTCCCTACTCCAAAGGGATCAAGCACAGACCGTAGTTCATCTTCAAAGGGACAAAAAACTTAATCCAACTCGTTTGATAGGCCGTTGCCAAGCAATAATGGTAATGTCCTAGTCCGTATAGGTCGTTCCATCAAAATGCATCCAAGTGATGCATGTTTGGTCCGCAATATGAAATAACGATGCCTAAGCATCAAATGCCATCTTCGTGAGGCTACGCAACTATAAATGATCCTTAGGCATAATTTATACTCTTCCATCTAAGCTATGAAGCTTACTTGGTGCATAGTCCGCATATGCACCATCAACCAACTACCCCTCCCTATATATGTAAAAATGACATTTTTACAACTTAAATTGGGGTACCAAAAATCATTCATCAACTCCCCACTTTAATATTCATGGTTGTTGCCATATATTTCCTGAATAACCGTCCAAGATGGATGTACATTCAGTTCTGGCTCACATGCCAGTTCCAATGTCCGGCCATGATGGCTGAACATTCTTAAGGTCATATTCCCAATTGGCTTGAAGCACCCTTGGTGCGAGATTTTCTCTTGGCCAAATGCCAAACATAATGCGCCATTTTGGCGCGGTATTGGCCTTAAGCCAATCTACCTCTTACCAACCAACGGAAGCTTTTGGATGAAGCTTCATCACAAGCTAATGACGCATTTTTTAGCATCCTCCATGCTAAAAACATGGGGTGTTTCACAAATCGTGACTGAGAATCAATCCATGTTTAACGCCGCATCCAACCGCTCAGATTTTCCCATCCATTATTATCAGCACCAAATCCCCCCTAATATTCTCCTCATGTTATTATTATCTTCTTCCGTTACAACTTATCCCCTGATCTTTTCTTCTTACATCCCTCCTCTGATATTTAAGTAAATAAAGGTGATTCTCTATAAAGACATTGTAATACGTTTATCATACATTACATGCAACAACATCCTTTCGATTACTCAACTATATAAAACCTAGACGAGGTTATCATCTTACCATGTTTCAGTCGCATACTCTCTCAACAATACCAGGTTTGATGGCCAATTATTTTTTTAGTTAATTCTTTCAGTGATAGTTTGATTTTTCAATTTGGGTGCCTAATAATTTTGTTGTTCTATTGTAGGTTTCGATTGTTTTCAAAAAATGCAATTAAATTTGTATGAACATTAGAGTTGATACATCAAAACTCAATTAATCCTAGCCAGTTTTTTCGCAACACCATTAGTTCAGATCTAGAGAAAGAGGAGGCAGAGAGTTGGGATCACTTCTCAATTTGATTTTGGTTTCACTCTTGCAGTCCTTTCTCTGGCTTTGGCATATAAGTTTTGGCATTGATTTTATTTTCAGAGTATTCCATAGTTTGTACCATTAATGAATATTTTAATTCAATTTTGTTTTTCATTTCGAGTTGGTTTTCTAGAATCTTTGATGTAATTTTGGTTCAACTTTCTGTTTGATCGAAGAAAACTCAATCCCTTATTTATGTGCGCATTCTTGCAGAATTGTGTGTTACGTAACATATTGGGAGGCAACTGATCTTAGGTATGTATCGGTTTTAATGTGTCAACAAAGTTTTAGTTGATTTGAGTTAGATAAGGGCTTTATATGTATATCAAATGCTTGATTCAAGACTTCAAACATTCACCAAAATGTTCCATGTCTCTAAATCATCTTATTTCTTGTATCCTCTAGGTCGTTTAAACGACCCAAAATATGATAAAAGGAGAATATAATTTGCATTTCAAAATTCCATAATTTTTTGAATTTCGTCATGGCTGTTGATGGGATGATAATAAATAGTTTAGATCAATCAATCCCTGGATATTAAGAGGTGTTTTGTGTTTAAAGTTAAGGAATGCCAGGTTGGTTTCATGTTAAATCAATATACCATTGAATGCTATGAACGTCGTATTTGCCATTATCATCCCTTCAAATGATATTAACGATAGCCAGCATTGCTATCTTTAGGTTGAAGTTGTAGAAAACCACTGCAGAGTGATCTAGATTGAATATATTCTTTTGCTAAGCAATGATAAAGCAAAATTCTCTTGAAGGCATGCAGCCAAATCTTCGTTTCTTTTTTGAATTTTGAAAAGGAAAGAGTACCCAAATATACCTCAAGCTAAAACTTTTCCTTCCTATAAGTCCTTTCTCCGAAAGTGATTGTCTATGGACTGAGTCTAGACAATACAACAACGAAGTATGTTTACTTAATACAAAAGTTTGGACTTAAGCAAACTCAATAGGATTCACGTATCAAGTAAATAGGAATTAACATTTGTGCAATTTACTTTAATTATAATAAAACAATTATAATGCGGAAATATAAAGTAAATGACACAGCAAGATTTTGTTAACGAGGAAACCGCAAATGCAGAAAAACTCCGGGACCTTGTCCAGAATTTAATACTCTCAGGATTAAGTTGCTATACAAAATAAACCAACTTCATATAGTTGAGACCAAGCAAATAAACCTATAGTTCACCTAGTTCCGTATGTATTTCCAAGCCTCTAACCTGTAAACAAGTCACGTACTTGGACCAATTCCTTTGGTTCGTATTCCAAACAGTAAAGGAACAACAAATCTGTTTGGTATCAACTCTCTTCAACCAAGTGATATGAGTTGCACAAATGCTCTTCTGTTTATCTTAACATAACTCCTTTGCCAGGTTCCAAGATCTATCTTATATTCAATCACCAAAAGGTAATCGTTAATATTAAGCCAATCAACACTCTTAATTCAAAAAACTGTGTTGATGTCGATCTTCCCAATTAATCAATCCAATCTACCACAAGGATACACCGATTATTAATTGGATCCTTTTTTATCAAAATAAGTATTGTGCACACCAAATATTATAAAACCAAGTCAGAAATCTTTTATCTCTTCTTTGTCTTCAAATCTTCTTAGATATTCAATAAACACCTGCACACAACTACTTGAATCTCTTGTGATCGTACAGAACGGAGTCTGTTAACAATGGATTATCAAAAGATCGTCTTTAGATATAACAAAAGTTTAAAGATCCCTGTCGAAACCTTGAACTAGTTTGAGTGAATCTTATATCATAAGAGAAGATTCTCAAGCATAAACAAACTAGGTGCAATCAAAGTTCAACCACCGTTAGTCAATCAAATTAACATGAAAACTAAAGATAAACCGCAATTATCTAGTTTCCCACCAATGGTACACACTAGAGATTCTTAATCCCAAAGAAGACTTTAAACTGAGCGACCGTAAAAGATTTCACCTAATTAGATTACTCTCCTCTCCGATAGGAGGCTTCACCAGTAACAGTACACCGGAGGAGGTTTACTATCACGAAGGATTAGTTTGCTAGAAATGCAAAGTCAAAGTATTTATAGACAAGGAAGTTTGGACACCAAGGAATTTCCAAAACCAAAAATATTCTCAATATATTTTTCTATATTAACCCAAATTCGGTTTCCATAATTCCTGTGAATGCACTGTCCAAAAATAATGATCGAAATCTCCTTGGAAAATCTTTAACTAGAAAATGCACATTACTAATTCTTATTTTCCATATATAATTAAAACCTAAATTAAAAGATTCTTAACTTATTTAAATTCGATCTTGGGATTTACTTCCTTCTTAGTTGTTAAGGAATATCTTTGAACAATAAAAGAATACACATTAATGCGCGTGCTCAAAGTGTGTCGACATCTTTCTCTTGCAAGTCCTTTTTTCATACTTACTCACTTGAAACCGATTTTCCACACTTCCAAACAAGTTTAGAATTGGTTCATCTGACTTGCAAAAACTATGTGATTGATTAAGTAACACTCAATCACAAACCATGGGTGTAACGGTTCTACCAAAACAAGTTTCGGTTTTACCTCCATGTGAGTACTATGCATAGTCACACTAGCTTACCAAAATTCGGATGACTAGGTACTAGGATCGGTTCCTCACATATATTTTGTATCTAACTTGTATGCACTGCACATGTCCATAGGATCGGTTCCCCCTTACCAAAAACGTGTTGCACATGTTCATAAGATCGGTTCCCCTTTCTTCCATAAACCTTGATGCACCTCATACAAGGTTCAGTTCCCCCTTGTGATGCACTACACCTCTTACTAGGATCGGTTCCCTTCTTCCCAGTAATAAGTTCAGACATACACAACCCGATCATACCCCAGGTGATTACTTAAGATCGGTTTCACTAATAAAAGTCATACTAATACATAAGTCAGGCTTCATGTGAATAGTTTTACCAAGAACACAAACAAGTCATGAGCGGTTATACTAATCACACATATTGGTCGTTCATAAGATTTGTAATGAAGAACATCCCCAATAACGCCTGGCGATTTCCTTTTCGGTTCACAACATATATCATGAACTTACTTCCTTAGAACACATGTAAACATTGTTACCTAGGATGAAATCCTCACCTCATACCGATACATAATCACAATAGCATTCATACAATTATGTTGATGTGGTATATACAAAGTTTAATGGTTAAGCAAGAAACTTCATATTGTATTCCTTAATACCATGTCTATCTAGAGTGTTCATGCTTCGCAGTTTTATGTTTTCAATATGCACGACTTGAAAGATACGTTAGGGAATGAAACAGTTCAAGTCAAATATCACTAACCTCAAGTGGAAGGATGATGTTGTGGTTGTAGCTCCGTACTTCTTCACTTCTTCAAGTCTTCGCAATACTTGTAATGTCTCATCCTAATACTTCCAAGCTAACCTATACGAAGTTGACTCTAGTACATTTAAATCAAGCGACTCTTAAATGAGTTTTGGTTCACTAAAATATGACAACCAAACTTGACATATACCAACGCTTGGTGGGTTCAATCGATCTATGCTCTACAAAATTTATTTTATTTTATTAATCAGCCACTACACTGTTATTTTCGGCTACATTTTTCTCTTCCTTTGTTTTCGGTTTGTTTACATAATTACATGCTATGATCTTGCAATCCAGTCCTCTACTTTTAATGAAGCCTTATCATATGGGAAGACGAACCTAAACTTTGATGATTCAATTTGGTTATTGTCTCCAACAAAAATTGGGTTTGTTTCACACAGATGTTATGTTTCACCATAAATGTCAATTGTTGTTAGTGGAAGTTTAGACACGGATAAAATATCAATTCGTGATAAATTGCAGATTTCAGCAACATTTTTGTGGATCATTGGCTTACCAATTGACCACAATGCTTTATATTCAAAGGGTATTAATGGTACGATTCAGCGAAAGCTGTTCATGTAGAAAATCGGCACCACTCATGCAAGATAGTTACTGATTGAGAGTCCTCAGGTGGTGATGTTTTTATTCCAGGTGTATGGGAGGTTAATGCTGACCAGCATTCCCAATTTGTTTCCTTTGATTGTATCCTCTGTTGAAGAACCACTTTATTGAATTAAAGGATGCACGTGTTAAGGTAATATACTTACATTTCTTTGTGTTGTGATGTTACATTCTTTGGAATTCAGTGAATACAACCCGTTAACGAAATTAGAAACCAATTAAGTATCAAATTTTTGTTATCCATTTTGGGTACTTTGTAATTGATTAAGGTTGCATAAAAGAGAAGGAAACATGTTTTTGTTCATCTCAGTATACAGCAAGACTGATTATTGTTAAACTAACGCACTTTGTGATTAGCTTCTCTATTTGGATGTTCTTATTTAAATCTGTTTTTAAAAAAAAATTACTATATTTCTCTAGGAAGGAAAAATTAGAATTCACAAAGAAGTTACAGTTTACTGCTGCTGTTGGTTTTCATCTTCTTAAACGGTTCAAATCACCTATTAGCATGACAAATTTGTTTGTGATGATCTCATTGATGTTTACCTTGGTAATGATTGTTTTCTATAAGTATGCTGAAGTGGTGTCAGTCTGAATATGAGTGTTCTTTATATTGGCTTCTAAAAATGTTGGATCTATAAAATAGTTAGTATTCTACATTGTGCAAACTGACCCGGGATTGGATATTTTGTTTGTTTGTTTGTTTGATTGGTAAAGGGGACTGGATATTTTTTATCGGCATGTTAAGGGTGTGAGTCATTTGACTAGGTGTAGACTGTGAATATGACTCCCTGTGATATGGGTAAAGTGCATCAGAATGTGTCCGTCAGGGAATTTAATCGGCATAGGCTGACTATTCGTGTTATTTTTGCAATACTCGATAAAGGAAATGAAGGTATTGAAGCGGATTTATCTGATCCTAATGCCATGGCCGTGTTGAAGAGGGTTGAATCCTAGCTTGCATACTCATTTGCGGAATCCAACTCGGTAACGGTACACTATATGAAGAAAATATTTTTACATGAGAAGGTATTTTTTTTCCCATTGATATCTTCCATTTTGCTTAATTTTATGCTTTTCAGTTTTACAAGAAATGGACAGCCCCTTCTTTGAGTCACCACCGAAGTTACCAGTCTAGATGTGTCACTACCGAAGTTACTAGCCTAGACGTAGGCATGATCCATGGAGAATTTCTCATAAAATTCTAAAATAAAACCAACGATGTATATTTTGCTTACTGTTATCTTCTTTCAAGTTTGCCTACTTATTGTTCTGTTTTATATGCTAAACCCCATAACATGAGACAAAGTTGGTCTTCCAGTTGACATGGAGTCCCCATAGGATCTTTCAGACAACTGTCTACTAGATTCTCAACTAGCTGTTCGATGAAGATGAATGGAAACCATGGCCAATTTGAATGTGAATACTCCACCAAGGAAGTTAGTATCCTTGTGGGAAGAAAGTACAACGTAAGCATAAGCAGATAAAATTGTAGCCATCCAAGTTATTTTGATATACTTTGGTGACTAAAACATTCCAAATTAGTACTGAACATTGTACACACATGTACTGATACTAACAATTATTAGCTTCATATAGTTTATTTTTGGGTCCGTTGCTTGATTGTTAACTGAAACCGATCATTCATTTTGGTGTCTAAAAGATCTAATAGTCAAAATGCTTCTTCTTGGTTACCATGTGAAGTTGAGATTCAACATGGATTAGCTATTAAATGTCTAACATTAGTGGTCAACAGGATTAGGATCATAGAAACAATGATTAACTTTTCCCTATTAAAACGAATAAGAGTTCCTTGATTGTTCTTCATAAAGAATTATCATACTGGATTTTCCTGGCAAAAACACAAACCGATGAACCCTGAATGCCAAAGGAAACAAAACCCATCCGAAAAAAGATCAGACATTAATATTCTTAAATCTGTATTAAACCCCAACGTGAGGATTTCAGAATCCATCAGAACTGTTTGATCACTTATGGCTTAAAATTACCTATCAGAACTTTTTGCTCACTTATGGCTTAAAATTACCTTTGGCTTAAAGAAGGTAACGTTCGCAGCACCAACAACCCAAGTCGTTGCCCGGGATGTCACGACACGGGTCATATCTAGTAAATACAACAATGAGCAATTGGGATACTCATAATCAGAGTAGAGGGAGATAGAGATGGAAAATCAGTGAATGACTCAAAACTGGCCAACTATAATACAATTATTGTTTTAACTCATCAGATGACCATTTCCCAACTTTTACGACAATCAACTCTAGTTTCATTCATCTCCTCTCTCTATTTATTTTCTGGACTTTATGGTTGGCTAGAAATGAGGTAGTATACAACCAAAAACAATCAACATCAGATGGAATTTTAGCTTGGGATTTAAAGCAACAACATGAGTATTTCCAAGCTTTAGAAACCTCACCTCCTGTAATCCCAGGTGATTTACCGATGTCTAACCACTCTATAAGCATCAAAAGGACATCGACAATATCGGTAGGATGGTTCACCCCAGACATGGGGTGGATAAGATCAACACTGATGGGACGGCAAGAGGCCACCCGGGTTTTGCAGGCGCGGGTTTCGTCTGCAGGGATTCATAGTCGTGAACTGTGATGGCTTTGGCACAACCTCTAGGAATTACAACTGCCTTAACAGCAGAAACCCGAGCTTTATTTTTGGCATCCAGAACCACAACACAAAGGCAATGGCCAAAAGTTCTTTTCGAGACAGACTCAGAAAACCTCGTTCGATTCGTCACCTCTCCCGCTACTCTACCTTGATATATTTCAGGGATGATTGAAGAAATAAAGAAAAGAATGCAACAGATTCCACAAGCTGCGATCCAACACAACTACAGAGAAGGAAATCAGGAAGTGGATGACATGGCCAATCATGCGGCAGATGGAAGTCAAACAGGAAATCTATCAATCAAAATTTGGGACTAGGCAATCCCATCTTTTATTAGTCAAATTATTTTCCATGACTCTATGGTTACCACATATCCAAGTGAAATTGTAACTTAATCCTTTACAAAAAAAAAAAAAAAAAATCGAGGAGTTCCTGAAGAGGTTGCAAGGTTAATTGTTGTTTCAAGGTTAATTGTTGTTTCAAGGTTAATCTATTCACTCGTCTAGATAATATTTTTCATTGTTCACTAATAAATCGACTAATTAAGCTCATGTTTCTATAATCAATTCGATCCCCCGATCCAATTGGGGGAAAACGCCTACGAAAAGATCGCTTGGATTTAAGAAAGGGTCGCTTGGATTTTTCCATTGTTTATTCCTTATCCCGAAAATACTATTTCTGAATTCAAATTCATTTTTGATCCGACTGAAATAGGATTTGATTTGTTTCTATATATTATATGTAATGTATTCTTATTACTTCGAAGGGTAGCACACACACCCTCTACCTCGGGTTCGGTCTATTTCTTTATCTCCCCATGAGTTGTATGTTTGCAACAATAGGGACAGAATTTTCTCAATTCCAATCGACTAGGCGTATTGTGTCGATTCTTTTGAGTAATATATCTGGAAACGCCCGACGATTCCTTATTAACACGGTTTCGTATACAACTGGTACATTCCAAAATAACTCTTACTCTAACATCTTTACCCTTTCCCATGAACCTCCCTTGAATTTTGGATTTACCCAACTCTTTGATTTTCGACCCGAAATCAAATTTCAAAATTTTTTGTTGTAATCAATAGAGTAATAAAAAGAATAAGTAATACAACAATTTATAACTATCAATTATTTTTTATCCTAGTACATAATAGTATTTCATTTAAATATCTTATATGATTTATTTAGTTTCCCTAGATCCCATTTATTTATATTTTCTTAGGCCCTTTGAGTCTAACCCAAGTTTCACTGAGATTGAATCCACTTTTGTTTTTTCCCTTTATGTCCTTCTATATTTTGAAAATAGGAAAAAAGAATAAAACAAAGAGAGGAAGAAGGATTAGTCACAGATAATTTATTATCTCATTAATCTTCTTCATCCCTTCCCATGTCAATAACTAGAATGAAAAAAACGGCGGGAGTCATTGGTTCAAATCCAATAGTAGGTAGAACTTATTAGATATCGGAGTAATTAGTATCTAATAAGTTTTTCTACCCACCCTCCCTTTTATTTTAGTTGCATAAGAAATGCCATTACAGTTGATTCGACTCAATCCGCAGAACCAAAATATGGTGTATAAACAGAATTTCCTTTTTTTTATTGGGGCGCAACTATTTTTTATGAAATTTCATTGATAGCCTCTACTCGCGTCCTAGCTCGTCTGACGGCTAAATTCGCTTCAATTGTTTGTCTCTTGCCCTCAGCCCGACTTAAGTTAGCTTCAGCTATTTCAAGAGCTTTCTGAGCTTCTTGTGGATCAATGTCACTACCCTTCTCCGCATCATTTACTAAGATGGTAATCTCATTATTGCCTACTCTAGCAAAACCACCCATCAGAGCTATTTTTAACCATTGGTCATTAAGGCGTAGTCTCAAAATACCTATATCTACAGCTGTGGCAATAGGGGCGTGATTTGGTAATACACCGATTTGGCCACTATTAGTAGATAAAACAATTTCTTTCACTTCTGAATCCCAAACAATTTGATTCGGGGTTAGTACACAAAGATTTAAGGTCATTTCTTCAATTTGCTCTCCACTTCTAAGTTCACAGCCTTCGCGGTAGCTTCATCGATGTTACCTACCAAATAAAAGGCCTGCTCAGGAAGACCATCTAATTCTCCGGAAAGGATCAATTGAAACCCCCTAATGGTTTCTGCTAGACCAACATATTTCCCTAGAGAGCCCGTAAATACTTCTGCTACGAAGAAGGGTTGTGATAAGAAACGCTCAATTTTTCGTGCTCTTGCTACGGTTAAACGATCCTCTTCAGATAATTCGTCCAACCCAAGGATAGCTATAATATCCTGAAGTTCTTTGTAACGTTGTGAAGTTTGCTTAACTCTTTGCACAATTTCATAATGTTCTTCACCAACGATGCGAGGCTGGAGCATAGTTGACGTACTATCAAGAGGATCTACTGCTGGATAGATACCTTTTGAAGCTAGTCCTCTTGATAGTACGGTAGTAGCATCTAAATGTGCAAATGTTGTGGCAGGGGCAGGGTCGGTCAAATCGTCCGCAGGTACATAAACTGCTTGAATAGAAGTTATAGACCCCTCTTTGGTAGAAGTAATTCTTTCTTGCAAAGTACCCATTTCTGTACTAAGGGTAGGTTGATAACCCACAGCAGAAGGCATTCTGCCTAATAAAGCAGATACTTCGGATCCTGCTTGGACAAATCGGAAAATATTGTCGATAAATAGAAGAACATCTTGTTCATTAACATCTCGGAAATATTCTGCCATGGTTAGGGCAGTCAAACCAACTCTCATACGAGCTCCCGGCGGTTCATTCATCTGACCATAGACTAGAGCTACTTTTGATTCTGCAAGATTTTGTTCATTAATTACTCCAGACTCTTTCATTTCCATGTAAAGATCATTCCCCTCACGAGTACGCTCACCCACTCCGCCAAATACAGATACGCCTCCATGAGCTTTGGCAATGTTGTTGATCAATTCCATGATAAGGACTGTTTTACCCACTCCAGCTCCCCCGAATAGTCCTATTTTCCCCCCACGTCGATAAGGAGCTAAAAGATCAACTACTTTGATCCCTGTTTCAAAAATAGATAATTTTGTATCTAATTGTATAAAGGCAGGCGCAGATCTATGAATAGGAGATGTTGTGCGAGTATCTACAGGACCTAAATTATCAACAGGCTCTCCAAGAACGTTGAAAATTCGTCCGAGAGTAGCCCCACCAACCGGAACACTTAGAGCAGCTCCCGTGTCAATAACCTCCATTCCTCTCTTCAGACCATCTGTAGCACTCATAGCTACAGCTCTCACTCGATTATTTCCTAATAATTGTTGTACCTCACAAGTGACATTAATTAGCTCGCCGTCAGTATTTCGGCCCTTAACTACCAAAGCGTTGTAAATATTAGGCATCTTACCCGGGGAAAGGATACATCTAGCACCGGACCAATGATTTGAGCGACACGTCCCAGGTTTTTTTTCTTCAAGTGCGGAAACCCCGAGACCCGAAGGGGTAGGATTTGTTTTCATAATAATGATAAAGTGAAATATGTAGAAATTCTTTGCATTTTGTAAACCGAAGAAAAAATGTCCGATAGCAAGCAGGTTGATCGGTTAATTCAATACAATAATAAATAGGAGTTAGCACTT